>CM075977.1:170177807-170210596 GCA_038087875.1 Malacoraja senta
GCGTTGGGGGAACAGACCCAACGGGTCTGCACTTGGTTTAGTACCTATTAAAACTCTGATCTTGGATGTGTGTGTGTTTGTGTATAATCACATCAGCTCGAAAAAACGATGCGCTAACTAAAATTGTTACATATTCCGCTAGAGATTTCCCCCCCCTGGAGTCCGAAATCGCCTTATCAGAAAAATTCATGCTTTATTTCTCCAGTTATGAATGAAAATGTTCAAAAATCAAAAAAGACTTTGACAAAAATCCGCTGTCTTCTTGCTCGCGCAGCAAGTGACGTCACCCCCCCCCCCCCCCCTCTGTACTCGGGCCCTGCCTGGAGCCTGTAGCCGGCCTCCAGTGGGGGCTACAGGTAGGTGAGGTGCGTTGGGGGCAGCCATCAGCCGGGAACGAGGGAGTATTGCGTTCTGGAACCAGCCCACCCCTGTGACGACGCGCCCCCCCCCCCCCCACCCCTCAAACACTACCCCTCTCCCTCTCTGCCCCACCCCCCGCTCCCTCTCTCCCCCTCCCGCTCCCTCACTGCCCCCCAGGCGTCCCGTGGGGGCTCCAGGTAGGGGACGGCTGCGTTGGGGGAGCAGACCCAACAGGTCTGCACTTGGTCTGGTAAGGTATAAAATCAGACTCATGCATATGCTTGAGAAATGCAACATTTAAAAAAAAGTGTCGTGTGCATCAACTGTGTGGAATGATTATCTTGTACCTGGATTATTATCATATAAATCATTCCTGCTGCTTTCATGTCCTATCCAAAAGCGTTTCAGAGAGAGAGATTAGCATGCTGTATTTTTGGCTGCACTTGCAGTGTTTTTGTCAGGTGTTAAAATGGCCAACAAATCGAACCATAATAAGTACGCAACTACAGCTGGTTTATACAACCTATTGTATGGTGTGTGTAATTGTTAGTGATGATATACAGACTAGCTCCTGGTGCTTCATACGGCTTGTGTAGAGAACTGATCTTCCTCTTAGTTGTCATTAAAACATCTTAAGAATAAAGTGCTGGCCTAAAATACACATTAAATGGGCAGGATGTTTTTAACGCACCTTAATAAACTAAAAAGACACAAAGTGCTGGAATAGCTCAGCAGGTCATGCAGCATCTCTCGAACATGGATGGGTAATGTTTTGGGTCTTCAGCCTGATTGTAGGAAAGAAGGGGGGGGTAGGGGGAGAGAAGAAACCTGGAAGACAGAAGGGCAGAACAAAGCTTGGTAGGTAATAGGAGATACAGTTGAGGGGCAGAGGGGTTTGATAGGCAGAAGGTTGGACAATGGCCAGAGATGAAAAGACAAAAGGCGTGAGACAGAAGGATTAAAGACTTGTGACAAATGTAGGTGGAGGGAGGGTAAACAAATGGGTGCGAGTGTAGGAAGGACACGAGCGGGGTGGAGGGGGGGGGGGGGGGAGAAGAGGGAGAAGGAGGGTTTTGGTTACCTAAAATTGGAGAATTCATTGATCATGCCGATAAGCTACCCAAGCGGAATCTGAGAAGCGGTTCCTCCAGTTTGTGAGTGGAATCATTCTGGCAATGGAGAAGGCCCAGGACAGAAAGGTCAGTATGGGAATGGAAGAGCAGTTAAAATGGGTAGCAACTTGGAAATCCAGAAGGCCTCGGCGGATCAAGCGTAAATGTTCGATGAAAAACAGCAGTATGAAGCACCAAGTATTAATCTGTATATCATCGCTAACAATTACAACAAACCAGGTGTAGTTGTGGGTTTATTACAGTGCAATTTGTTGGCCATTTGAACATCTATGAAAAAAACACTGCAAGTGCAGCCAAAATAATAGCAAATGTTCGGCGAAACCAAGTCTATGCTTGGTCTCGACGATGTACAGGAAGCCACATCGGGAACACCAGATGCAGTAGATGAGGTTGGAGGAGGACTATTGGGGTTCCTGAATGGAAGCGAGGGAGGAGGTATGGGGACGGGTGTTACACCTCCTGTGGTTGCAGGGGAAAGTACCTGAGGAATGAATGGTTTAGGTGGGGAGGGATGAGTGAATCAAGGAGTTGCAAAGGGAGCGATCTCTGCGGAAGGCAGAAAGTGGAGGGGATGTGAAGATGTGTCTAGTGTTGGATGCGGACAAGAGCGGAACTCGCTATCAAAACATGGAGGGGATGGGGGACACAATTTTGTTGCGGCCGCGCGCGCATGCGCACACTCACCCGCGCGAGGCTTCGGAGGCTCAATCCAGCGCTAATGCAGCTCAACACTGCCTGTCTCGCCGGGTTAACCTACAGCCCTGACTGGACTGACGGGACACCAGCGCTGCTTCTCCGCGCTGGCCATATTTCCCGCAAGCCCAGGCAGGACAGGCAGAGTTGAGTTGGGTTTAGCGCTGTTTCTCTGCGCTGGCTGTGGGCCTGGGGGCACAGCTCACGTCTGACTGCCGACGTCTCTGGCCACAGTGGGGGGAGGGCATTCGGGACAGCGCCGGAGATCGATCCTGCCTGCGGATGAGGCGCAGGTCTGTGCCACGTCTCCCTTCTCCAATTGCCACACTCTATCCTCAGTCCCACCCCCCCCCCCACTCCTCCCTCCTCCAATCACTGCGCCCTCGATCAGCAGTCCCACCCCCACTGTCTCGCGGAAAGCGGAGATTTTAAAATACGGATCACAAAAACTTGGGGGGGGGATGTTCCCTAAAGAACGAGGACATCTTGGATGTCCTAGAATGTAAATCCTCATTTTGGGAGGAGATGCGGCAGAGACTGAAATTGAGAATAGGAGATTGTGGCATTGTAAGAGGGTGGGTGGGAGTAAGTGCAGTCCAGATAACTGTGGGAGTCGGTAGATTTGTAGCAGACATCAGTCGATAGTCTGTCCCCTGTGATGGAAACGGGGAGATCAAAAAAAGGGAGAAAGGTGGCAGAGGTAGCAATCCCCTGCATAGGTGTTTAAAAAAAAATCTTCTCAAGACTAAAATACATTGCTATAAAAATATAACATTGTAGCTTAAACTTTAAGATGAGTATAATTCATTGAAGAATTTTAAAGGCCAGATTCAAGGACAGTTTCTTCCCAGCTGTTAACAGGGAACTTAACTGTCCTCTCACCATCTAGAGTGTGGTCCTGGACTCCTATCTACCTCATTGGAGACCTTTGAACTTTCTTTAATTAGACTATATTAGACTTTGTCTTGCAGTAAATGATATCCTGTATCTGTACTCTGTGGAGGGCTTGATTATAATCATGTATATTGTTTTTGTCGACTGGATGGCACGCAACATAAAAGCTTTTCACTGTACCTGAGAATAATAATAAACTAAACTATTTATATTTTCCTGCTTGCTGGAGAAATTTTGCATTCTCCATTGAAATCTTTTGCATCTCACAAGCAATTTATAAATAGGAAACAGTAATTTTCCCTCTTGTTATCATATAGTTACAGTTACATCTATAGAAAGCCTTTACTTATCAGACCATGCACTTGTTCCTTTTGCAGACAAAAACACTTGTTTTGTGGAGCAAATAATTAACTACAGATGAATGACATGCCCAGCAGCAAGATTCAAGCATGTGTGGTTCCTTTGAAGTCACTGTAAGCTAGATACTTGTACACTGTAGACGGCTTGATTGTAGTACACTTGTAAGTTCGTTGAACGAGTCGTATCATATTTTCCCAATGTAGATGGATTTTTGATGCTTAGGAAGTGAACTGTTGTCCTGGCAACCGTTCCCAAACGACACTGAGTAAGTGGTATACATTGTGGTGCTCACCGCAGATGCTACTTACAACTTGGCAACTCGTGCATGAGCCGAGGAGATGACGCACTCCAGGTTGAAACGTGGCTCTTGCAAATCCTGCCTTCTCACAGAATTGCCTGGATTTGTGTATTACAAATATAGTTTATTGTTGTGGTCTCGATTCCAGTTGTATGTGCACTTATAGATGCAGGGTGTGGGTAGGATTGGGCCTGATGGTGATTCCCAAGCGAAATGCGAAAAGCGAGAGAGTTAGATTTAGCTCTTAGGGCTAAAGGAATCAAGGGATATGGGGGAAAAGCAGGAACGGGGTACTGATTTTGGATGATCAGCCATGCTCATATTGACTGGCGGTGCTGGCTCAAAGGGCTGAATGGCCTACTTCTGCACCTATTTTCTATGTTTCTATCCTTGGTTGTATTAATGAGCCCTGACGACATATCATTCAACAGCCTGTCGTACCATAACATTTAGGAGGCATTTGGACAAGTACATAGATAGAAAAAGTTTAGAGAGATATGGGCCGAACATAGGCAGATGGGATCAATGGAGATGGGGCATCTTGGTCTGCATGGGCAAGTTGGGCTGAAGGGCCTGTTTTCACGCTGTGTGGCTTCATGACGTGATATGGAGTTCTGCAGATTTCTCTAGTTTACACATTGGATTGCCATGTCTGTCACAGATGGTAAAACTGGCTTTAAACTTTAATTGGTGCAGAAGACATTTTGGAGCAGTGTCAAATCCAAGCAGACTACTAGTCTATATTCCGTGCCTGCTTCTTCTGGGCTCAGGAGAGTTTTAACCAGTTGATGGCTTTCAAATGTGAACCTTGGGGTATTTATTCAGTTTGCCTTCCAAGTTTTATGACCCACAAGTTACAGGTACACGGATAGGAAAGATTTAGAGTGATATGGGACAAACACAATAAAATTAGACTAGCGTTGATAGGCATCTTGGTTGCATGGATGAGCTGGGCTGAAAGGGCCTGTATGTGCCTGTATGGTTCTGTGATCCTAAACTCTGACTTTTAATTTCTGAATGTACAAGCAGCCTGCCTCTGGAATCATAGAGTGCAATGACGTGCTGCAGTTCTCATACACAAACCCTGGCTATTCTGCATCCAGTTAAAAAGGCAGGTGTCACACTGGAGAGGTTCACCACCTCTGCTCAACCACGCGTTGTAAAATTGTAAACAATATCCACTGTGAGCACCAACCACACCACCAGCATCACAGTATTTGTGAGAAAAGATAATTTTGTTTATTTTATTTCCTCAGTGAAGGTTGAGGTAAGTGACATAAGTAAATTATTTTATCCCAAAATGTCAACAATTTTAGGATGGCATTGCTTTGAAATGTCACTTATATAGGAACACAATGACTTTATAATCTGCGTAGGAGGGAACTGCAGATGCTGGTTTATGCCGAAGAGAGACACAGTGCTGTGACTCCAGTCTGTGTTACGGAGGAGGCGCTGTCCTGAACGGCTGCCTGTCCTGCAGCTGTCCATCTTTTTCCCTTCTTTTTTATTATTTTTAGTACGTTTAGTGTGTAGTCAGGGGGCCTAATTTTTTATGTGTGGGGGGTGGTGGGGGGGAAGGGGGAAACTGTTTTTCGAGTCCCTACCTGGTCGGAGGGGTTGCCTTCCTCCGAGCAGCGCCTTCGACCTGTCCTTGCGGCCTACCAGCGGGTCCTGGAGCGGCGTTTCCCTGGGGGACCTGGCCAGAACACCGGCTTTGGCGGCGGCGCAGACGTTTCCCTGAGGGGACCTGGCCAGAACACCGGCTTTGGCGGCGGCGCAGAACATCGGCTTTGGCGGCGGTGCAGCGCTGGAGCACTGTCGTGGAGCGGGCGATGCCTTTCCTGGGTCGCCGCGCTGGGACTCCAGTATGCTGGGACCGCCGATGGGAACATCGTGGAGCCGCGGTTCTGTGGAGCGGCCAGCTGCGACGCTGAACGTTACATCCCGGAGCCTGGGCGAGAATATCGGGCGCCGTGGCGGGACTGTGGACGCCTCAGTGGGCCCGACTCTGGGTGGACAAGAGGATGGGGACTGGACTTTGTGCCTTCCCCCACAGTGGGAACCATTGTGGGGGGATGTTTTTGTGTTGAACTTCTTTTTGAACACTATGTTGTATTTTTATTAGTGTGCTGCAAGGACATCTGAATTTCCCCTGAATAAGGGGATTAATAAAGTCTTATCTCTTATCTCTTATCTCTGAAGAAGGATTCCGACTCGAAACGTCACCCGTCCATTTTCTCCAGAGATGCTGCCTGACCCACTGAGTTACTGCAGCACTTTGTGTCTAACTACTTTATAAACTGTTTTGCTTTATTTTACAATGTTCTAAAAATGTTTCTCCGATTTTGAAATTGTTCAAGTGACTTTGTAATTTTGGCAATTAACCCATCTACCAGACACTTGACAACATACAATTCTGTTTATCTACAATAATCTTTTATCATCTTAACACTTGTTGTGCTTCAGTTTGATTTGACTTACTCAACAAGTGTTTCTATTGCTCCTTAATTATTTTAGGTGTTGATCTCTAAAGCAATATTCAGTGCAGTTTACTATATCATCCCTTTGTGGTATGCATTACATATGTAGAAGACTCTTATATCATGAAATAAATATAAGGATGCTATGAAACATAGGCATAATTATATTTTGTCAACCCTGGTTCAGTTGTCTAAATGAAATTGGATGAAAGCAATAAATTGTGCTTTTACAAAATTAAATGGAATTCTTGCTCCATAATTCCAATTCCATGATTTAATTAGTTGGTGAAAAATCAGCTTGCAGTTCAAAACTAAGGGGCAAAAATCTGTGAAACATCAATGTTAATCGTTCCTCATAGGCATTAGTTTAATGTTTGGAGAATTTTGTGTTAGAAATTGTGTTCCTCTTTTCATCTTGCATCTCATTGACCAAACAGGGGCAAAGGTGAATCTTGATACTTGGAAGTGGCATGGTAAACAAATGGCAAGCGAACAAGGTGGTACAGTTTGTATCTAAGACGTGATCTGAATTGATGGAATGAAAGCCAACGTGGGTTTTTTAAAGTGAAATAGATGTTAAGCAAACATGTGTTTGCATAATACAACACATCTGGTATTTACTCAGAAACTTAGCTGAGGAGAGAAAATAGAAAAATATCCAGAGTCACTGACAGCCCATTCAAGCGGGTGAAATCCAAGATCTAACTCTTTCAAGCCATGCTATTCACCCTCTTTCCATGCAGAACTTCTCCATAGTAAGACTGTGTTCCAAGCAAAATCACACTTGGAGTTGATATAACACCCTCAGATGATTTTCTGAACACGTTGTGTTAAAGCCACTGCGTGACTTTGTTCTTCTAAAATATTCACTGGCACTTTCTATGGGCTCTTAGATGAGTGTCGATATAAAGTGATTTTGGAACCGGGTGATTGGCTTACATCTGGGCAAATTACTTCAGTGCTTGCAAATTTGCTGCCATGAGATGGTGCTACAGAGTACCACATTTCTTGAATATTAGCTTGAGAGTGGTTGACAGGAAGATGCTTGAAGCCATTATTAGAGATGTAGCAATATGATATTTAGAAAATTCTAACATGGTTGGCCAGAATCAACATGATTTTAAGATCGGAAAGTTTTGTTTGATAAATTAAATAAAGGTTATGATTACTAGGGTAGTCAGTGTATCGGGAATTTCATTTGTCATTTGATCACACCACATAGAACCCTAATCCTAACTCAAATAAAATCTTTGGGATTGGCTGATATATTGCAATGATAAAGAATTTATCGTGCCAATAGTCATGAAATCCATGGCCGTGCCAAGGTGTTCAGTTGCAAGTTAAGATTACAGGTATGCAGGTGGGTTGAAGAGCCATGTCGTAGGAAAGTAGCTGTTCCTGAACCTAGAGGTTTGGGACTTCAGGCTTCTGTACCTCATACTGGTACAAGTCTGTCCAACCTCTCCATGTACTTAATAGCCCTAATTCGGATATCATTCTGGTAAACCTCCTCTGCACCCTTTACAAAGCCTGCATATCCTTCATGTAATGGAACGACCAGAACTGCACGCAATACTCCAAATGTGGCCTAACCATAGTCCGATGAATGTGCATCATGACTTTCGGACTCTTATACTCAATGTCCCGACATATGAAAGCAAGCACACCATATTACTTCTTTACCACTCTATCTACCTGTGTAGGCACTTTTAGGGAGTTATGGACTTGGACCCCAAGATCTCTCTGTACATCTCTCTGTTTGCAGGAGGAAGTCTCCAAAATGGGAAAGAAAGGACTGGAAATTGTTGAACTGACCTTTCAAATCAGATTAGACCTGTATCTGGACCCGTTTTGAGTTCATTCTGAGCCAAATACTTCCAGTGTAAAAGCAAACAGTGCTATCAATACTCTGCACTTGAGGTGGCATTCCGTGATGAGATTCTGCTTCAGATCACTGATACATCAGAATCAGAGCACATCTTTTCATTTTTTTTTTTGCCTGAAATATTCAAGAAACCGTCGAGCCTTATAACTGGAAAATACCAAATCATCTTTATTTGTTTTTAAGTTTTGTGCAGATTATTTTCAGCTGGGAAGTGTGACGTTTTTCAACTAAAGGCACCAACTGTTGGATTTCTATATTGTTATGCTGTGGACGTTTGTGTGACATGCATATTCTGTGGCTTATTTGTGGTGATAGCTGACCAAGATTAAAATGCTGTTGACAAATTACATGGAACAGGACAGTGCAGGAACAGGCCCTTGATGTCTCTGCTGAACATGATGCGTACTTAGAACAATCCCTTCTGTCTGCACATTATCCATATTCCTCCATTGACTGTGTATTCATATGCCTATCTATGTGCGTATTCAGGCACCTCCCACTCTCTGAGTTTGTACGTTCTCCCTGTGACCGCATGGGTTTTCACCGGGTGTTCCGGCTTCTTCTCACACTCCAAACGATGTACAGATTTGTAGGTTGATTTGCTTCTGTAAATTGTCCCTAGCGTGTAGGATAGTGTTAGTGTATGGGGATGATCGCTGGTTGGAGTCGGCCGAAGGGCCTGATTCCACGCTATATCTCTAAAGTCTAAAGTAAAGTCTAATTTTGTGCAATGTAAAGCTTACCCAGAGGCCTTTGACTCATGGATCCTGTGTTGGATTTCCTGGAGTTCTAAAGTACCACTCACCTAATTCTTCATGAATAGACTTTGGGATTGATTATTTTAGCTCCTGACAGATCACATGAAGGGACACTGAAGATTATCCAGGTTGAAGGTTTCATCGATCAGAGTATTAGTGTGGTGATCACACCCAAGGTGCAGGTGGAATGTAGATGTTTGACTGCCAAGAAAGGGAATAGGCAGAGAGTGCAGGGTCATTCCCTATTGATCATTCCCCTCAAAAACAAGTTATGCAGGGGAAAGCAGCAGCAGTCAGGTCTGTGGCACTGAGACTGGTTCTGAGGCACAGCAGGGGAGGCTGAAGCCAGGCAGAACGATTGTGGTAGGAGAATCGTTAGTTGGGGGTGGGGGACAGACAGGAGAATCTGTGTTTGCAAACTCTATTCCAGGATGGTGTTGCCTCCTTGTTGCCTAGGTCTCTCGTTTTAGTTGGGTTTTGCATGGGTTCGCAATCCACTTTGTGCTGTTATGGCATCTTCCCAAAAACCCATTGAAAGTTTATGCAGTACATCATTGAACACTGTTGCATAAATCTACATAGCAACAGATTCTAGTTAACTCTGTCTATGACATGGAAGATGTTTCAAAGCTGCGTAGAATTTTACACGTTTCTACTTCTAAGTCAGTGGTTCTTAACCTTTTTGGCAAACGTACGCGCATACGTGAACAAAATAGTGTATGTGGTATGTACCTTTGTTAGGTTTATAAACATGGGCTCAACAAATGGATATGTTATTTATCACCCCCGGTAAAGCCCCTAACGACCCCGCATGGGGGTCCCGACCCCCAGGTTAAGAACCACTGATCTTAGTGAAGGAGGCAATGAATGCACTGAAGTAATGTGTTAAAGACATCAATTATAATTAATGATCATAGATTTACTATTGCAGATCCACGATAGCTGACCTGAATAGATTGTATTTCTATCACAATAATAATTTAATTCCGTATTTAAGGCTAGATGTGTGTGGCCATTCTTTAAGTTTGTAGTTTGGGTATCTATTAATCTTTTTTGAACAGCAGAGTCGAGAGTCAAGTCAAGAGCGTTTAATTGTCAGATATACCGAAAATAGAACAAATAAATTATTTTGCAGCTATTCTTGAAACTGGTGATCACAGTTTTCAGACTGCTATACATTCTTCCCAATGGTAGGTGCAAAATGACATCATGGCCAGGGTGGTGTGGATCTCTGATGATATTGGCTGTCATTTTAAGGCAGCGCCTTCTATAGATCCCTTTGATGGTAGGGCAGATCGATACCCATGATGGACAAGTGTCCACCACTCTTTCCAATCTCCTTCGTTCCTGGGCATTCGGTTTGTAGAAACAGGACGTGATGCAACTGGTCAATATACTCTTTACTATATGCCTGTAGAAGTTGAATAGAATATTCAATGATGTGCTGAATCTCCACATACCTAAGGAAGTAGAGGCATTGATGGCCTTTCCTTATGATTGCATTCATGTACTGTGCCCAGAACAGATCTTCAGAGATATGCATGCCCTGAAACTTGAAGTTGTTGACTCTCTCCATCATGAACCAATCGATGAAGACAGGTTTGTGGAGCCTCAGCTTTCCCCGTCTTAAGTCAACAGTCAGTCCTTGATCTTGCTGATGTTTAGAGGCAAATTGTTGTCCTGGCACCATTCAATCAGATTGGCAACCTATAGTGTTTCTATATCCAAATTTGTTGCAAAGCACCTCTGCTGTTTTCTCCTTCTGAATGCACACCTTGTTAAATGCTTCCTTGGTGTAAAAAGGAACGGGAAAGGTTGGGAGCCAGCTTGCCACTAAGACTGTAGTTAACAACCACAGTCCAAGGCATTTTTCCCGTGGGTGAAATAAGACACATAGTGCTGGAGTTACTCAGCTGGTCTGCAGCCTGACAGACTGAGTTACTCCAGCACTTTGTGTCTTTCTTTGTAATCCAGCATCTACAGTTCCTTGTGTCTATATTCCCTGTAGGTAAGTTTGACTGCACTGGTTTTAAATAGTGGGAGATGAGGAAAGAGTGAGAGACCTGAACATTTTTAATGTATGGACATATTTCACAATGAAATGGGTAGATCAGGATAATAAACTGTTTAATTAATATAGGATGACATGCCATGTAATCCGTAAAAGATTATGGGTAAATAACCTGCATTCAGTTATGAGAACATTATAATAAACTTAATATTATTTGCATGTAATGTATTACTCTGCTTATAAATAGTCTACAAAGTGTCTTATTCATTTTTGGTAAAGTAGTAATATTGACAGATGCAAATACTTGTGTTTTTTTTGCTTCAATAGTTCTTTGATCAGTTACCATAATTATTGTGCATGGTTTTGTTGCTGTGCTACCAGAGTATTTCCACTTGATAGGTTAGAAAACAGAACATATATTAATTGCTGTGGAGAGTAGGGCTATTCTTCAGAGACTTAATCAAATGCCAAAACACAAATATGATTTCAGTTTAAGATTAATCAAAGCACCTAGTCAGATATCAGGAGACTTTTTAGTGAGTGGTGTTTTTTTCAGGGTTGATAAATCAACAGAGTGGAAAAGACAATTATGCTCAGTTTATTTATAACTGCACGGTTTGCTTGTGGCAGGCTTCTGGATGTTTTGCTCTTCATTGCAAGTCAGATGTCCATTCATTTATAACTATTTGTCATTGTCAATATGCATTGATGCTCTTAAGCACACAAACAAAATGCAGTTTGGAGCAGTCCTTTTATCTTAAGCTGGAATTTGATGTGAATTGCCAACGGATAACATCTTACTGTTAAAGTAAATGTTAGGTTTCATTGAATTAACAACACTGACTTTGAACTCCTCATGGAGTTCAGTGGTAGAGTGTAAACCAAATGTCATTTCCCATCAGTTTGCTGCAGAATCTGCTTGTGGATATGTTTCAGGTTAAACTTGGTACAGAATGATCAGCCCATCATTTCATGGTGGTATGGGCAATTGGTTAATTCATTTTCACTTTTTTAAATTTGCATTTAGACTTTAGACGTACAGCGTGGAAACAGGCCCGTTGGTCCACCAAGTCCACGCCAGCAATCAATCCATGCAATAGGTAGATTGAGAGATCAGGAATACATCCTTAGTTTATGAGAAGTCTTGTTCAGGAGTCTGATAACTGCGGGGGGAAATCTGTTCTTGAATCTGGTGGTAGATGCCTTCAAACCTGAGGAAGGACATTATTGCCATAGAGGGAGTGCAGAGAAGGTTCACCAGACTGATTCCTGGGATGTCAGGACTGTCTTATGAAGAAAGACTGGATAGACTTGGTTTATACTCTCTAGAATTTAGGAGATTGAGAGGGGATCTTATAGAAACTTACAAAATTCTTAAGGGGTTGGACAGGCTAGATGCAGGAAGATTGCTCCCGATGTTGGGGAAGTCCAGGACAAGGAGTCACAGCTTAAGGATAAGGGGGAAATCCTTTAAAACCGAGATGAGAAGAACTTTTTTCACACAGAGAGTGGTGAATCTCTGGAACTCTCTGCCACAGAGGGTAGTCGAGGCCAGTTCATTGGCTATATTTAAGAGGGAGTTAGATGTGGCCCTTGTGGCTAAAGGGATCAGAGGGTATGGAGAGAAGGCAGGTACGGGATACTGAGTTGGATGATCAGCCATGATCATATTGAATGGCGGTGCAGGCTCGAAGGGCCGAATGGCCTACTCCTGCACCTAATTTCTATGTTTCTATGTAGCTTCTGAAGGGAGCAGAGGGAATGAGTGAGTGGTCCATGATTATTTTTGGCTGCTTTCCTGAGGCATCGTGAAGTGTAGATTGAGTGGATGGTAGGGGAGGCTGGTTTGCATAATGAACTGGGCTGCATCCATAACTTGAGCAGAGCAGTTGTCAAACCAACTGATTTGTATCCCTATAGAATACTTTCTATTTAATTTAGGCTGTGGACAGAGCATCGAAAATGTGTCCAAAATTTAACTTTCGTGACCCATGTCTCGGAACGACATGAAATTTTGCACAGATTTAGATAAAATATAATTGAGAAGGAAGTCATAACTCGTCAGTGCCAAAAGTTGCACATTAATTAATCAAACTAATTAGAAAGTAAGTGCCATCTAGTGTCCAATGCCCATATTACACCATATATATATAACCTGTGAATATGACTGTAATCATGTATAATTATATTATAAAAATAATATAATTAATATAATTGTGAGTGTGTATTTTGAATGAGACTGCCGCAGAGGTCCGGCTCCTGAACCAGCATAATTAATGGGTGAGGGCAGTTCCTGTGGGTTCCCCCGTGTACTGAACCCCACTGACTGCCAGTGTGCAGAGTGGGGGGTCACGGCCATAGTGGGACTGGGGGAAGGCCAGGAAAATGCCTAACCCTAACCCTAACTCGCCCCCCCTTCCAGAGCTGCCCACAGCTGGAGCTGGTGCCGCTTTGGGACTGGCTGCGGGCTCCGTAAGTGTGGCCGCGCAGCGCGTCCACCTCGGCCAGCATGTCCTTCTGGATCATCGTGGTGATGATGGTGCGGAGCCGCATTCAGCACCCCCATAGCGCCGGCTCTGTCAGACCGCCCGCTCGCTCGCTGCAACACCGGCCTACCGACAGCCCAACCGACCACTCGCAGTACCCACCGGCCGATCGACCACTCGCAGCACCCACCGGCGGCCCGGCCGACCACTCTCAGCACCCACGGGCGGCCCGAACTGACCGACCACTCTCAGCACCCACCGGCGGCCTGACTGATCACTACTCTCAGCACCCACCGGCGGCCCGACCGATTCTCCACAGCATCCATCGGCCTACCGATAGCCTGACCGACTGACTGACCAACCGACCGACTGACTGACCCTAATCCTAACCCTAGCTCTACATTTGTTATTTATCATTTTTATTTAAAATTTCACATCATAACTTTATAAAGATAAATCAATTGTAAAACAAAATTATCAGCAAGGTTAGCATTACCTTTATTTCTTCGAAACCTTGCCATTGTTTTGATGTAATTAGGAGGCAGCCATGATTCCAGGGTCCTCGCTGCCTAGCGACCATAAAACGAAGCGCGGGATTGGTCAATTTGCGTCCGACCTCAATGTCAAACGTGCATTGATTGGGCAATAAATACTCGGAAAGTTGGAAGTTTTTGTCATATTTTAAAAATATGTGCAGGTTTTGGTCTTGACGAGTTTCAGGTATGATTTATATAATATTTTTACTCAATATGTTAAAAATTCAGGTAGTTCGGTGAGTTGGGTCATGAACTTGATCGAAAATGCTCCTCGGCCCACAGCCTAATTTAATTAAAGGCTTCTCGAGGTGAAATTGAGAATGTTCCTGAACGGCATGTTCCTGTTGGACTGAAAGGCAAGAGAGATGGAAGAAACTGCAGCTGCTGGAATCTTGAGTAAAAAGCCAAGTGCTGGAGGAACTCAACGGGTTAGGTAGCATCTGTAGAGGGAATGTACATGTCTTCAAACTGATGGTGTGGGAGAGCCTGGGAAAGAGAGATGGGGTTTCAACAAAGCCTGGCAAATGACAGGTGGGTGCAGGTGATGGGAGATGGTGTTTGAATGGCAGATGGGTGAAGTAAGGAACAATCGCTAAAGATTAAAAGGGGACAAAAGATAAGGAAAGAGATGAGTGAAATGTAATGCCGGAGTGAATGGTCTGGGTGAGAGGGGAATGTCGGGGTATAAAGGAAAAATGGGGCTCAGGTATGGGAGCTGAGTGAATGGAGGAGGGAAAAAAAGCAGGGAGACGGATCGTCGGAGATAGTGGGAGAAATGTGTGCACATCGGGGGAGGTTGTTGGGGTCAATTACTTGAAATTGGAGAATTCGATGTGGGCTTTCAAACTTGTTAGCAGTGCAAAACATGTAACTTTAAAATGATGCTGTATTTCATTCTGCCATTTTTACGTTGTTTTACAAATTAAGAGATTGAACTTTCATTAACCATTTGCACACTTGGAAATCTACCACTTGGTCACCTGGACCAAATGGTGCACAATCTTTTTTATTCCATTGCAGGGAGAATATCTGTGTTTCAAAGAATAAGTTTGATTATGAGTGACCTTATTTGTGTGCAGTGGGCTGGTATTACATGCACGTACCTTCAGGGTTCCGGTTAAACGCTGCATTGGTGAATGTAATTTGAAGCAATATCCAACTCATTCCGAAACTGTTGAACTGTGCATTAGAAAATTTACTTTTTTAAAGGAATTATTCTGCATGGAAATGGCTTGTATCTGCATGCATGAACCTTTTCCTGAAAATGAATATTTTTCACTAAATGATCTTTGCTTTGCTGGGGGGGAATGGTTGTAGCTGTGAAAATTGCAATGGAAGTTCAGTGTGTGCATTGGTAAGATGTTGCCTTTTTGGTGATGTTGAAGGATTTCTTTTGCAAATGTTTCTGTTTTAAATGTTTGTGAATTGTGAAATTGCCTAACTGTCCAAGCAAACTTTTACCCTTTTTATGTTTTACAGTGGCCCATTAGATATGATAGGCGATTGCAAGGTAGCATGTTTGGATGAAATATACAAGATTGAAGAATCTGGAGCTGAGCCAATTACACTAGCTGATGGCCAGTATAAAAGTATGAAGCTGTTTACATGCAATTACTTTTCTAAACTGTTTGTTTACTCTGTAGACAGTATTTAAGTCATGCAATTGTTTTGATCTGTTTTTTACTTTTGCTCCTCCCCCCCCCCCCCCCCCGCCCACCTTTCATTATTTCTCCAGGGAAGAGTGGTCCTGAGTGTAAATACTGTAAGGCAGACCCTGACAAAGAATGCCGATACTGTGCCTGTCGATTATGTGGTGGGAAGCAGGATCCAGATAGGCAGCTGTTGTGTGATGAGTGTAACATGGCATATCACACATACTGCTTGAATCCACCTCTCAGCCAGATACCAGAAGATGAAGACTGGTAAATATTGTATTGATGAATATTATTTTGGTTAATTGCTGGGGCAGGAGAAAGAAGTGGGAAATCTCTATACCTCTATACTATGTTAATTTGGGTCTTGGGCTCTTAATTTAGCCAAAGTCACCTTCTATTAAACGTTGGCAATAAGTTATAGATATAGATACAAGTCCACCACCGATTTTTCAGGCAACTGGTGGTCCGGCACTTCCTTTAATCAGGACAAAATTATGAGAGTGCACTTGAAGTCCCCCCTGGAAGTGCCTCCAAAAATGTTGCGCCTAGATGGGTGAGAAGGCCAATCTCAACCTCATCTGGACTTCTGTGCTGATTAGCGGGTCGAATTTGCCCCCTGTGGCCAGGACTCTGGAACTCTGGCCCAGCTGAAGCAGGCAGATCCGTTCCCACAGCTGACTTCCAAATCCGACTTTGCGGGCTGATATCTCGGTCCCTCGGCGGCCTAGGCAGTACCAATCCAGTACCGTTGCGCTCCTCTCAGAGACCAGGATCTCTGTTGGTCCGACTAAACAGAAAATCCAGAAATGGTCTGGAACCATCAGAAAATCGGTGGTAAACCTGTACTTCCAAAAAGTCAGCTTTAATCTTCCTCGGTATTGAAAGACCACCAGTGAATTATAACTTAAATTGTACTTTGGATGCTATTCAGCATTAGTTAAGGTGGAGAAAGGAGCAACTAGATGGGAATGGAAGTAGAAAGATTTTTTTGGAATACAGAAATATGAGAGATAAAACCCAACTACTGATGGAGCAAAGGGAAGGGTGTACATCATGGATTGTATCTGTTGAGGATGTTGATGGGTGTAAGATTATAAGTTAAGGAAGGAGAATCTTGAATTTATTGCATTGGTGAATGGTCAACCAGTGGTCAATGATGTGGTCATATTTTTTACGCTAAATCATATATACATCTGAAATACCCGTGATGCTATTTGCCAGTTGGACAATTTCAGATTTTTGTTTCACAGTGGTCTCCATTTTATTATGAGTGGATATTTTCTTTCTTCCACTCTGTCCATCTGATGGTTTCTGGGCCCTCAGATATTTGCCATAAATGACCACCTGGATGATTTTATTTTCTTGCCTGTGCTTGTAGAATTTTCTGTTTTGCATTTCATACATCTGCTACAACTTCTGTGGAAGACACAGCATCTGCAAAGCAATTGGGGAGAGCCAAACAAAATTACAAAGTGAATTAGCCTAGAATTTTTACGTGATTTTTAAGAATCATATCGATAATGATATTGGCAACAGGTTCCAAATAACCCATTAGCAAATATATTACAATAATTAGCTTCATCGTTGAGTTGTATAGGCTGACAACATTGAAATTAATTGGATGAAACAATTACTTGATTAAACTGATACACTATTGTAATATGTTTTGTGGATTATTAATTATTAATGAATATTTATGTTTATAAAAATTCATTGTTTTTAGGATTTGTTGTGGGCCATCTTTGTCACTGACTTAGCAGCATTGTTGTGTTTGTTTATCAGTAATGCTGCTATGTTATGTCATGTTTCATGATTGAGGTTTTGGAAAACATTGGTCTTTCATTAGGTTCCATATAAAGTCGTACAGCATGGAAACTGGCCCTTTGGCCCAACTTGCCCATGCCGACCAAGATGCCCCATTTACACTAGTCCCACCTGCCGTGTTTGGTCCATATCCTTCTAAACCTTTCATATCCATATACGTGTCCAAATGTCTTTCAATTGTTGTTATAGTATCTGCCTCATGTACTTCCTCTGGTAGCTCGTTCTATATAACCCCCACACTCTGTGTGAAAAAAGTTGCACCTCTGGTTCCTATTAAATTCGGGGCATTCCTATTCGGGGCGGCACAGTAACGCGGCGGTAGAGTTGCTGCCTTACAGCGCCAGAGACCAGGTCCGATCCTGACTACGGGTGCTGTCTGTACGGAGTTTGTACATTCTCCCCGTGACCAGCGTGGATTTTCCCCAGGTGCTCCGGTTTCCTCCCACACTCCAAAGAAGGTATAGGTTTGCAGGTTAATCGGCTGCGGTAAAGTTTGTAAATTGTTCCCAGTGTGTATGATAGTGCTAGTGTGTGGGGATTGTTGGTTGGCGCTAACTCGGTGGGATGAAGGGCCTGTTTCCTCACTGTATCTCTAAACTAAACTAAAAACTAAACTTAATTAAGCTGAACCTTAAGTATGTCCTCTGGTCCTTCATTCCCCTGCTCTGGGTAAAAGACAGTGCATGCACCCTATCTACTCCCCTCGTGATCTTATACACCTCGAGGAATAAAATTCTAGCCTTCCCAATCTCCTTATAGCTCAGGATCTCGAGTCCTGGCAACAACCTCGTAAATCTACTCTGCATTCTTTCTAGCTTAACAACACCCTTCCTATCGCAGGGTGACCGAAACTGAACACAACTGCACATATAGTCATGTCCTTTTTGTTATTTGAATGTTGTATATCTGCAGGTATTGCCCTTCCTGTAAAAATGATACGAGCGAAGTTGTGCGAGCAGGAGAGAAGCTTAAAGAGAGTAAAAAGAAGGCCAAGATGCCTTCTGCCAGCACTGCAAGTCAGAGAGATTGGGGCAAGGTGCGTGCAGCTGTCCATCCATTTCATTGCATACTTGTATGCTTATTTGAGTGTTTGTTTAAAGGCATCAGTTGGATTATTATTAGTTTACTTCCTGTAACCTATTGCACATCTGTAGGGCATGGCCTGTGTTGGTCGCACTAAGGAATGCACGATAGTTCCTTCTAACCATTATGGTCCCATACCTGGGACTCCTGTTGGCACAATGTGGAAGTTCAGAGTTCAGGTGTGTATTCTTTAATTTCTTCCATTTTGGCGATTTTATTCTCTATGTTTATTTTACTTTATTTTAAAATAAAGTGCTATATGGGTCTTTTATGAGTCAACTTGAAATTTCTTTGGCTTTGAGTATACATGAAGTTACTATATATATAAAAGTTGAATCACTAAAAATGATAGCAAATATTGGCAAATATGTTGCATTCTTTTTAATTAATAACATTTCATGGGACAGTTATGCAGCAGTTTCCCCAATAACTGATGAGTATAAAAGATTCCTTAATGATTTTTATATTAAGTAGTTCTCAGCATCCCTTTACCACTGGTGCCAATTCATTTTTGTTCCTTGCAGTGTAGGAGAAATTTGAATTAACATTTCCTCACTGTGATCAAATGCCAATTTTCACTAATCTCACACTGACGTTGTTTTATTGCCCCTACATTCCCAACAAATCCCCTCTAAATCCTCACCAATTCTTGGAGCACCCAGAGGATACCCATGACAGGGAGAAGGTGCAAACTGCACCAGAGTTGAGGATTGCCCCTTAGTTGCTGGAGATGTGAGGTAGTGAGTCTACTGGTAGCTACCTGTGCTACATCATTATTTCTACTAACACCGTCATCTCTTGCAAGTGAACGAATGTCACCTTACTGTGATTGGTAAAAGGAGAGAGTTCCAGTTCCTGGAGGGAAATCTGTCCAATCGCAGGATGGTGATTTCCTAATAATCATGGGGATAGTATAATACTGAAAATGTCAAAGTATGAGGGAGTACACAGATGTGGCTGTTGAGTAGCAATGTCATTTTTTTTGCAAGTATTAAATAAACTACTGCATTTCATTGTGTGAATTTGGAAAATTAAAACTTACATGAAGCACTTCAAAGATGTTTCAACCACCCTTTTAAGGTGTTTCCCTATAAACCACTTTAAAGGTGCTTCAAACACCTCTGTTCACAGTTGTGGTTTCCATCCATTGACTTAATATCTCAGAACATCCCCAATTGCTTCCCACCTTTTGTAATTATGTTAAAGGAGTAATGGTCTGCGACCATTTGTGCAGGAAATTTGGTTTTATAGGAGTGAGTCATGAACAGCACCTCACCACGGGAGCATTGCCAGGTGAACAGTTTTCATCTGATTTATTGTCTGCTTTGAATGGAAACATGCTCACTCTGGGATCTGATATCGCCTTTTGCGCCAATCCTTGTCCTCGTCGCAATGTCTCGTAGTACGCGGATCCTGTGTGCAATGCAGTTGGTTATGATTAATGTAATTTAAACCAGTTTTGTTTATACCGCTTATATCAAAACTGTTTTAAATTACATTAGTTTGAATATAATGCATCTGGGATAATTCTCATTAGGTGCACAAGTGTTGCCAGGTG
The DNA here is from genome assembly GCA_038087875.1 of Malacoraja senta. Taxonomy (NCBI): domain Eukaryota; kingdom Metazoa; phylum Chordata; class Chondrichthyes; order Rajiformes; family Rajidae; genus Malacoraja; species Malacoraja senta. The sequence goes on from CM075977.1 coordinate 170,197,822, forward strand.
ACTTGGGGTACTTGGTTCTACCCATTAAAATTCTACAACACAAAAAAGAGTTTAGAAGGATGAGGGGGATCTTATAGAAACATATAAAATTATAAAAGGACTGGACAAGCTAGATGCAGGAAAAATGTTCCCAATGTTGGGTGAGTCCAGAACCAGGGGCCACAGTCTTAGAATAAAGGGGAGGTCATTTAAGACTGAGGTGAGAAAAAACGTTTTCACCCAGAGAGTTGTGAATTTGTGGAATTCCCTGCCACAGAGGGCAGTGGAGGCCAAATCACTGGATGGGTTTAAGAGAGAGTTAGATAGAGCTCTAGGGGCTAGTGAAATCAAGGGATATGGGGAGAAGGCAGGCACGGGTTATTGATTGGGGACAATCAGCCATGATCACAATGAATGGCGGTGCTGGCACGAAGAGCCGAATGGCCTCCTCCTGCACCTATTTTCTATGTTTCTAAAAACAGGTCCTTCAGACCCCTAATCTGTACCAACCATCAAATCACCATTTTCACTAATCCCCATTGATACTATTTTATTGTTCATACATTCCCAACAAAATCTCCCTAAATCCTCACCAATGCCATCAATTGATTACACATTACGAGCAATGTGTAAAATTTATCGCGGCCACCTATCAAGCAACATGTCTTTAGGGTGTGCAGGGATCTGCAGCACCTGGAGGAACCCATGCTGTGACAGGGAGAAAGGGCAAACTCCACACAGACAGCACCAGAGGTGAGAATTGTTCTCTGGTTGCTGGAGCTGTGAGGCAGTCTACTAGCATAAGCTCATAAGTTATAGGAGCAGAATTAGGCGATTCTGCCCATCAAGTCTGCTCTGCCATTCAATCATGGCTGATCTATCTTTCCCACTCAACCCCATTCTCCTGCCTTCTCCCCATAACCCCTGATATTAACCATGAATTAGTCAATTTGCGCCTTAAAAATACCCAATGCCTGCCTCCACAGTTGTCTGCAGCAATTAAATCCACAGATTTACCGCCCTCTGACTAAATACATTCCTCCTTATCCACTTTCTAAAGGTTTGTCCTTTTATTCTGAGGCCAAGGCCTCTGGTCCTAGACTTTCCCACTTGTGGAAACATTCTCTCCACATCCACTCTATCCAGGCCTTTCACTATTCGGTAAGTTTCACTCATTCATCTAAACTCCAGCGAGTACAGGCCCAGTGCCATCAAACACTCATCATATGTTAACCCAATCATTTCTGGGATCATTCTCATTAACCTCCTCTGGACCCTCTCCAATGCCAGCACATCCTTCCTCAGATATGGGACCCAAAACTGCTCACAATACTCCAAATGCAGTCTGGCCAGTGCCTTATAAAGCCTCAGCATTACATCCCTGTTTTTATATTCTAGTCTGCTCGAAACAAATGCTAGCAGTGCTAGTATGCTACCTATCATCATTTTTGCACCAAAGTGGTGACTTTCCATATTTCTCCATTCTCCTCACCTGTTGCCTGTATTGAAGCTCTGCATCTTCCTCAACCCACTGCCCAACTTTGCATCATCAGTAATGTGATGTTCAGTAATGCTATATTACCTGAATTATCCAACCTCTGTACTACCCTGGTAATTACAACCACCCAACCTACTAGATTCTGTCTTTTCATAGCACTGCAATCTATTGCCAGAGAGGTAATCTGTTTTCTAACTGTCCTCCAAATGGCTCACATGCTTATCCCTTTTTGTTTGTTTCAAGTGATTCAAACACTACAAAATGTTTCAGATTTTTCCCATTGATTTTAAATATGTGACTATAAGCTGATTATTGATTCTAGCATTTGGATGAGTATACGGACAGATTTGTGAATTTTGAAGAACAGTGAATTTATCAGATTATCTTTGTAACTGAATTAACATTCGTAATCTCAGGCAACCTTGTTTTGAATAGTGTCTCAACTGATCTGGAAAACCTCTGTTTTTGGTTAGGTTAATACAAAAATGACCATTTCGGCATAATTACTAATCATGTGTCTTTGGCTAATTTGATTGCCACCTTTCTGAGCTGTTTAAATTTGAATGCTTTGTCACTGCAAGGTGAGTGAAGCAGGTGTTCACAGGCCACATGTTGGAGGGATTCACGGACGGAGCAACGATGGAGCTTACTCCCTGGTGCTCGCTGGAGGCTTCGAGGACGAAGTGGTATGTGACTTACAATGGCTACCCCTATATGGAAATGAAAATAGAAAGTGCTGGCAATACTTGAAGATAGACACAAAATACTCTCCAAGGCAGCATCTCTTGAGAGAAGGAATGGGGTGACGTTTCGGGTCGAGACCCTTCTTCAGACTCTGAAGAAGAGTCTGAAGAAAGGTCTCGACCCGAAACGTTACCCATTCGTTCTCTCCAAAGATGCTGCTTGTCCCGCTGAGTTACTCCAGCATTTGTTCGACATCCCAAAAGGTAACACCTCACACTTCTCTGTATTAAATTCCATCAACCATTCCTCTGCCCAGATCCTGCTGCAATCTTTCACAACCATCTTCACTATCAGCAAAACCACTCACTTTTGTATCATCAGCAAACTTGCTAATCTTGCCCATTGATGTAGATGACAAACATTGATGTAGATGACAAACAGTAACGGGCCCAGCACCAAACCCTGAGGCACACCACTAGTTACAGGCCTCCAGTCCGAGAAGCAACCTTCCACCATCACCCTCTGCTTCCTTCCTTGGAGCCAATTTGCTATCCATTCAGCTATCTCTCCTTGGATCCCATGCGATCTAACCTTCCAGAGCAGCCTACCATGTGGAACCTTGTCGAATGCCTTACTGAAATCCATGTACACAACATCTACAACTCTGCCCTCATCTACTATTTTGGTCATGTCTTCAAAAAAATCAATCAGATTTGTGAGACACGACCTCCCACATACAAAACCATGCTGACTATCCCTAATCTGCCCTTGCCCATCCAGATGCCTCTAGAACCTATCGCTCAGAATATTCTATAGTAACTTTCCAGCTACAGATGTTAAGCTCACCAGCCTATAGTTCCCAACATTTTCCCTGCAGCACTTCTTGAAAAGAGGCACAACATTTGCCACCCTCCAGTCTTCCAGCACCTTTCCTGTATTTAAGGACGACTCGTAAATTTAAACCAGGGCACCCACAATTTCCTCTCTAGATCCCGCTATGTCCTCGGATATATCTTTTGTGCATATCTTCAGTTAAAACATCTGCAGTTCATTCGTACATGTGCTGGAAATACTCCGTAGGTTAGGCAGCATCTATACAAAGAGAAATAATTATGTTCCTGATTGATGAGCTGTAGAGTTATTCTTTCTGGCTGTTCAACTTCAGCTTTACTCTTTTTGGTCAACGAATTGCAGAGTTTGTTGGTCTGCAGAGTTAATGCACCCCCTTCTCCCATTCTCCCATTCTCCCCTGTGCCCCTCTTGAATGCACCAATTACTCCCCTCCTTCTCCTACATTCCTTTCTCTGGCTTCACAATTTGCAACTCTACAGTCGTGTCTCACACCTTCTGGCCTTTATTTCAACCATCCGCCTATCAAAATCCCCCCTCGCCTATGTTCACCTGTTACCTTCCTGCCTTTCCTCTCTCCCAGCATTCTTACCTCCCCCCTCCCAACAATCAGTCTGAAGAAAGGTCTTGACCCGAAATGTCACTTATCCATGTTCTCCAGAGATGCTGCCTGACCCTTTCTTCTGTGTTCCTAAAAAAAATGCAGATTTTGATCCTATTTTTATTACAAGTTTGACGAAGTGTTTCCAGCATTTTTTGCTTCTGCTTCAAATTTCTGCATCTGCTTTTATTTTTGTTTACTTTTGTTTCCATGAGTCTGACTTTTGGTCCAGTACCTATTGACCTGCAGAGGCTATGGTAATCTGTTTGGAGGTATAAGTTGTGTTATTTGGTGTGTCCACACAGTTTTCTTCTGAATTTTGGCCTAAGTTGCTTTTCCTTTCTCATTTGATTTGATCCTTATTGTTGTACTGAAGATACACTAGCTATTCAGTCTGAAGAAGGGTCTCGATCTGAAACGTCACCCATTCCTTCTCTCCAGAGATGCTGCCTGTTCCGCTAAGTTACTCCAGCATTTTGTGTCTATCTTCAGCTATTCGTTTGTACGTTACCAAAATGTGTGCTTTATCTCCACGACTTGAAAGAAAGATTCAACCAGAAGGCTGCCCTCCACTGGATGTCAGTCCATTATAAATGAAAGCAGGAGGTAACTCGGCAGGTCAGGCAGAAGGGTCATTGAACCAAAACATTGATTCAGTTTCTCTCACCATGGAAGCAGCCTGGCTCATGGAGTTTTTCCAACATTTTTGGATTTCCGGCATCGGCAATTCGTTGCTCCAATTAGTGAACTTTGCATATCCAGCTGACGGCATTTTCCTTTCTGGTAGAGGTTGTTAAACCGTGCTGAAGAGTGATCTTTAACTGAATGTATTCCACCTCCTGCCCTTCTCCTACCTCCTTGGTTAGATGTTGTGAGGAAATCATTGTGTATCTTTGTCCGAGCAAGTTCACGCAGATCAGGGATTAAAACCTACACTGTACAAATAGCAGAATTCTACTTTTCTAACTCTGAAAATATTTTCACTGCCCTTTTGAACCTGCACCTTTCGTTCTTGAGGCAGTGCAGCAGTGTTTCTTCAAGGTAAGTGCTAGACATAAGTAGGGATGTAACATTTAACAATTATACAGTAGCAGAATTAATTATATTAATCAACAGTACACATTTGAAAATTACAACTCTTCAAGTCATAATTAGTCATTGTATGAAAGGGGTAGAATTGAAACAAATATAAAAAAGGCATGTTATGCATTAGAGTTTATGATAAAATGGTTCTCGCACAATTATTTCTACAGCACAAGAAACGTGGCCAAGAAAAGAAAGCAATGATGCGCGTTGTAATTGGGGAAGGCTTGACATATTGGGGCCCATTAAAAAAAATACCCAAACTATATTTATGACCTCCTCTTTGTTCTGTCTATTGGTTCTTCCTTTTCCAATAAATGTTTATGTTAAATAATTGTTATTGAAATGCTGGTTTAGAAAGATTTCTGATGAGTAACCTTCTCCTTATACTGTTTAGACCCTTCTGTCCACAGCCAATCCAAATTTGACTTGAGCTTGAGAACTTGTAACATGCTGCATATCTGACCTGACCATCTCTGGAGATAATAACAATCCCAAAACCGTGTGATTCAAAGCAAATCATTCTGATAAAGTAGATGGCTGATTGATCGATTGATATTCTATTGTCACATGTACTTGGTTCAGTGAAATTATTTGTTTTGCAAACAAAACACGTATGCTAAGAGTCGCTGAAAGTTACAAAAGTATTCAATATAGACCCGATGGTTGCTCTTTCTTCTTCTTCCCCCCTTCCCCCCCTGCCGAGACCCTCTTTGTTCTCTCAGTGCCCTGTCTCACGCCGGGTCGCTCTTTGTTCTCGGCGGCCTGGGTTAGCAGAGCTCTGCCTGAATCAAACACAAATGTTTGATCACAATATGTGTCTGATGCAAATTGAAGCTGCCACAGATAGTTGCGATCTGTCGGGCTCCATTAGGTAGCCGGGCTTCACTTCAGAATCCGACCATATCCTTGAATTAAAATAATGTCAGTTCATAATATTATCTTTAACATGCTGATTTAAACTAACACAGAGAAGAGCTCTGTTGCTGATAGGTTTACTTTATTCGTAATAGGATCGAGGCAATGAATTTACTTATACTGGGAGCGGTGGCCGAGACCTTTCTGGAAACAAGAGAATTGGGGAGCTGTCATATGATCAGACCCTCACCAACATGAATAGGTAACGTTTTCCATTTATGGCTGTTATTCTTTTCTGAATGTATGTTAATGCAACAAGTATTTGTGTGAATTTCTATTCCCATAGTCACCTCAGTGAAATGGCACTGGCGATCAGGATCGGCTCCGAGTCACTGGTGCTGGGGCAGCAACACTAACTGCTGTGTCACAGTTGAGCCCTACCAGGTTTAGGCCAGAAGGTCCATTAAACTTGCCGTCCCATTAATTAAATTTGTGCTTATTGTCTGACTCATCCCCTATTTTTCTCCCTGTCAAGAATTTATCAATCTCAGTTGTGGACTGTGTTTCGACATATGTTTGAGATAGAGAATTTAGTTTTAAAATGTAACCTTCTGAGTGAAATAGTTTCTCTAGAACTCAATTCTGAATGGTTCCTTTTCTTGAGAAACTCCACTCTTGTTTCTTCAGCCATTTGAAATCATGTTTTTGGCATTGATTCCGTCAAACCCACTATTGTTTGTATACATATCAACCAGTTCACTTTTTTTATAACACAAGATATTATAGAGGCATTCTACTTACTCATAAGAAAAGCTTTGCATCCTAGGGATTAGTTTAGTACCCAGGGCACAAGAAGTCTTGTCTTGAATGCAAATTTAAGCAAGCATCTTCATGTGGATTTTATGGCTTTTCAGAATATTACATCTTTTTTATGCCTTGTACATAATTACCAGATTGATTGAATTCAATTTCATAATTTGTCCTGCTGAGATTAGTATGTCATATCTGGGATGCTAGTTCAGGAGTCACTGGGTTGCTATATATATGTGCTGCTCTTGAATTCTGACAATGATTGTATCAGTTGCATTGAAATAAATGAGCTTTCTGCAGTTGTCGAGCTACCATCACTGCACACCTTATACTATCCTTTTGAGATTTTGGATGATGGAATATAAACCTTTTAGTGCCTCTTCCAATGATAAATCTTGGAATATTTATAACCCTTCTATAGTGCCGATCATTTTCTGACTTGCAATTAGACCAACACATTATTTTGTGTGACAAGAATCCAGAAGCCAATTAGTAGTGCCATCTGTTGTACTTCATTGAAGGATTTAATAGGAACATGAGGGGCAACATTTTCGCACTGGTGGGTATATGGATTGAGCTGCCAGAGGAGATAGTTGAGGCAGGCACTATAACAACATTGAGAAGACATATGGACAGGTACATAGATGGGAAAGGTTTAAAGGGATAGGGGCCAAACACAGGCAAGTGGGACTAGTGTAGATGGGACATCTTGGTTGGCATGGGCAAGCTGGGCTGACGGGCCTGTTTCTGTGCTCTATGACTGTATGCCTCTATTGCAATTCTGTTGCATTTCATTTAGAAGAATTGTGAATATAAATTCACACCGAGACAGTTGAGTACAGGATGTGTTTAAGTTCATAACTCTTGAATTTTAAAGGGCCTATCCCACTTGGCAATTTTTTTCGGCGACAAAAAAATGTTGCGACACTTGAAAAGACACCGCGCGTCATACCTCATTACGCTGCGTCACCGCCGCATCACGCCGCAAATTTTTCGGTGAACTGACACGTCAGTCAACGATGCTGGCAGTCGCCAAAAAAAATGGCAAGTGGGACAGGCCCTTAACCAGTTGTCGCTGTGTCCTCAACTTGAATGCTAAAATAGTTATTGGTTTCCAGCAACAATCTTCTGTGCTTTATGTTAGGGCGTTGGCTCTTAACTGTGATGCGGTGCTGAATGATGAGATTGGAGCAGAAGCTAAAGACTGGAAGTCTGGGAAGTCGGTCCGAGTGGTCCGTAGTTCAAAAGGACGGAAAGTCAGCAAATATGCACCAGAGGAAGGCAACAGATATGACGGGATTTACAAGGTTCTCGTTCACTGGAAGTCAAAACGTCCCAGTAGGCCCGGATAGCAGTGGGGCAGAGCACTGTGATTGCATTTTATTGCTGGATGTTCGGCTGAACTATCAGTGGTTGGTCATTACTGGTGCATCTGAGTTTGCTTTGGAATCATCCCACCCCTTGATTAAATATAAATTATTTATTTCTAACAACAAAGTTTTTAAACAAAAGCAATAAAGTCGTGCCTCTGTTAAACGCTGGGTGGTTTTCAATAATAATAATCGGCATTAAAATGAGAACATTTGTCTGAGCATGCACGAGAAAATATTGTCATCAAACAAACTACTGGTATAGTTCAGAGTCCCAGACCCAATAATTTTCAGCTGCTTTATCAGCGGCCTTCCCTTCATCGCAAGTCAGGAAGTTAGGGTGCTGAATTCACAACTCCTAAGATATGGAAGAGTGCACATCTGCAGCATAACCTGGAGAATATTCAGGTCTATGCAATTAAGCAAGTTGCAACATTAACGCTACTCAAGTGTTAGACATGGCCACCTCCATCATGGGAAATGGCTGGCATTAAATGCCGTCACCATTAGCTGTGCCACCAGTGTCTGAAGTCGATCAAGGAGTTGAGCGGATCACCCACTTGCACCGTGGCAGGCCAACTAAGTATCCTGTGCCATGAATCCTTGCACCTAGGTTTTGAAGAACATGGGAAATACAGACAGGGGTGGGAGCCACAGTCGAAGCAGAAAATACTAATTTTACCCTTTGCAATAATGCAGGTGGTAAAATACTGGCCTGAAATAGGAAAATCTGGTTTCTTGGTCTGGCGCTATCTCCTGAGACGTGATGATGTAGAACCTGCTCCATGGACCCCAGAAGGAAAGGACAGGACAAAGAAACTGGCCTTGAAAATACAGGTTGGAGCTTACTTTTTTTTGTTTCCACCATTAATTAAACGGTACAGCCACTATTTTAATTCTGTATTGTAATTGATGATAGTATCCTGAAGGATACCTGGAAGCCATGGCAAACAAGGAAAAAAAGGGCCAGAAACGGGAAGCAAATACAATGGTGACCAACTGTGGTAGTAGAACATCTCTGAAGAGACAACAAAAGACAGGTGCGTTTTACAATACTTGATGGTGGTTGTTAAAAAAGCTACTAATGTATTTGTACCTCTTGGGATTCATGATGACCAGATAAAACCATGTTGTTGCACCAAAAGCAAAGAACAAATGACAGTGAGCCCTCCTTATAATGGACCATAAGAAGAAGGAGGGCGGGGGTCCGTTATTGACGATTGTCCCCCATAACCAAGTTAGGGATTCGCTCCAAGCGCCTAGTGGTCACTCTGTGAAACAACGGGTTGTTTTCAAATACAGGGATCTTTTTAACAGCTGAAAATGTATTTTTGTTGAAGGTAGACAAAAAATGCTGGAGTAACTCAGTGGGACAGGCAGCATCTCTGGAGAGAAGGAATGGGTGACGTTTTGGGTCGAGACCCTTCTAACATCACCCATTCCTTCTCTCCAGAGATGCTGCCTGTCCCGCTGAGTTACTCCAGCTTTTTGTGTCTACCTTCCATTTAAACCAGTGTCAATAGTGTTAGTGTGCAGGGTTCACTGGTTGGCATGGACTCGGTGGGCCGAAGGGACTGTTTCCGTGCTGTATCTCTAATCTAAACTAAGCTGTTCATTAACACGGACAGTTTGCAAGTTGGAATGCAGCGGCAAAGAGAGTTTCCTCACGGTAGAAGCCTGTGGCCTCTCGGCAAATCTGGGCTGCAGGTAAGTTGTGGGTTCATAAGTTGGGGAGGACCTGTATGTTGCTAAAGGCAAGTGATGAATGTAGTGGTGTGGCTGAGGGTGGAGGAGGATGCTGGAGTGTACGTTGCAATGGTGTTTTGAAAGGATCTGCCTTTTATTTTTAATTCCTTACAGCTGCCTCTGCTTCCGCTACTGTGACTGCACCACAAGCAAAGACTCTGAAACTTACCCAGGACGACGCTGAGGGAGAAACATACCAGCTGACTCCACACCAACAGTGGCTGATCAGAGAGGACTGCTTAAACAAGAAACTTTGGGATGAGGCACTTGCCTCTATTATGGAAGGACCGGTATGTTTGCCAATATGATAAACAATAGGTGCAGGAGTAGGCCATTCGGCCCTTCAAGCCAGCACCGCCTTTCAATGTGATCATGTCTGATCATCCACAATCAGTACCCCGTTCCTGCCTTCTCCCCATATCTTCTGGCTCCGCTAACTTCAAGAGCCCTATCTAGCTCTCTCTTGAAAGTATCCAGAGAACCGGCCTCCTCCGCCCTCTGAGGCAGAGAATTCCACAGACTCACAACACTCTGTGTGAAAAAGTGTTTCCTCATCTCTGTTCTAAATGGCTTACCCCTTATTCTTAAACTGTGGCCCCTGGTTCTGGACTCCCCCAACATCGGGAACATGTTTCCTGCCTCTAGCGTGTCCAAACCCTTAATAATCTTATGTTTCAATAAGATCCCCCTCATCCTTCTAAATTCCAGAGTATATAAGCCCAGCCGCTCCATTCTCTCAGCATACGCCAACCCGGGAATGATTTTTTTCCTCCATAAAAGAATTGTGCCTGTTCTAACATTTTGCAAGAACTCCACCATTTTTTTGTCTTATTTTCATAGAAATTCTTAAGAAAAACTGAACAGATCTTCATGTGCATTTGCTGCCAGGAATTGGTCTTTCAGCCAATTACAACAGAATGCCAGCACAATGTTTGCAAGGTGAGTGTTCAATATTCGATTTGTTGCACAAAATGAATGGAAGGAAAAAAACTGAAGTAAAGAACTTTATATATTACTTGACGAAGTGGGACCCGTTGGGTCCCGTCCCCTCAACGTACGTATTTGGGGGGGGCGGCCTGCGGCGTCACACACACACACTAGCCACCCCACACACACACTAACCACCCCTCACACACACACTAACCACCCCCTTGATATTATATTAATATTATTCATTCGCTCCTTTTACCCCATCCCCGCCCTATCCACTCACGCATAGCCCCCAACTCGCAGGCACGTCCAGAGATTGAGAGGGGGGGGTAGAGAGAGGGGGCAGAGACAGAGAGAGGGGCAGAGATAGAGGGGGGCAAGAGAGGGGAGGGGGGGAGGGGGGGGAGAGGAGGGAGGGGGGGGAGAGAGGGAGGGGGGAGAGAGAGAGAGGGGGGAGCTTGAGATCTCTCGGGTACAGGGGCCTGACTTGCTCGTTCTTTCTGCGTCTTCTGCTGCCGCGAGTGTGCGTCGACCAGAGCTCTCGAGAGTTCTTGGGAAACCTGAGGCGCGCGCGAGCGTGCGTCGACCAAAGCTCTCGGGAGCTCTCAGGTACAGGACCCGAGCCGAGGCACGAGCGGGCGAACGTCATCAGTCGACAGGGCGGATTTTGAACAACGGGGAGAGGAGGGAGGGGGGAGGGGTGGAAGGTGACGTCAATCGCAGCGCGAGCAGACGGCAGGCAGATCCATTGTCACGTCATCAGCGAAAAAAACCAGGTGTTTTGAATTCAAAGTTGGATCGGATTTGTGAAGTTTTTTATTAATAACCCAAGAAATAAAGCACAAAATTTTCAGGTAAGCCGATTTCCGACTCCAGGGGGTAAATCTCTACCAGAATATGTACAAAATTTCCCGCTCGCACGTTGTTTTTTCGATAAGATGTGAAAACACATAAACAAATAAATACACACACACACACATCCAAGATCAGAGTTTTATAGTTATAATAAGGATATTTAAAATGTGTTAATGTAAATATGTTGTCGAATTGAAAAGGGTGCAGAGAAGATTTACAAGGATGTTGTCAGGACTTGAGGGTCTGAGCTATAGGGAGAGGTTGAGTAGCCTGAGTATTCCCTGCAGCGCAGGAGGATGAGGGGTGATCTTATAGAGGTGTACAAAATCATGAGAGAAATTGATTGGATAGACGCACAGTCTCTTGCCCAGAGTAGGGCAATTGAGAACCAGAGGGCATAGGTTTAAGGTGAAGGGGCAAAGATTTTATTGGAATCTGAGGGGTAACTTTTTTCACAAAGGATGGTGGGTGTATGGAACAAACTGCTGGAGGTGTGGTTGAGGCAGAGATTATCGCAACGTTTAATATATTAGGTATATGGATAGGACAGGTTTAGAGGGATGTGCCAAACGCAGGCAAGTAGGATTAGTGTAGATGGAACGTTGGTCAGCGTGGGCAAGTTGGGCCGAAGGGCCTGTTTCCACACTATATGACTATGTCACAATGAATGGATATTTTTCACTTGTTTTAAGTTCCCCCAAAACATTTTTATCTAGCTATGCTGCAAAAGTAATTAAGGAGAGTCTGTAGTCAACATCATTTTTGCAAGTTTTGACTGCAAAAACATTTTTTGGGTTCTGTTAATGAAAAGGTACGCCTAGATCACATCACCTGCCTTAATGTTAGGAATGTGTTGTTAGTGGTCCGTTGAAGGTAGAGTTAGCCGAATGGTTATCTATTCCTTAGCAGTTTTAGAGTAAATAATTCCAGTGATCGAGTAGTTTAAAACTCTATCCCATCAATGAGTTCAGTTAATAGTTGAACCAAATCAAGAATGCCCCATGATTCCGTTTATTACATCTGGAATTAGCTGAGTTTTATAACTCCGCTTTCCCTGTTAGAAGTAGGCTTTTCATGCGTTCAGGATTAGCCTTGACTGTAATGTTTTGTACTGAATGTCTTGCGGTTATTCACATTACAATCATTAAAACCTTTTCAATTTCAATAAATAGAATTGGATATTATTGTACTTTAATTGAAATATCTCACTCCAAGTCTATTGCGATGTCTCATTGTAAGCCAAGCTGCATTTTAAAATGTTATGGAGTCCAAGTTGCTGGCTTGGAGGAGATATTTAGAAGAAAGTTGGCCTTGAAGTTTTGTTTGGTGTGATAATGCTTTTAAATTCTCTCACATAATACATTAGCTATTTTTTGTGAATGAAACAAGCTACAGGCAGCCAATGTTTATATTTTCAACAATGGTGGGGACTTCATACTGTCGCTTTTTACACTTATTATTTCATTATTTTTTTTAGCCTGTGAATTTAAGTAGATGTTTGTCGCAAATGAT
>CM075977.1:170210796-170266254 GCA_038087875.1 Malacoraja senta
AGTGTCTAAAACAATTCTAGCCAGGGGGTGGGGTAGAAAAACACTTCATATTGTGATTTTGAGATTTGATATATATTCCTTGAACCAGTACTTACCAATAAACATGTTAACATTTCAAATGTTTTTAAATGATTTGGCTCGTTATTGGGTGCCTACAATCTTACATGTAAAGTTGGAAACGAGTTACGGATAATACTGAAATACAGTATTATACTGAAAATACAGACACATCCCGACTTCCGTAGGGGTTACGTTCTGTGAACCCAGTATGTAAGTGAGATTTTACGCATCAGAATCGCCTTAAAACTAGGTAGAAACAAAGAACTGCAAATGTTGGTTAATATATAAAAGGACTGAATCAGTCTGAAGAAGGGTCCCAACCCAAAAGGTCACCTATCCATGTTCCCCAGAGATGCTGCCTGACCCGCTGAATTATTCCAGCAGTTTGTGTAATATCACCTTAAAACTAGACGCCAAGGGCGCTAGGCTGCACCAACGAGCCCTTCTTCACCAGCTGTCACACTGTCCGGTTGACCCGGCTGATGTTGAGTCTCTCGTTGTAGTCCCTGGCAGGCAGCGCTTTCTTCAGGCCGCTAGCACCAACAAGAAATGCTCGGTCACCGTGTGGCTCTCTCCCTCCTCACCAGCTGCTGCTTTTTCCTGTCGGCTGTCGCTTTGTGTGCTCTCCACTCCAATGTTGCTGCCTGTTCCTCCTCCCGTTGCTTTGTCCACTCTGCTCTCCCGTCTCTTTGTCTACGCTGCTGCTACCCTCCTCCTCCCCCGGAGACCAAGGTAGAAGATGTCACCGATTCCAGAGGAGAAGGTGGAGGAGGGAGTGGACAAAGCAACGGGAGGAGGTGGCAGTAGAAGGGGGCAGCAGACAAAGCGATGGCTGACAGGAAGAAGTAGCAACTGGCGAGGGGGTAGGAAGTCCTACAGTGACCGAATGTGCCCTGCCAGTGGTCTGAAGAAAGTGCTGTCAGACCAGGGCTACAGCATGAGCCACAATATTAGTTGCATCAACTGGTGAGGAAGGGCTCGCTGGTGCACCTTGTGAAAGATGTCAGCCAAGAGTTGCTCTCCACCACCTCCCTCCTTCTCACTCACCTCCCAGCATCGCACCACTTACGAGAAATAACTTTGTGCTTTTCTGTTCACTTCCTTTGCTGTGTATAGTATGTACAGCATACAGTGTATTTCTTCATCCAACACACGGTGAACATTATGGAGACAACGGGTAAGGAAAGGCTGGAGACTGCATACTCAGACATTCCAAGATGGCTCCAAAGCACTTGCGAAGGAAAATATCACTTGGATTTGATGTTGTAATTGACAGTAATTTGCAGACACCAGCCAGTAACACGTCACATATGTAGCGCATGGATGGGATGCTGCAGGACCTATACTATGTGAAGGGCTTTGCAGAAATACTTAAAGTGGCTGCAGCAGTCCAGATCAGAGGTTTAGGTTTATTATAGTCACATGTACCGAGGTACAGTGAAAAACTTTGTTGTGCATGCTATCAAAACAGATCAGATATACCATATATAAATAAAACAGCTCAAATTCAAGTACAATAGATACAGCCAAGGAAAGATAGAAAGTGCACAATGTTCTCAGAATTGTCACGCACCAGTTCCATTGACAAAGTCTAATGTCTTCACTGGGGTTGAGGTGAACAGTAACTTAGTTTCTGGAAGGGCCGTTCAGAAGCCATGTAACCGAGGGGAAGAAGTTGTCCTGGAGTCTGGTGGTGCGCACTTTCAAGCTTCTGTACCTTCTTCCAGACGTGATGCTAATGCTAGCCTATGTACTTAAATCCAATAGATGACATGATTTTGGCTAGTGAACATTGCAATCTTTAATTTTAAAACACTTCTAATTTTTTGGGAAATTTGTTCAAATTTTATAAATTCAAAGTTAACACTCCAGGTAAGGTAAACTCCTTTTGGTGAGTATAGCTGGTCCTTTTGAATGATGACAAAGATGAACATGGGAATACTGATCCTCCTCAACTTATGAACGCACAACGTATGTACAGCCTGCACATTCTGATGAGCTTTTGGCAGTGGGTGGGATGGGTTTGCCAGCTGCCTGGGGCTTCTGCTGGAAGGGGAACTCTGCTTGCAGCTGCATTTCTAACTTGCAAACTTTTCAGTTTCCTGTCACAACTGGATGCAGGGGGATTTCATCCTGATATATCAGGAAAAGAACATCATCCCAGATTAGGGGGAATCTCATTGAAACCCACCAAATAGCAAAGAGTAGCGGGAAGCCAGAGGATTGGGGAACTTTCAAAGGACATTTGAAGGTAACAAAGAGGGCAATACGGGGTGAAAAGATGAAGTACGAAGGTAAGCTCACCAAGAATATAAAGAAGGATAGTAAAAGCTTCTTTAGGTATGTTAAGAGAAAAATATTAGTAAAGACAAATGTGGGACCCTTGAAGGCAGAAACAGGTGAAATTATTATGGGGAACAAGGAAATGGCAGAAGAGTTGAACAGGTACTTTGGTTCTGTCTTCACTAAGGAAGATACAACCAATCTCCCAGATGTACTAGAGGACAGAGGAACTGAAAGAAATATGCAATAGGCATGAAATAGTATTGGGTAGACTGATGGGACTGAAGGCTGATAAATCCACAGGGCCTGATGGTCTGCATCCCAGGGTACTCAAGGAGATAGCTCTAGAAATTGTGGATGCATGGGTGATCATTTTCCAATGTTCTATAGATTCAGGATCAGTTCCTGTGGATTGGAGGGTAGATAATGTTATCCCACTTTTCAAGAAAGGAGCGAGATAGAAAACGGGGAATTATAGACCAGTTAGCCTGACATCGGTGGTGGGGATGCTGGAGTCAATTATTAAAGAAGTAATAACGGCGCATTTGGATAGCAGTAAAAGGATTAGTCCAAGTCAGCATGGATTTATGAAGGGGAAACCCTGCTTGACTAATCTTCTGGAATTTTTTGAGGATGTGACAAGTTAAATGGATGAAGGAGAGTAAGTGGATGTAGTGTATCTGGACTTTCAGAAAGCCTTTGATAAGGTCCCACAGGAGATTAGTGGGCAAAATTAGATCATATGGTATTGGGGTAGGGTATTGACATGGATAGAGAATTGGTTGGCAGACAGGAAACAGAGTAGGAATAAACGGGTCCCTGTCAGAGTGGCAGGCAGTGGCGAGTGGAGTGCCGCAAGGCTCAGTGCTGGGGCCGCAACTATTTACAATATAAATTATTTAGATGACGGAAATAAAAGTAACGCTAGCAAATTTGCAGTTGACACAAAGCTGGGTGGCAGTGTGAACTGTGAGGAGGATGCTTTGAGGATGCAGGGTGACTTGGACAGGTTGGGTGAGTGGGCAGCTGCAGTATAATGTAGATAAATGTGAGGTTATCCACTTTGGCGGCAAGACCAAGGAGGCAGATTATTATCTCAATCGCAGATTATGAAAAAGGGAAGTGCAACAAGACCTAGGTTTCCTGAAAGTAAACATGCAGGTACAGCAGGCAGTGAAGAAAGGCAATGGCAAGGCAATTGGCCTTCATAACAAGAGGATTTGAGTATAGGAGTAAAGGGGTCCTTCTGCAGTTGTACAGGGCCCTGGTGAGACCACATCTGGAGTATTGTGTGCAGTTTTGGTCTCCTAATTTGAGGAAGGACATCCTTGCTGTTGAAGGGGTGCAGCATAGGTTCACGAGGTTAATCCCCGGGATGGCGGGACTGTCATATGAAGAAAGATTGGAAAGACTGGGCTTATATTCACTGGAATTTAGAAGGATGAGAGGATCTTATAGAAACATATAAAATTATAAAAGGTCTGGACAAGCTAGATGCAGGAAAAATGTTCCCAATGTTGGGGGAGTCCAGAACCAGGTACTACAGTCTGAGAATAAAGGGGCGGCCATTTAAAACTGAGATGAGAAAAAACGTTTTCACCCAGAGAGTTGTGAATTTGTGGAATTCTCTGCCACAGAAGGCAGTGGAGGCCAATTCACTGGATGGATTTAAGAGAGAGTTAGATAGAGCTCTAGGGCTAGTGGAGTCAAGGGATATGGGGAGAAGGCGGGCACGGGTTACTGATTGTGGATGATCAGCCATGATCACAATGAATGGCGATGCTAGCTCGAAGGGTCGAATGGCCTCCTCCTGCACCTATTTTCTATGTTTCTATGAAAGACCAAGCGAGCGTAGATGTGGAGAGGATGTTTACAGTTGTGGGAGAGTCGTGGACCAGAGGGTACAGACTCAGAATCAAAGAACGTACCTTTAGATTGGAGATGGGAAATTTCTTTAGCCAGAGGGTGGTGAATCTATTGCCACAGATGGCTGTGGAGGCCTTCATTGCGTATTTTTAAAGTGGAGATCGATAGGCTCTTGATTAGTAAGGATTTCAAAGGTTATGGGGAGAAGGCAGGAGAATGGGATTGAATGGCAAAAATAGATCAGCTATGATTGAATGGCAGCAAAGACTTGATGGGCGGAATAGCCTAACTCTGCTCTTACATTTCATATATCTTATAACCTGGGGGGGGTGGCCTGTATTATGGAATTCCTTCCATGGGCTTTTCCCTCAGCAGTATTGAATCTAGCATTACAAATGATAAAATTAACATAACTTGACTTCAGAACCATATGCTTCAGGCAGAATAACAAATTCTGTTTAAGTAGAACGTAGCATTTGCAAAAATCATGGACTAACTAGGGACAGTCAGCGTGACTTTGTGCATGCCAGGTCGTGTCTTAGGAACTCGATTTGGGGTTATGTGGAGAAGGCAGGAGAACGGGGTTTGGAGGGAGAGATAGTTCAGCCATGGAATGGCGGAGTAGACTCGATGGGCCGAATGGCCTAACTCTGCTCTTATGTTTCATATATCTTATAACCTGGGGGCAACCTGTATTATGGAATTCCTTCCATAGGCTTACCCCTCAGCAGTATTGAATCTAGCATTACAATGAATGGTTATATTTTCTGTGCAAGACCGTAATGAGTTTAACCGATTGGGGACTGAATGATTTGTCCAATTTCTTATTCTACCAGATGTAGCAACCAGAATATCACCCCATGAAATATGTCAACTTTAGCATATATTTATGATTTTTATGTAAAATATGAATATTAAAACAAATTGTCACAGACACGCGTGGGGGAAAAAGCAGGTCAATTCAAGAATTTTTATTGGAATAATAAGACAGTTAAAATTTACATACTTTTTAAACTTCTATTAACCAGAAGATGCTGGTTACATCCACAGAGGTATTGACAATTACACAGAAGAATATCAAAGGCAAACACTGAAAATACTACTGCCTGGGACCACGTTCTCGCTCGGTCACAGTCTTCTATAATCTGATAATTTGCTGCAAGCCAACAGTCCTATAAATGAACTCGCTAAATTCAATCACAGCTGCAATTGCAGCCATTCATAACTCGCCGAGAAAAAAAGTGCACAGGAGCAAGGCCACTTATGCAATTGAATGGTGCTTAATTTTGAGGCACTGATTACCATCAACTGAAGTGTGGCTGAGAAGACATTTTCTATTCTCTTAAAAAACTTTTAGCAGCGGCTTCATTACAATTTGAGATATTTGACTCATCGGATCTTGATTTTGAAACCCCCAAAAAATTGTAAATGAGTTTGTTCACAGTAATTACCAACTGTAAAAATAAACTCACGATCAAGTCTTAGGATGAAGCTCTTTTCTCTTCTATGAAGGGTGACTCGTAAGCTTCCATTGGTGGGCAAGTACAGACTAAATGCTGATCTCCGTAAAGGTCATCAATGCGAGCAATTGTCGGCCAGAATTTGGTTTCTGGTTTCACAAATTGCTGTAAAAAACAAACATTTTTTTCTGGTTACTCATTCAAATAAAAATACTCAATTGTCTCAAGACTTGTAATTTAATAACATACAATGGTCATTCCCTTTCTAATTGTAATTCCTGATTTGGTGTCTGACTCGCCACATTATGTTTCCCCCACCCACCACCCAGGGTCTCATGTTCCCTTTAAACTGACTGACACCCAAGTGGCTGGGGGAACTCAGTGGGTCAGGCAGCATCTTGGAAGAACATGGATAGATGATGTTTCGGGTCAGTCTGAAGAAGAGTCCTGACCCGAAACGTTGCCTATTGATGTTCTCCAGAGATGCTGCGTGGCCTGCTGCATTACTGCAGCACTTGGTGTGTATTGTTTAACACACTAATACTACACTTATCCCATTTTATTTTAATTCTTCCCACTTACTTATCCAAGCTACACACTGGTGGCAATTTATAGTGGCGAATTAACCTCACTTCTTTGGGAGGTGGGAGTTAACTGGAGCACCTGGAGAAAACTCACATGGTCACAATCAAGTTTAAACCTGGTGTATGTGAATGGCTGTACCAACTACACCTCTATGCTGGCCTGATTCAAGCTTAGTCATGCCTTGTCTTAACTTAGGGTAATGACCGTGGTCTGTGATGTTTAATAAACCCACCACAAGGAGTACAATGCTTGATGTTGTAGCGGATGCGGAGTTGTCCGTTAAAGAACGAGGCAGACACGAAGTTTGTCCGAAATACTGGTTCTTTATTCTACACTAACTCTCCTCACTCACCAACACTGTGCGCGCGCGCGCGATTAACCCTTAAATACTCCCCAGGGGCACCCGTGACCCCTATCTCTCGTCACCCCCCCCCCCCCAAGAGCCGAAGGTTATGTACAGTGCGTGGCCCATCACCCAGTGCCGCCACAATGTTTACATTGTGATAGATGCTAAATGTATAGATGTTCATGTTAGGCCACCATAAATAACAGATTTTAGTTTGGTTTAGAATACAGCATAGAAACAGGCCCTTCGGTCTACTGAGTCCATCGATCACCGGTGAACTATATTCTATGTAATCCCACTTACTCATCCATTCCCGACATATTAAGGGCAGTTTTACCGAGACCAATTAATCCGCAGACCCACACATCCTTGAGATGTGGCAGGAAACCGGAGCAAACCCACACGGCCACAGGGGGAATATGCAAACTCCACGGAGACAGCACCCAAGTTAAGGATTGGTCTCTGGTGCTGTGAGGCCACAACTCTTATCAGC
This sequence comes from Malacoraja senta, assembly GCA_038087875.1. NCBI lineage: Eukaryota > Metazoa > Chordata > Chondrichthyes > Rajiformes > Rajidae > Malacoraja > Malacoraja senta. The sequence goes on from CM075977.1 coordinate 170,217,890, forward strand.
TGTGCCATTGTGCTACCCTAATGTAATATATATGTACACAATAGTGGACATCCCTGTGGTAGCTGTTTCGGTGCTTCCTTTATGGCCTCCTCCCATGATGGAAACTTCATAAAATTGGTGGCTGAGTCTCAGAACAAATATATATCGTAGGCAACCTCGACAGTTTATGAAAATTATAAGGCATATCTAATACCTTCCAAGGTAGACCACTACCTTGCATTAAAGGGACTTGCACAAATTCAGGCGAGCATATTTTTTCGTATTTAAAGGCTGGTTAAAAAAACTGAAAATCGCAGGTTAAAAGTCATACAGAACCTTTATCGGCATCTGTCTGCGATGGGTTTTGAGAATGAAGCACTCCATGTGCGAGTCTGAAACATTGCGGTTATTTGCTTGTCTGATGTGGGTGAGAGGCAGAGAAAACGGAAGGTTCACAGGACACACATCATGGTAAACTGATATTGTGAGAGAAAAAAGGCTACCACTGCACTGGAAAAATATCTTGTACTGCACCCAGATTGAACCCAAAGTAATCACCACCAGCCTTTAATGGAATTTGGAGCTGGACTTACCAATGGGAATGCAGCTTGTTCTCGAGAGTACGGTCGGTCCCAGGTAGTTGCAGCAATACAAGCCAGTGTGTGAGGAGACATCTTTAAATGACAATAAAAAACCTGTTACTTTCAGCTAACCGCATCAATAAATGAGTAAATTAAAACAGCACTGGAGCTAGCAAGAAATTCTAACATAGGTCGAATATCTTTGAACAGTCAACTGACAATCTTCTAGACTAAAATAATACTGCATAGATTGAAGGAGGAACCAGCATGCATGAAGATTAAGATGACACAAAGCTGATTAAAAGTGGTGGACTTCAATGATGAACCAGAGGCTATGAAAACCAATTAATCCAGATGCTGACGAGTCCTCAACATCCAATTCCAACACAAAAACATAAATTACATTTTTAGCTATTGAAATTATCAATCCTGGAAGAATAGGAACTATTAGACTGATCTAACTTTACCAATCATTGATCTTCCTCAACCTCTAAACCCAGGAAGATTAAAGAGCTGTGAACTTGAACTTAAGTTCAAGTATTTATGTAGGGGTCAGTACACATGATCCTATTGTAGCTGATGGAGTAGATATTGGGACGACCCTGCTTTTTGTATGGTGTACAAGGCCACAGAGTGGTAATACAGTGGTTACTCAGGTAATGTGGAAACCAGGACACATGCTCGAGGGACAGGTTCAATACGGCCACTAATGCTCTTACAAATCAGTCACTAAATCAGTTCTATATTTGTCTCTACTGCAGGAGTGGACGGCTTCTGCATTTTTCTGCAGCAGAACAGTGACACCACTGACAAGTACTTCAACTGCACCAGTGGCAGAGAGAGCTAGATAGGGCTCTTGAAGAAAGAGGATATGGGTAGAAGGCAGGAACCGGGTACTGATTGTGGATGATCAGCCATGATCACATTGAATGGTGGTGCTGGCCTGAAGGGCCGAATGGCCTACTCCTGCACCTATTGTCTAAATGCAAGTCTTGCAGAAAGGACAATCTACCAGCCTCATTGGGTCAGGCCTGTCCGTAAGTCAAGAACCACAATGGTACAGTTAGCTATGCCAGCCCGGCCACCTTGTTGCATCTGTCGATGTGGCTCACCATCAGCACCCCAAGGTATTTCTTCCTGTCACCATTTTGGCCCAACTCTAGTTTCTATTTGTCCAGACTGCCGGGCACGATCAACCCCTGCTATTAATAACACATTACACAGACAAGGCGGCACAATATTCTCCTCTATATGGGTCACGTACTGATCCCTGGGCTTTGTGAACTTGGAGATCATAGGACCTGCAGCTGAATATTTACAATTAGCAACAGTACTCCCTGCCATTGGAGGTAAAGAACAATCAGCCAGGCAAAGTTACCACTGTCCAATGATCTTTTGTCAAAACAGTGACTGAAAATCAGGAAAGAACAGGATCAGGATTGGGCATTATGCTCCTATGGTAGGAGGCTGCTGTGTAATTTGTCACTTGAAGAAACATCCACCTGGATTAAGCATTGGAAACACCAGATGTCTACCAACTGAATCCGGTCATGTTCAGAGAAGAAACTAAACAGCTATTGAAGCTGGCGGTGTCTGAGAATTTCCGCCGCTTTAATGTCTTCACTGATAAAGCACAAAACATTTGAAACTGAGAATACTCTGCTAAATTTTAGGGCACTTCTGCCACAGAGGAATCTGCAAGTACTTGTGTTAATACAGTAATCAGAAACCACCTTTCATTCTATTGGATGTCTTAATTGTTTTCTACATGCAGAAAGCATCTGAAACACAAATCCCTTATAATATCAGCTAATTACACCATGAACAGTGTTCCATTATACAAGGATTTATTTTTGCATTATTCCTAGTTTTCCTTCCAACAAATGGTGCGTGGGCACAAAAACTGCTTTATCAAGCGGATTTTACTGCCAGTTATATGGAACTTGTTTTGAAACAAAGCCTCAAGATTTATAGTCTGGTTCTGTGGTCAGGGAAAATAGTAATTTAAGTACTGGAACGATAGGCCAAAATGATACCATCAAATCTGTTGACAATTGCACTGGAATGGCTGTTATTTTATAAGGAGAGTTTGGACAAACTTGCATTGTTTTCTCTGGAACATCAAAGATTGATAAAGTGAGGCATAGCGAAAACCTTTTTCCCAAGGTGAAAATGTCAAAGACCAGTGGGCATAGATTTAAGGTAAGAGGGGTAAGTTTTGCAAACAGAGAGATGGGATCCTGGTATGTACTGCCAGGATTGTAGAAAATAGACACAAAAAGCTGGAGTAACTCAGCGGGTCAGACAGCATCTCTGGAGAGAAGGAATACGAAACGTTTCGGGTCGAGGCAGATACAATAGTGGTATTTACGAGATACAGAGATATGTTCGGAATGGAGGGATCTGGGTCACCTGTAGGCAGAGGATATTAGTTTAACTTGGCACCCTGTTCAGCATCATCATTGTGGGCTGAAGGGCCTGTTCCTGCGCTCTAATGTTCTATGGAATCAAACAGCTTTTGATGTGCTATCATGTTTCGCCCAAATTCAACTTCACAGCCTATCCATTTTCATTTTAGCTGCCAGTGAACTGAACAGCAAGTCAACACACAGCCCTCTCTCATCTACTAACACAAAAAACTCTGGTTAGCGTTTCCTGGAGGTGCTGCATACCAAATCGGTGGAATGGTAGAAGTACAGCATTTATTAGGGTGGGAAATACGCAGCTGGTCAGCCAGCCTCTGTGGAGGAAGAAACAGATATCAGGTCAGATCTTTGTTCTGCCAGAGTTAAAGCCAGGACACAACAACAGCGCTGGGATTCCCACAGGATTCCCAATGGTTCAATGATACTTTATTGTCATATGTACCTAGGTATGGTGAAAATCCTTTTTGCATACAGTTCAATAAAAATCTTACTATACATAGGCACAATTATACTTTTGTACAAGAGTAAGAATTGTAGATTACACTCAGGGAGTACACAAACAGGATATTCACATGTTCAATGACAGTGAAAGCTTTCTTCAATTAACCTACAAACCCACACATCTTTGGGATGTGGGAGGAAACCAGAGCACCCAGGGGAAACACACATGGTCACAGGGAGCACTTGCAAACTCCACAAAGAGAGCACCCAAGGTGTGGATCGAACTTGAATTTCTGGCTGTTTGCTCAACCATTCGCCAGGTGGCAATTACCATACTCGTGTGGAAGAGAGAGTCTTGCAGCTTCATGCAAATGCTTAATGACTCGTGAGATCCATTACAGTGAACAGCAAGCAGTCATGGGGATGGTGGGTGAAGCAGAGGTCAGTGAAAAGTTGGGAGTATCATTTAAAGTCAGTCCAGAATGTGGCTACCATTAAATTTGGAAACAAGAAACCACTGGTTACACTGGAAGTCCACAGACCTCATTGGCACTGCTGCTACTTACAGTCGCTTCACGAGGTATAAAGAATCAAAGCTTTTCATAGCAATTCAAATGATAGACCTCTAGAAATAGAGCAAGGTTCTCTTTTGTACTAACAAGTGGTTGATGTGCCTCATATATGTATATTTATATAATTACTGCATCCAATCCAAAACTGGATTCAGGTCTGGGTAATTAGACAATAGACAATAGGTGCAGGAGTAGGCCATTCGGCCCTTTGAGCCACCGCTGGCATTCGCAAAGCACCACATCACTTTTCTATAATTAAGGGAAGACTGAAGCCAATTTGTATATGGCATGCTCTAGGAAATAGCAAAGTGATTAAGGCCAGATTATGCTGTAATCTCCCGTTCTAAGAGCCATAGAGCTATTCAGCATGGAAATAGGTCCTTTGGCCCACTTGTCCATGTCAACCGTTAGCATACTAGGCTCGTCCCATTTGCCTCCAACCAGCCCATAGCTCTTTAAACCCTTCCTCTTCATATATACATTCAAATGTATTTTAAAATTCATAATTTTAATCACTCATCCCAGCTGCTATCAGCCAACTGAACCATCTGATCAAAACCTAGAGTGCAGTCCTGATTGGGTCTCATTGAAAACCCTTTAATCGGACATTACTGGACTTTATCTTGTACTAAACATGATTCCCTTTATCATATATCTGTACAAGGTGGATGGCTCGTTTGTAATTTTTGCTGACTCGATAACATGCAACAAAAAAGGTTTTCACTGTACCTCGGTACATGTGACAATAAACTAAACTAAACTAATTTGAATCCACTTCTAAAGCTTCCTCTGGCAGCTCAATCCCGATACAGACTACCCTCTGAGTGAATGGTTGCCTCTCTCGTCCTAAGCCTATGCCCTCAGATTTTAGAATCCTCTACACGGAGAAAAAGACTGTGAACATACACTTTATCCATGCCCCTCATGATCTTGTAGCCTCAATAAGGTCACCCCTCAGTTTCCTATGCTCCAAAGAAAAAGGTCTCAGCCAAAGAAAAAGGCCTCATCACAGAAAGTGGTGAGCCCAGGGTAACATATTAGTGAATCTCCTTTGCACCCTTTCCAACATATTAACATCCTTCCAAGAGCTGGGCGACCAGAAAGGCACAATACTCCCAAGTGTGTTCTCACCAACAATTTGTACAACTGTGTTGCGATGTCCCAGCTTTTGAACCGAATATACTTCCCAATGAAGGCAAGCAAGCCAAACATCTTCTTGACCACAGTGTCCACCTGGCTCACCACTTTCTGAGAACAATGCACCAGACCTCTGTTTTGCAACACTCTGGGCTCCATCATTTACTGTGTCGGTCCTGGTTTGTCATACCAAAGTACAAAAGTTCAACACCTCAAGCTTGCCAGAGTTAAATTCCCAGCTATCGTTTCAATCTGAACCCCTCCCACCTAGCAGCATCCTGGCGTGTGTGTGCCCTACTGTTTCCTTCATCTCCATCTCTTTCTATAGTGTGATAACTAAAACACAACACTGATTGTAATCTAACCAAAGTTTTTTGTGGATTTGGAGTTGCATCTTAACTTGTATGTCTATAGCACCTCCGTTATACTTGATCTTACTTTTGAATGAGCTGCATATTCTTAAACACAAGTTTGCCAAATGAATTTAATGCTCAAATATTTGCTGCTCTTTCGCGAGCACTTTGTCCAATGATCAGGCTATTTTTATACTTTTCTGGTGTCTTCATCATCTTATTAGCATCTGTTTGCAAGCTCCATTCGCTGTTAGACTTATTCTCCAGGATTATTGATTTTTTTTCAAGCGTTACAAATTGTTATAATAAGTTCATAGTAAAATATCGAGTGCAGTAGAACAGATGCGGCAGAGATGGAAAGAGTAAGAGAAAGGGATGGCGTCATTGGGAGAAGGTGGGAGAAGGTGCAGGCCAGGTAACTGTGGGAGTCAGTGGGTTTGCAGTACAATGCCTGTGTTCTCCACAGAGGCTGCTTTTCAGAATACCTTGTTTTCTGTGGAGGTCATGTCCCCCAGCTGCTCATTGTAACTGCATTTTAATGACTTCCAATTGCAAACTTTACAACTGCAAAGGGTGATTTTAAAATTGTAGTTACAAGCACAGCAGCACCACCTGCAGGATATTCGTAGTACTGCTACTTAATATACAGTCAATAAAATCCTACATCACTAATTGGTGCTTTTGTTGGAATGCAAAATAATTCAAACTCTCCTGCAAGTTTAGTGAAAAAATAGAAATAATTACAAAATATAGATACAAATTATTACAAAAAAAAAGGTTAACTATAATCAAATATGTTAACTAAAACAAATACATTATTTTACCCATAACCAACTGGACTGATACACTTTAATTTCCCATTGGTCTATAATAGTTTTGGTTTAGTTTAGAGATACAGCATGGAAACAGGCTCTTCGATCCACCGAGCCCACACTGATCATCGATAAGTCGATCATACTAGTTCTACAGTATGCTATCCCACTTTTTCATCCACCCCTACACTTTGGGGGAATGTACAGAGACCAATTAACCTATAAAGCCGCACATATGAGACATTGAAACGTATTTGCTTCTGCAGATATATATGTGTTTGGGTAGCGAAGTCCGATTAATATTTGTTAATTTCCCTGCTCACAGTACTTCCAATGGTTTTCCTAACCACTGGTATTAAAGTTGTTTTATTTATAAACCTGGAATCATGCGTAGAACTAGACAAATAAATCTTAAACTTTCCTCAGACCTTTGACCAGTTGGTGCTCTGAATCCTTCCGAAACCTTATGGCATTGTATATTGTATTTACAGTACTGAGGTTAACTATTAAATGCTTGGTATTTAAGCACCTATCAATTTCTCCTTAAGTTCTATTCTCTCAGTTGGTTATATACAGGTTTTTTCTTACATTTGGGCAGCATGGTGGTGCAGCTGGTAGAGCTGCTGCCTTACAGCACCAGACACCCGGGTTCAATCCTAACCTCGGTTGCTGGCTGTCACGTTCTCCCTGTGTCGGGTGGGTTTCCTCCGGGTACTCTGGTTTCCTCCCACATCCCATAGGCGTGCAGGTTTGTAGGTTAATTGGGCTCCGCTAATTGCCTCTAATGTGTGGGAAGTGAGATAACATAGAACTAGTGTGAACTGGTGATTGATGGTTGGCATAGACTCAGTGGGCCGAAGGGCTTGTTTCAATGCTGTATCTATAAACTAAGCTAAATGGTATTTATGCTATTTGCCTCAACCACAATCACTTATCATCTCCATGTAAGGAGATGTTACTCCAATACTGCCAGCATTCCTCTAGCTCATCACCTCTAGTTTTGTACTCCTCCTCCGTCACATCTCCCTCACTGAGTCTCTTCACCATTTTAAAGATATTTGAACAATGGTTGCACGAGGGACTTCAGGCTTTTATTTTGTCTTACACCATATTGTTTTTTTTTATTTATGGACGTTTTTTTCATTTGCTTATTATGTTATCTATTGTGAACTGTGTTAACAAACCTGCTGGCCAAGAAAGCACACTAACAATTCACTTCCTTAAAAGGCTTAGGAAGTTCGGCATGTTCCCAACAACCCTCACCAACTTCTACAGATGTGCTGTAGAAAGCATTTTATCGGGATGCATCAAAGCCTGGTTTGGAAAGAGCTCCATCCAAGACTGCAAGAAATTGCAGAGTTGTGGACGTAGCCCAGATCATGACGCAAACCAATCTCCCTTCCATTGACTCCATCTACACTTCACGCTACCTCGGTAAGGCCACCAGTATAATCAAGGTCCAGTATCATCCCAGTCACTCCATCTTCTCCCCTCTCCTGTCAGGCAAGAGGTATAGAAGTTTGAAAACACATACCTCCAGATTCAGGGACACTTCCCAGCTTTATTGGACAACTGAACGGTCCTGTCATCAGCTAGAGTGTGGTTCCGACCTATCTACCTCATTGGAATTCTTTGAACTATCTTTAATCGGACTTTATCAAGCTTCAATGTTATATCTTACACTAAATGTTGTACCATTATTGATTTATAATCTGTTTTTGACTGGGAAGCTTTTCACTGTACTTTGATATGTGCCAATAATAGTGTCAGAGTGATACGGTGTGGAAACAGGCCCAACATGTCCCAGCTACACTAGTCCCACCTGCCTGCGCTTAGTCCATATCCCTCCAAACCTCTCCTATCCATGTACCTATCTAAATGTTTCTTAAATGTTGGGATAGTCCCAGCCTCAACTACCCCATCTGGCAGTTTGTTCCATACAACCACCACCCTTTGTGTGAAAAAGTTACCCCTCAGATTCCTAATAAGTCTTTTCCCCTTCACCTTGTCCTCTGGTCCTCGAAATAAATTAAATTAAAACTGTTATGCTGCTACCAGTAAAACTTTAATTGTTCTGTTTTGGTACATATAACAATTGAACATTCTTGACTCCTGAGACTTATCTTTTCTAAAGAAAACCCACCTTTTTGCCCTTGCATGGTGACTACAATCTCTCCGTTCTTGTGCTGTCCCAGTAAATCTTTTCCAAATATAGTGTTTCCATATTCCAATAGCAATATCAAAACAGAAACTGAGTACAGTACTCCAAGTGTGGTGTAACCAGAGTTCTGCATAATTTAACGCATTTGCACCACAATTTTTTTATTTCTATAGACATTAATATTAGTGCTTTGTTTTGATAACAAAATGGAGTAAGTATTGCAACACACACACCCATCTGCTCTTCAATCCTGTTTAGATTATTTCCTCAGGACTTAAGTCACCTCCTTAATCTGATAAGGATAAATCCTACTTGCTTACATTAAAATTTGTTTTGTTTTTATTTTAATGCTCAGTCTGTTTGTTGACACCTCATATGTTTTTACTTGTCGTTTACGTATGTTCTTCCTCTATATGAACTTTACCCTGCAATTTAATATCTCCTGCAAATTTAGATATGGTTCTGACTGCACAGTCATCTCAGTAGTCGGAGCTGCCGTTAAGCACATTGTTTAGACACTGATGGTGTCTGCATGAAGAAACCTTTGTATCCAGGCTACAACTGTGGTTGGAGTGCAGAAAGGGACATAGATCACAGATCAAATGGCAATCGGCATGGCATTAATGATCTTCCTGCTGCTGCTGCCCAACCTATTTTCCCGTACTCCTTTTGATTCCTTCTTCACTATGATATTCCAATTCTTTTTGATACAAGATGACCTCCACAAAGGTTAACTGGCCACTGAAAATTGATCCTAGTGTGTGGAAGAGTGAAGCAAATAAAATGGGATTCATGTAAATGGGACTTAATGGGCAGAACGGTACTGATTTCATGTTGTTTGACACAATGACAACTCTATTATTTGAAGTTAAAGTTAGAGGTGAGTCTCCAATGTCAGTCTCCAAATGCCTTTCTTCTTTAACTTGCATTTAATTAGTTCCAGTCTTAAATTGGCACAACAACCTTGGAGCCTGTAGATTCCTCATCCGAGTATGAAAATCCAAGTAAATAAATGATTGGTGCAGTAAATCCAAGTAATGACAGTTTGTTTTTTTCAAGCAAAAACAGTAGCCCTGACTTGTCCACGTTGATGCTAAGAAATAGCTGAAGCTTCTCACGGTGGAGTGGGTGGGGGGAGGGGGTGTTGATCCAAATCGTTCTTTACAGACAAAAATAACACCAATTCAATCAAGGATAGACACAAAGTGCTGGAGTAATTCAGCGGGTGAGGCAGCATCCCTGGAGAACATGGATAGGTGAGGCTTCAGGTCAGGGCACTCCATCAGTCTGAAGAAGGGTCCCGACCCGAAAGCTCACCTATCCATGTTCTCCAGGAATGCTGCCCGTCCTGCTGAGTTACTCCAGCACTTTGTGTCTTTCCTTGGTGCACCAACATCCGCAGCTCCTTGTTTCTACAAATTCAATTTGCTCGTTAGTCAAAACAAACACTGCAATTATGACCTACATTGTCTCTTTCCTATATTTCTCGAGCCCAATTCTTCCCTAAGCCTCATCTCCACCATTTTGCATTGTTCTCACTGTTCCATCTGTTGAGCATTCCTGAGCTTATTCAGTGGGAAAGCGGTTTCCCCTCCTGATGTGCATGCACACAGCCTTCACACTTTGCCTTGAGCCATCTTTTACTTAGAAGGCTCAACATTCTCTCTGTTCTAAAATTGATCCGTTGTTGACCAAAGCACAACGTCCTTCAATGGAAACACAAAGAACTGCATATTCTGGAATCTTGAGCAAAACACTAAGTGCTGGAGGAATTCAGTAGGCCAGTTTGCATCTGTGGAGGGAAATGGACAGATGACTTTTTGGGTCAGGAACTTTCAGAAGACCTGGAAGTCTGAAGAAGGTTCCCTACCTGAAATGCATCTGTCCACTTCCCCCACAGATGCAGTCTGACCTGCTGAGTTTCACCATTAGTTTGGCTTTTGCCTTCCTATCTATGTACCTGTCTAAATGTATTTTACGCACACGTCTCCTGTAGGCCCACTAACCTCTCCACAGTATATTCAAGCTCACAACATCATCCCCACCTCCCATTTCCCCAATCCCTTCCATTCAACACTTATCATGAAGCACCACCCCATCCCATTTCACCTCTCCTCAGCACATACTTTTACTTGGGCTTAAAAATGTTGGCTTTGTGCCTGACACACTGCTAAATTTGCAAACCTTGGGAACAGGGCCAAAGCAACTGAAGGCACAATTCACAGCGAAGGCTAAATGAACCTTTGCAGGAACCTGAGTCCTTGGGCTCAAACATTCAATTCAAGTGGGGTCACTGGGCAAATTCGATGCCTTACCTTGAGTGGGTTTACTCGCACATCCATTCTTCCCTCCTCAATGTCCGCTATTTCTTGCCGGATATTTATCATTGCGTCACAAAATCGATCCAGTTCAGTTTTGTCTTCCGATTCGGTCGGCTCGATCATTAGGGTGCCAGAAACCGGCCAGGACATAGTTGGAGCGTGGAACCCTGCATGATGTAAGAACTGGATGACTTTTTGGCAGAGAGCAACAGATGCACCTTCAGTTGTAACAAAGTATTTCATTCTGCACCATGAATCCTGTTAAGTTCTATAATTATCAAAAACCTCCTGTACCAACTTCATCTTTTCATCAGCTACATTATGTCAATCCCACTTTCAGTTATAATAAACTATTTCATTCTGCATTAAAAAAAAGGACAGAAAGTGCAGGAGTAATTCAGTGGGCAGGCAGCATTTCTGGAAAACATGGATAGGTGACGTTATAGTTCGGGACCCTTCTTCAGGTGATAGGTGAGGTTTCAGGTCGGTACCATGTTTCAGATGATAAGTGACTTTTCAGGTTGAGGCCCTTCTTCAGATTCATTCATTCTGCACCCTTAAATTCTGTTGAGTTCTATAATTTACAGAAACCTCCATTTCCAACTTCACCTTTGCATCAGTTACATTAACTCAATCCCAGAATGAAATGGCATAGGGGGATAAAAAAATCCTGAGCTCATCATTTCTGCCGATGTTGTTTTGCTTTAGCTGCATGCAAATTGTATATGTTTATTATCCTCCAACACCCCAAAGAATGCATTTCCTTTCTGAAAGACTATGCCAATAATAAAAAAAATTCAGTTGTAACCATAACCTGTTTAAAAACATTTCAAAACCCATCCTTGCCCCCATTTAATTCTCTGTGATCTTTTAACACCATCTTATCAAAGGGTGCAAACAACCTTTCTTCTTGCTATACACTTATACGATGCTGTAATACAAGATTCAAACAAATCTAGCCAACAATATTTATGTTCTAGGTTTCATGAAAAGCAAAACGGGTAATAATTAGTTTAAAATTCAACCAAACGGAGAAAGAAAAGTGAAGCATCTCACCGTAATCTTGTAGCCTCTTGGCAATATCCACTGCCTCGATGTTTGCTGTTTTCTTAAATGGTCGCACATCCAAGATAAATTCGTGAGCTACATAACCTGTTAAAACATTAGAATGTTAAAATATTAGAAATCTGACATAACATAGAAGGTATTGGACCATAATTTTTTGCAGTAGGTCACTCGAGTAGTACGCTACTGAGGATGCAAAATCTGCATGGCCAGAAAGATTATTAATATCAAGAAGTCACAGAACTTTCTCACTGTTATTGGTATACGATTGTCACGTCCACCGAGATACAGTGAAAAACGCTTTGCACGCTATCCAGGCCAATCATGTCACACATAACTACATCAGATAGTGCAAGTGTAAGGAAGCAGAGTTACAGCTACAGGGAAAGTGAAGATAATTTTTTTTTAAAGATAAGGGGCACAACAAAGTAGATTGTGTGAATGAGAGTTCACCCATGGCATATCAGAGGTCCATTCAAGACTCTGGTAACTGGGTAAGAAGTTGTTCCTGAATCTAGTGTTACATACTTTCAAGCTTTTACTTAATCTGCCTGACGTTGAAGCTAGAAGACAGAATGACCGGGGTATGACTGGTCCTTGATTATGTTGGCTGCTTTCCCGAGGCAGCATGAAACTGGAGCTCCCGGAGAAAACCCACGCGGTCACAGTGAAAACATACAAACTCCATGCAGACAAGCACTCGTAGTCAGGATCAAACCCGGGTCTCTGGCGCTGTAAGGCAGCAACTCGACTTCTGCACCACCGTTCCGCCCTAATCTGCCTTTCCTAAAAGGATCAGATATCAATTAATTGCCCTTGCCCTGATGCTGAGGGAATGTTTCGCTGCCGGAAGGAATATCTTTCAAATATTTTCCAAGCTGATGCCAGGTTGCAAAGGGAATAGCATCTCCTTCAACATCAGTGATGGAAGTTATATGGCTAATGAATGCATTTTGAACAGCAGGTGAGTAAACTCACATAACAGTACTTCTCGAGTAATATCCTGTGAAAGACATTGCAGTGCAGTTTGCAGGAGCCTACAACTTTTAAATCAACTTCTGAGCATCCTATATTACGACAATATCTAAGCTTCAAAAGGAGTTCATGGGTTGTAAAGTTCTGATGGGCGTTAAATAATCACAGTTCGTCTTTCAACCCCCCCCCCCCTCCCCCACCCTCCTGCCCCAACTCCCCCTCCATATCTCGGTGCAGCCTGTTTCAAGGTTAAATCATGAGATATTAATAAGTACAATGAAGCTCAATAGGTTTAGGTTTATTATTGTCACGTAGCATGGTACGGTGAAAGATCAGATCAGATATGCCATACATAAATACAATCGTCAAACTCAAATACTCAAATACAAAGGGTAAGAAACGGAGTGCAGAATATAGTTCTCAGCATTGTAGTGCATCAGTTCCATAGACAAAGTCATTTGTCTACAATGGGGTAGAGATGAATTGGGCAGTGCTGATTAGCTTATGCATGAAACATTTATTAGCCTGAGAAATAAAGGGAAGAAGCTGTTCCTGATTCTTATGGTTTGCATTTTCAAGCTTCTGTATCTTCTGCCAGACATGAGCAGGGAGAAGGAATGATTGGGGTGGGACAAGTCTTTGATTATGTTATGTTTCCCGTTCAATAAAGAGAAGTGATTATTGCACGTGGGGCAGTTGAGAACTGGTGAGAAAGCCAGGCCTTCTAGGAGTATTAGAAAACACTTTATATGCAGAGTGGTAGGAATTAAGAATTTTCACAAACATATAAGATATACTGCTAATCTTAAATCTGGGACTGATATCCACACGTTGGTGAAAATCTATAAACAGAATTTTGGGAAAATGGTGAGTGATAGTGTTATTTACAGATAAATCATAATGATATTCAGTGAATAGTTTCAAAGGAAAATATATTGCTGTCTAAATAGGGGTCTCAACCCGAAACGTTACCCATTCCTTCTCTCCAGAGATGCTGCCTGTCCCGCTGAGTTACTCCAGCATTTTGTGTCTACCTTCAATTTAATTCAACATCTGAATACAACTAAGGAAAATACATTTTAAAAAGACAGTTTGTAAAAGGGGCATATGTGCCTGATTCGTTCATGACTTCAATAAACACAATGGAAATCCAGAATCCCTTTCTTAAAAACATGAAACTGAATACTCCACACAGTTCTTAAAATTGATTCCAGGAAAATGAAGTCAACTCAAGTCAACAGTTATAGGGTCATAGAGCATGGAAACAGGCCATTCAGCCCAACTTGCCCATTCTGACCTAGATGCCCCAATCACACTAGGGCCAATTGTCTGAGCAAAATGTAACTCACGATAGTTAAAAATATATTTGTAGAATGCATGATCAAAAATCAATTAAACACTCTTGAATCATGAACTCACCCTTTGCTCCCCTGAAAACAATTCTGTAGAAAGTTTCTAGCCTCTTAGCCATGTAGTTTGCATTTAGAATGGCGATCTCAGTAGCGTGGCGAAGTCCTTTTGATCCCATCATCTGTGAAGAAAGACAAAATATCACAGCGGCATTAAAAAGTTTGGAGGTGAGGAACATTGCAGCACATATACCTTCAATTTATAATTTATTCCCTGTACACCCTCCTTTCTAAACTCAAATGTATTTAGAGGCTGCTTCATGTAACTGCAAGTGTTTACATATTACGACAGGCAGCATCCCTGGAGAGAAGGAATGGGTGATGTTTCGGGTAGAGACCAAAAACGTCACCCATTCCTTCTCTCCAGAAATGCTATCTGTCCTGCTGAGTTACTCCAGCTTTTTGTGCCTATCTTTGGTTTAAACCAGCATCTGCAGTTCCTCCTTTACATATTACGGCAGTCAGCTATTGTCATAAGACTGGGAACACACTGCTGTAATTGTACACGTCCCACCTTCTGACTTGGAAAAGACCAGTTGGCTTTAAAAGACCAGTCTGCTATTTAAATTATTTAACCAGATTATTGCTCCCTTTGAGGCAAGTAATTGGACTGGAAAAAAACAAACCAAGAGAATTTAATAGCAATTATCTTGAAATTAGTGTGCTGATGCGAAATAAAAAATTACGTAAACCACCTCTTTCTCCTCACCAACAATAGGGATACAAACAATGCCTGAAAATTCCTCAAAGCAATTACTAATCTTCAGCAAATGAACTAGATTTGCAGTGAATGTTAAGGCGATGCAGTGGGAGAAATTAACACCCTGGGGGATAGGGAGGACATTTCATCACACCCACAATCTGACAAGCTGAGTTACTCCAGCATTTTATGTCTATCTTTGGTATCTCTCAACTGCTCCGAGTGGAAAGGATTGGGGATGTGCAAAGATTGGGGAGTGGGAAGGGGAATCAGTCTACCCTACAACTCCTCCCCCTTCTGTCGTGGGGTAGATTGACTCCCCTCTCCCCAATCTTTGCACATCCCCAATCCTTACCACTCGTCACTTTAATTTCATGTTTCATGTATCTTGTGTTTTATGACTGTTGGCAGATCAATTTCCCTCCTGGGATAAATAAAGTTCTATCGTATCGTAACCTATCAGTTTGGAACTATCGACTGCTGCTGCTTCATGGAACCTAAACTGCCCATTAGCCTGCTCTGCATAACCCTGTAAGAAATTTTCAGTAAAAACTGTAATAATCAGTAATCCATTAGTGCCCACTGATATATGAGCAAAAAATAAACTGCTGGAAGAATTCAGCAGGTCAGGTGGCGTCTGCAGAGACAGAAACATGTTTTGGGTTGAGATCTTGCATCAGGAACATCAGTGGATCAGGCAGCATCTGTGGAGGCAACAGGAACATCACCGTTCCCTCCATGGATGCTGCCTGACCCACTGAGTTCTTCCAGCAAAGATAGACACAAGGTACTGGAGGAACTCAAAGGGTCAGATAGCATCTCTGGAGAAAATGGGTAGGTGATGTTTCGGGTCGGGACCCTTCCTCACAGTTCTGGAGCAGTTTTTTTTAGCTCCATATGCTAACATTTGCACTCTCCTGTGTCTCCCCATACTGACACTGTTTTTTTAGATCAGTTAATGTGGCTTCCAGGGGTACATTTGGCGAGGGGGGGAAAGTAACTGAAAAATACTTTGTGGGGAGGCAGTGAAGGAAACGTTGGTAATCCATTACCAGTAAGTTTGAGGCAGCAGATGGTTTAGAGAAATAAATAGAACACAAAGGATATTTTACTCAGTTACGAAGAAAATCTGAATGCAGTGATGTGTTGTACCTTAATATATGCCAGTGAAATGGGCAGAATGGCACTGGAGCCCCAGGGGGCAGCACTGATTGTACCCAGGGGCCGGGCGTCTCTGTCAGACACTGGGGGGATCACAGGATGACTGGGCAAGTACGGAGCGAGATGCTTCTTTCTGAAAATGTACAGTTAACAAAACAAAAAAGTTACACGTTAGACGTAGTTGATCAGATTGTTCCTTCAATAACACAGCTGTTCAAGGCAAGTGGTCCGAATTGTAACATTTGAAACATTTTCCACCACAATGACCATTTTCCCTCTCTTGGTCTCTCTCAACAATTAAATGCTAAGGCAATGATTAGCAAGGGAGGACAACTGTGACATGTTTAATTTTGGTACTTACTGTAGCAGGGCCACTTGTACAGGAAGGATCATAGTCGAGCCTGCATTTGGGCTGTTTCAGGAGAATTATCAAAAACCTATCTGATTTTTCTTATTCTTAAACCTGGATCCTGATGTAACATTGGTTGGTCAACTAAGGCAGCAAAAAGTCATCCTTGTTTGCACTGGGTGAAGCAGTGCCAGAAACTACTCCAATGTAACAATGCCAATGAAACTAGTATCAATGCCAGGTACTACCTGCACGAATATGAAAAACATTATGACTGGCACTTCTTGCAGAAGGGGCTAACATGGAAATAAGACGCCAGTAGCACTCGAGCAAACTGCTGCCGTTCCCAGAAGACAGCTATGTTAGTGCATGTTTTCATGTGCAAGTGATTTTACAGGCATGAATATCTTTGAAATGGCGAAGAAAACAAAGAGCTGCAGTAACTTAATGGATCAGGCAAGATGCTGCCTGACCTGCTGAGTCAATCCAGGTCATAAGGAATAGTAGTAGAATTAGGCCATTTGGCCCATCAAGTCTACTCTGTTCTTTAATCATGGCCGACCTATCTCTCCCTCCTAACTCCATTCTCCTGCCTTCTCCCCATAACCTCTGACACCTGTACTTGGTGTTCTACGCAAGATTCCAGCATCTGCAGTTCCTTGTGCCTCTACCTTTGAGATTGGCTCTTTTAGCAGCCAGAATAACCAGAGGCTCTGAGTATCAGCAAAAGAGGTAATGGACGTAGAAACAGAAACAACTCAAAACACCACTTCTACGTGGGAAGAAAGTGAAGAGGAAAACATTTCAAGTGGCCAAACCGATTGAGAATTAATGAGTAGACACAGTGCCTGTATATCATGGGAGTGTGAACAAGTAGTTCTCATTACATTACAAGCATTTCTTTCCCCTGAAGGTAACACTATTACTGGAAATTTTCTCCTTCCTACTCTAAATCTCAAAACATTTAAAGAAGGACAGTAAGACATAAATATTACAAAACTACACATGGATGCTTGATACAACTTTGGTGCTTACTGTAAGAAATAAATTGCCGCTCACCATTTCTTATTTTAAACACAAGACTATTCTTTGGATTAGTTTCCTCATAACAAGCACCATCATCTGGTTAACAGCTGAAAGTCACCCATCCAGATGGAACACCTCCAAGTTCATTGAGGGAAACAAGGGAGGACATAATGGGAGTGTGAATTTCTTGCCAGAATTTCTCAATCTTTCAAGGCAAGAGGGGTGTTGTCAGAGGATGGATCTTTACACCAAGTATTGCACCTTTTTAAGGGGAGAGGGATAAACAGGGCAACACCACCATTCCACCCAAATGCCTGCGGCAGGGATCCGCTGAGACGTAATCTGGTAAAGCAATAAACCGATTTAACCAGAGCACCTTTTTATTTTTGTCGAGTTGACTCCTTTGATTAAGTTTCAGAGAAGATTCATGATAAGTTTGCTGTATTTTCAAAGGTGTAACATGGAATATTTGTTGGTAGAATTACAATCTGTCATTTGAAAGGCCTGGTGGGCAAGATTGGTTAAGGGACAGAAAGTAGAGAATGGAGATGAAGATTTATTTATTTAGACTACAAAAAGAAAAACTATAGATACAAGGAACTGTAGATGCTGATTTACAATAAGAGACACAAAGTGCTGGAGTAATTCAGTGGGTCAGGCAGCATCTCTGGAGAGCATGGAGAGGTGATATTTTGGGGTGGGACCCCTCTTCAGACTAATTGTAAAAGCTAAAATGAGAGTTGGAAGGTAAATGGGATTGATCTTATAGCCAATTTTGATACGCTTGCTCAATTTGTGTGCCGTAGGCACAATTTGTAAGATGAATGATAAAATTATCCCAGTACACAATGCAAAGGATTCAAAGAAATTACTGTACAAGGGGCCATAAAAAATTAATGCAGCAAGGTGCGAAAAGAAATGGAGAGGGTCAAGTGTACTAAAAGTGGTAAACTTCAAAAGGGGTTAGAAACAGAGATAGCAGACAATGTCCTCAAAGGTGGCACCATTTCTCATGGCAAATAGAATTACATTGTACACAACACATCACATCAACGACCAACACATGACTGCTTCAAACCAAGCTAGGAGGAACTCCCCACCTGTTCTTCAAATGAATTAAGCACCTTCTTGTCCAAGTTTTAGGCCCTGCTGCGAGTTTAATCTCCCCTGCATTGTGAACTACTGCTGCAACTTTTTTTCCCAGCCCCAGCCCCACCTCATGTCCAAGTCTGAAGTTGAGTTGGTGGGTGGTGGAAGGTGGGAAGGAAGATTATTTACCATGCAGCTGCCCATGTCAGAGTATGATCCCTTTGAATTTGTCAACCGGCTAGCTGAAACCTCATGCACCACGTCTCATGGAGTTGTTCAGGCCACAAATTGAACCATCCTCTGGCGATGTTCAATTCATCCCCTGAATGTGCTCCATCGTCCCCACAACCTAGGGATAGATTTATCTGCCATGTTGAACTTAGTAATCTCTGGGAGAGCTTCCCTGACTCGAAGAGACTGCCGGACAAAAGGACTGGAGTAATGCAGTGGGTCAGGCAGCATCTCTGGAGATCATAGATAGGTGACTTTTCGGGGTGGGACCCTTCTCCAGACTCAGGACAACTCTAAAATCTGCAGATTTTAACTACAAAGATTTGTAACTACAAGTGACAAGGCAAGTAGAAAAGACTGAGATATAGCAATTGGGATCTACAGGCAGAGTCATAGAGAGATATAGCAAGGAACATGCCCCTCAGCCCACTGACTACATGCCAACCATCTATTTATACTAAACCAACATTCTTCCATGGCATATTATTTCGCTGAGTCCAACATGTGTCCAACAGTCCATTTTCCAACATGCATTTGGCAGTCCATTTCCGTGGTAGCTTTCAAATTCTCATTCCTTGGATCTGTGACAGTTCAGTGCTCGGAATTATCTAAACTTTGAACAACACATGTCTGGTCCCTCATTTTCTTTCCCCTTTTTATTTATCTATTTATTTATTTATTTATTTATTTATTCCTTTCCCCTTTTATTTATTAATTTGTTTAGTTTTAAAATGGGCATTACCACTACTTCTAAATAAAACTATGCATATCAAACTATAAAAGAACAATATAACATTAACATTTTAAACATAACCTAATAGCCTTTTAAATCTATAATCAACTACATGTACAGGTGCTATCCTTATTTGGGCACATAATCCTGCAGACAGCGTGGTTTTCGAACGCATCTACCAGATCTTGTTGTCAGGGTTTGATGCTCCCTGGTGGTCGGCTCATAGGTCTATTGTCTTGCTCTGGTTCAGGCAACGTCACCAGGTCATCCTGGTCAACATCAACGTGATGAAATGGCTCTTTGGTCTTCCTCAGATGGCGCAGATTCCGACGTTAGATGATGCTGTCCTCAGTTCTGACTTCATACGATCTGGGTTGTGCAACACGGCCTACAACCACAGCCTTCCTCCAGTGCTGATGTCGGTCATCAGTCGGCTTCACTCGAACTGGATCACCAGCTTTCAGGGGAATCTGATCTTGGGATCCTCTGTTGTAGTACTCTGCTTGTCTGTCTCTAGCTGCTCTCAACTCATCTCCTACTTTTTTCTGAATTTCAGGTTTGAGTAGCCTCTGAGTCGTTGGTAGTATGGTTCTGGTACTTCTGTTCATCAGTCTTTGTACTGGACTGCTACTCATGCCAGGTGTTGATGTGTTGCGAAAAGCTAGTATGCTCAGGTAAGGGTCAGCTCTTGCAGCCTTAGCCTTCCTCAGCAATGACTTTGCAACTTTCACATTGCTCTCTGCCTTTCCATTACTCTGTGGATAATGGGGTGATGCGGTCATATGTTCAAACTGCCACTTCTTGGCAAATCTCTTGAACTCCTCGACTGTGAACTGTGGCCCATTATCTGTGCTGAGCTGATCTGGTGTTCCATATCTTGCGAACTGCCCTTTGATTTTATGGAAGACATTAAATGGCAGTGTTTTCTTTAGATAGTCTATTTCCCAATATCCTGAGAAGTAGTCCACAGTGATCAAATAGTTCCTTCCATCCAAGTGGAACAAATCTGCACCCACCTTCGCCCATGGCCTCGCTGGAATTTCAAAGAATTTACCTGTCCCTTCAAATACATCAGCATACACAATCAACAGTAACATTCAGAATATCACAATCTTCTGACTGATAGATCTTCAGGCGTTAGCAAACAAATATATTTCTTAAAACAACATAGCCTGCACTACCCAAGAACGTGCACGGGAAACATAATCTTAACAAGGGGCTGGGGTCCCTGGGTCTCCTTAAATTGAGGGGATAACACGAATGGAAGATCAAAGTAAAGGCACCATATTAACACACATCTTAAATACCCACGTACTATCTGGCAAACGTGGCTCTAGTTCACACCTCTTTGAAACCTAATTCTTTGCAAATCTTGCAGCTTTAGTCAAGAGCCTCTTTACCACTTCAATACTTGCCAAACAACTACAAGAAGAATTGAGGCCATTTCTTCTTTTGTCCTCAATAAGCTGAAAGCTGATACGGAAATTGATTTAACTGTAAATGACCCCTACTTGCAAGATGGCGCCTGTCTGTGGCAACATGTTGCCAGCAGCACAGCAGAAAATGATCAAATATAATAGTTCTCAGACCTGTATAAAAGAAACAGCAGAAACCAGCGATGCAACTGACAAGCTGCTGATGCATTTAAACGCATTATCACGCAGGCATCTGGGAAAGGGAGAGGCGGGGGTGTCTGCCTCATGGTCAACACATCGTGGTGCGATGACGTGGCAGTTCTGACTAACTCCTGCTCTCCGAACCTGGAACATCTGTCGGTGAATTGCCGCCCCTTCTACCTCACGAGGGAATTCGCCTCCATCATCCTGACCGCGGTCTACATCCCACCCCAGGCAGACGTCCGTCTAGCATTGGAGGAGATGCACGCCGTGGTCAACAGCACCAGACAGGGTACCCCGAAGCCTTTACCACCATAGCCAGGGACTTCACCAAAGCCAACCTGAAAAAACCACTCCCAAACTACCACCAGCATGTCACCTGCAGCAGCAGAGGATTAAACACTGCTATACGACCATCAAGGATGCCTATCGCTCTATCCCTCGCCCTCACTTCAGGTGCGTCCCCGATCTAAGATGGGCATTCTGCACTGAAGCTTTGCAATTATAAGGTTCCCATCTATACTTCATAAAGTTTGGAAGCTGGGTGTAATGAAGGAACAACCTTGGTGTGTAAAATGTGTGTAAAGGGAGTCAATGAGGGGCAATCAAGAGCACCCAAATTTCCCCTCTCGTGTTCAAAAGAACTGTGAACTATTTCTAGTGCCTCATCTGAGACGGATTAACTGCCCACAAACAGGTGCTGGGAATGGGGTCTTCTCATCCTTGTGTCTTGATATTATATCCAAAAACTGTGATTATTCCCCAGGACAATTATAAGTTTGATACAAAAGTTAATCTATCGCTTCCCATTATGAAACCGCTGAAAGTAGTAAAATATATCTTTAAACCATTCGTTCGCATTTCAGTTTTCTCCCTTCCTCAATTCTAATTCAATCACAGAACAGATTGTTTGTATTTTAACACGGCCATTATAAACCGAGGCTTGGGTTGGCACGGCCACAGTTCCAAATATTTTGTGTCTTGAATCAAGACCAGCATTGTAACCCATAACACCAATCTTCGACCAAATTCCAATGCTTTATCAGAAACTAGTGTACCTCCAGTTAACAGTGTTCAAAATAACATTGGCTTATTTTTTCATCTAAACCTCAAATGCAACATTATTTGTTATCCTCAATCTTATAAATCCAGACACGACATCATCAAACACTAATAATCACCAAGTGAATTATGGTAGTGACAATATAGTTAACATGAGTTGTACATATTAGCATATTCATTGTGTTTTAAAATGAGTCAATGAGGGGCAATCAAGAGCACCCTGATGTCTTCAATTTAAATCCCATATTGTTGTTAAAAGATCAACACAGCAATTCAAAACTGTAAAGAAGATGGTTTAGACCTACACTCCAATTGGTCCCATTCCTGGTCCACCTCCTCCATGAGGGATGCAGAAAGTTTTATGCAGGTTTAAGTGAGACACGTCGGATCCATAGTCACCAGGACGACAGAGGCCCACCTGAAAGATTGCACCATTAGGGGAGAGAGTACCAGTATATCAGACACCTCTATAACAATATCCTTACCACAGGTGCCAAGAAAAGGACAAAGGACAGAAAATCGCCCGTGGACATTCGCTCTTTACTTTTCAGCTGAAGCTACAAGGATAGGTTTAGGTAGAGTTTTCATCTGTTGTGCTTAAATTCAGGTTTGGCAAATGCTAGCTCCCTCTACATCTTTATGGTAAAACCCCTCAAGATTGATTCAGGACAGCAACAGACCCCTCAGCCAAGCCTACCTTCAAGTATCCATCTACACTGATCTTATACTGATCCACTGGCATCATGTTCGGCACAGACATTGTAGGGTGAAGGACCTGTTCCTGTGCTGATCCCTTTTTATGTTCTATGTTCTAATCCCTTTTTATTCTCTCCATATTCCCATCAACCCACAAGGCCTCACAGGAACATTATCATACAAAATTTCACACTTCATCCACGTTTTTACAGTTGGTGCTTCAGACTTCAAATTGTCACCCTATTGTCCTGCTTTCATACTGCTGGCAAGATCCTGAAGATGCAATGATGAACCCAGACATAAATCATGGAAATAAAGAGTTATGAGTCACGGAGTTCTGTATCCAATTGAAATCAGGCAGATAGATCTATGGCTCGCAGAGGGATAGGACATAGGCGCATGTTTGTTCTGATAAAACCTTTGCAGAGATCCACAAAAAGGATATTACACTTGTATGATTGCAACTATTTATTTATTTTTTGTAAGGTGAGGTTCCACTGAAGCTCCAATCTATGACAGCATCCTACAGAACAATGTCACTTGAAAGGATGCCATTGCATTTTGTGTTAATCAGGTTGTGCGCGAATTATAATCATGATGGGCATACACGTTTCCATCACCAATCCCCACTCATGCAGGTTAGAAGGCTCGTCAGCAACTGGCTGACATGGCAAAGCTCAGTTACTCTAATCACATTTATTGTAATAGAAATGGAAAATAAAATGATACCGTGCTTCAATGTGAACCTGGCACCTTGTAAGCTGCTTCTAAATCCTTTCCTAAAATCATTCATGGGCGAACCAACATGATCGAACCTCCTTGGCTCTGATATAATTTTCAATTTAAAAGGGGTGCAGTGGGCGGCCCAAGTTTAAGACAATGTGTATGAACAGGTTAGAGCTGTACAAGTGCATCACTCTTCCAAGAAGTCTCCATGACGATACCAAACTTCTAATATATCAACGACCTTACTATTAATATGGGTTTAGGACAAGGAACACAGCGAGCAATGGGAAACAATGTTTTTTATTGTGCAAGATTTCAATCTTTATAGACCAACTTATATTTTAAATTCCTAGATATCATGTATAATTATGATAATGATTTCCCATCATTAAGGTGGGCCGAATGGCCTGTTTCCACGCTGCACATATCTACGACTCTAACTGAAAGATGTACAATTTATAATCACTGGTCAAGGGATAGAAAGCCAAAATACTCCCACAATCCATCAGAAGATGGATGACTATGGTGAAGACCTGAATTTGAAATCTAATATTCTGTACTGCAGATGTATAATCTAAAGCTGGGGAAGAGGAAGGGGGAGGTGGTTGAGGACGCTACTCCAGTATTGTCTGGGAAATTGTTTAAAATGGAAAAATACATTTTTTAGAATGTGGGTTTCCACTCCTATGCTGAAAAATCTCAAATTCTTAAACTTGTATTTTCGATCTATAAACATCCAGATGATGGAAATGCTAATTTTCCTGATATGCAATCAGCAGTAATAGCACAGAAAATAGTAAGCCGTCTGGTGTAACAGCTTCATTTTTGCTTCTATACACAAAATAAGTTCTCGTAAAGAAGTTCTCCGAAACTCTTAACACTAGTTAGCTACCACCTGCTCTGTTGTATTGATGTTGATAGTTACAGTGCATCGGACTCAGTGGCACTGTAAAAACAGTTAAGTTATATTACTCACCTGCGCATTCATGTTTGCCCCGTCTAGATAAACCTGTCCCCCGTGATCATGGATGAGGCCACACACGTCACTGATATTCTCCTCAAACACTCCGTATGTGGATGGATAGGTGATCATTATGGCAGCCAGATTATCTTTGTACTTGTCAACCTTGAGCAGAAAGAACATTTCTTTGCAGGCATAAATAAGCAGTGATTCGAACAGAATCAAAATCTGTGCTCAGGTTTACTTCCACACTGCAAAGACGTACAGGTTTCTTGGTTAATTGGCTTTGGTAAAATTGTAAATGGTCCCGAGTGTGTAGGATAGTGCTAGTGTACACATTGATCGTTGGTCGGTGTGGACTCGGTGGGCCGAAGGGCCTGTTTCTGCGCTGTATCTCTAAATTCTAAAAGCAATGTGACTAAAAGCTTAGTCAAGAGGGATTGTTTTAGTGACTTCAAAGACTAGTAGTGTTGAGGGATGGAAATTAGGATTTAAGGACTTTAAAGTATGGCAAACAGTGGTGGAGTGAAGGAAATCGGAGCTTCACAACGCACCAGATTTGGAGGAGCAAATACAGCTTAATGGCTGCAGGAATCTACAGAGGTAAACTCAAAGGGTTCAAGCCATAGGATAAGAGTCTTAAAATCAGGGTGTTGCTGCACTGAGAGTCACGGTAGGTTTGTGTAACTGAAACTGAAAATATGGGGATGGAACGACGGAAGGCAGTTCATCCAGTTTACAACTGAGGAGAGATATAAAACGTGTATAGTATGATCGTCTGTGTCCAAAACTTCTGCCAGGTTGGGAGGGAAGATAAAAAATACAGGTCTTTATTATTTATTTTTATGAGGGATGATTAATATTATGCATTGTGAGGGGTTCATACAAAGTGCTATAAATGAGGACACGAACCCAGAGTCTTGGCAAGAGGTAGTTGTAACTTTGGCCTTTCCCCCCGGTGCTAACGAATGAATGTACATATAAACTGGCTGTTCTAACTGCCGAAAAATATTAAACTGCATTCATTTTGTTGTATAGATCCACTGCTTTTTTTTAAACTAACTCTCAACACGAGAACCCTCTGAAAATGCCATCATTTGAAATGAGAAGCATTATGTTGTGAGTGACTACATTTACAGTGAACATGGTGGTCTGGTTGAATGTTGGTTACGTTACAAAACCTGGACTAATGTTCTTGAAACACAAATTCAAATTACATCAGGATAAATGGGGATTGCAGGAATAATTAATGACCTGGGATAATAGGTAGCATTAGTAAAGGTAATAAGGAAGGGCTGTAATATCTCTCTGGCTCACTGATGTCCTGTGAGGCTACATCATTTGATGCCCATTGGTAAAGGTGACTACAGAGCCATTGTGAGGCTGTTGACTCTGAAATGCCCATGGAAATATCTTTGTAAGGCACTCAGTTCAAGAACAATTCGGGATGATCAATAACTATCAGCCATTTCAGTAGTGTGCACACTTTGTAGAATATAAAGATGTGTTGTCAAGAAAAACATGCAAATGCTAAGACCATTATGCATTAGAAAATCCACTGCATTAAAAAAAAATCCAATATAAAACAGGATACTTGCAGCCCATTTTGTCTGTACAGGCGGCTCATTAGCAGCATTTTCATCAGACAAGTTATAAATATGCATGAATATCAGAACATAAAGAAATCGAGTGTTGATCAAGACAATACTTTGCAATTTTCCCAGCACATTTCACAGTATGAGTCATATTTACATAAGATTCTGGTGAACGCAAACAGATATTTAAGTTGCTTTTGATGAACACAAGGGGGCAATAAATGTGGAGGTGTAACCTGAAATAAAGAATTGAAGGATCCAATATGCAATCATTCCTGTGGGTGAACTTTAAATTGTTCAATTTAGATTATACTCAGTTTGTCTCTGAAGGCATGGAAATGGCAACACAACAGAAATCTGAGGAAGTCCTCAGTGAGACGTGAATACTTCCTTTGCAGGCTGAATAGAACATGAAAGAACAGCTTTGCAAATTTGTTTTCCATGGCTAGGCATTATTTCTCCTACACCTATTAAAGGGATTTTTTTTTGGCTTGATACTGCTTTCTATCAGATCGTTGGAATCTGTATCTGCACAAGAATTTTTATTTGTCAGCAGCAACTTAATATGGCCATGTCTGCCTCTGATATTTACTAATGCTCATACCAGAGAGAGCAGAGCGCCTAATTTATGAAAGGAGACATGCTGTTAACTTACATTTGTGGCATGTCACACTTGTGGCATGTGAATAAGGTGTTAAATAAGAGACTATCAATGCAAATACTTTTGCATTAAAACAGCAGAATCAATTAATACAAATGATTTTGCATTAATAACAATATTAATTCAAATCATTTTGCATTAACAGCGATACATTTACATTGCAAATCATTTTGCATTGAAACAGAGATATCAGAAATATCAGTGTAAATCTAAATGAGCCAGTTTGTAGAGTCAATAACCCACCCTTCACTGAAGAATTAAACTTGGTATTGCATTCTATGACGGCGCTGCAATGCAGTAGTCTGTGTGTATTAAATTATTGTTTTTACCACTGATAAAGTTATAGGCGGCTCAGATCACTTGCTGACAGCACTGATTTCCCCGACAGCAGATGGCAACAGGAACTATCAGCTGCCTAAAAGAATTCCACACCATCCAACATTCTCTGATGCAAAGCTGCTTGCACTCTGAGGCTGGCATTTCAGATATCGTAATTCAGTGACTGATTCCAATAACAATGAGTGAGATGGGTGGTGGAGAAGTGGACCCCAGAAGATCCAAAATGCAGAACAAAGGATCAGGGTAAAGCAGCAAAAACTGAGAACATCAAGAATGAAAAACAATAAAAACAATGTTATCGCAGTTTGGACTTTAGATCAGAGATATAGCACGGAAACAGGCCCTTCGTTCCACCGAGTCCGTGCTGACCAACGATCATCCCCATATAATAACACTATCCTACATACTAGGGATAATTTACAATTTTTACCAAAGCCATTTCACCTACACACCTGTACGTCTTTGGATTGTGGGAAGAAACCAGAGCACCCGGGGAAAACTCACACGGTCACTGGGAGAACGTATAAACTCAGCACAAACAGCACCTGTAGCCAGCATCGAACCCGGGTCTCTTGCACTGTAAGACCGCAACTCTACCACTGCGCTACTGTGTCGCCCCCGTTCCTGGAAACGATCACCAGTTTTCACAGTATCAGCATACCGGATGAGTATTTCTGGTATTTACATTTTTTACAGCATTCCCAGTTTTTACTTTTTAGTGAAGGGTGGTATTAATGGTCTCTGCCAAGTTCAATACTGATTCAACCACAGTTATTCTGTGGGCGCGGTGTTATTTCACATACCATTGCCTTTAAATGTGCAACATCTATGTTTCCATTCTTGTCCACTTCAACTGACTGGATTTTCATCCCTGCCATCTGTGCACTGGCTGGATTAGTGCCATGAGCTGATTTGGGGATAAGGCAGACCTGGATAGAGGAGGAAAGGAACATTTACATGGCGAAGGTCCAAAGACAATCAGCTGCTCAAAATCTTTTCAGCAAATTTGGTAAAACGCTTGATACTCCCTACACTGAATCAATGCCAGTGTTGACTGGTTAACTGTGCGCAGGCTAAGCAGGAATCTGTAATAATTTGTGTAAAAGAGCTTAAAAAAACCAGAAGCTATGGTAAGTACACAAGCCTCCATTAAACTAACTTTTTGTGATCACAACAAGTAGAAAGGATAAGGGAAAATCCTTGACATTTTTATTCTAACATCAAGAGTACACTAAAATGAACAATATATGACTAAAATAAATCCATTGAAACTGAAACATCGCTCCACAATGCATTACTGCTGTTTCAAACATTAATCTTGATTCGGTGTTTAACAGAAATACCCCAGTCACTGGTTCAATGTGGAATCGGCTTAATAGCTTCCAAGACCAGTTAGCCAACTGGCAACAAAAAAAAATAACATAGAAAACATAGTAAATAGGTGCAGGAGTAGGCCATTCGGCCCTTCGAGCCAGCACCGCCATTCAATATGATCATGACTGATCATTCAGGGTGATCATCAATATCCGTTCTTTCTCCCCATATGCTTTCTCCCCATATCCCTTGATTCCGTTAACCCTAAGAAGTATATCCAACTCTCTCTTGAATACATCTAGTGAATTGGCCTCCACTGCTTTCTGTGGCAGAGAATTCCACAGATTCACAACTCTATGGGTGAAATAATGTTGACAGATTAATTTGGATGAACTAAAATTCAGCGTGGCATTTGTATGGTGGTAGTAGAAGATATAATCAAAATGGTCGCCTGAACAAAACAAAGTTACACAAACAGATCTCTGAGCTATCAGCATTTGGGTAACAGGCATCATGCATTATTCTAAGAATAAAATGCTGAAGTACAGGGTTTTTTAAAGTACTTGCATGGCAAATATTAATGTTAAATGAGCATTTGATGAAGCGCCTGTGTTCAGCCTGCAGGAGTGACCCTCAGATCCTGGGTGCCTACCAGTTTAATCCACCCTCCTGTTCTAACCTCTCTGTCTATGGCCTCCTGCACTGTTTGTTTCAACTAGATGCAAAACAAGCTCAAGGAAGAGTATCTCAGCTTCCATCTAGCACACGGCAGCCTGCAGGATTAAGTCAAATTCTCCACCTCAGATAATGTGTTCCTTCCATCAGTCTGTATGAAAACTGGCCCTATGTGAGTGCCATCCCTTTTTCTCTGTATAGTCACACTATATAGCCTTATGCAGACTATACAAAAATGTGTGACATATTTGTTTGGGAAAGCAGCCAACATACTCAAGAACCATTCACCTCCTCTTCATCATTCTCACTTCTCTCCTCTCTCCTCTCCCGTCAGGCAGAAGATACAAAAGCTAAAGCATGTACCAAGATTCAAGAACAGTTTTTCCCCCACTGTTACCAGATTACTCCCCGCTGTTACCAGATTGCCATTCTCTCATAAATTGTATTCCCGATCTCCCAATCCACCTCATGACAGCCCTTGCACTTTTTTTAAATCTACACTTTCTCTAGCTGTATCACTAATTCAGTATTCTGTTTCCTTTAACTGCACTACCTGTTGTACTCATGTATGGTCTGATTTGCCTGAGTAGCATGCAAAAACGATCTAGTACTTTATATCTAGTCACTCACTACAGCTAGTAAATGTGACAATACCAAACCAACATATGCAGTATCATACAGATAAAACAAATCAATATCTTAACCGCTGCATTATTTTATCATCGGACATTCGCTTTGTTCCACCATTCGCCCAACCCAACTCTGCAACCTAATCCAACTTGTTTCTCGAAAGTAGACACAAAAAGCTGGAGTAACTCAGCGAGTGAGGCAGCATTTCTGGAGAGAAGGAATGGGTGACGTTTCGGGTCGAGACCCTTCTTCAAACTAAATAAGTTTTTATCCAAAATGATGCATGTTTTTGAACATGAGAGAGGGAGAAAGAAACGGATTCTTCATGGGAAGTGTCCCAGACAATTTACTCATTGCTTGATTTCAACAAGCTCAGACAAAGCTACATATAATTACAATTCTGGACTGATATTTTATTCCCTGAAGTAAGAAAACATAATACTAAATATATTATTTATTGTTCACTGACATTAAAGGGCTGATTTTATGACCCGGATTACTTCACGAATTCTTTACCATCCCACTGTTACAAGGCTAGGCTATTATACAGTTTGCAGTAGGCAGGGAGGTTCCACTAAGTTACATAATTATTCATGAATTCAGAGTTGTGATGAGATAGGTGGCAGTGATAATTGAGGCAGTAAAAGAGGGCAAAAAGAACAATGGACATCCCATTTCACCTGGAATTGAAAAGCTAAAGGGCCTGTCCCACATAGGCGATTTTTCGGTGACTGCCGGTCGTGGCATGTCGCCTAAAAAGCGGCGACTGGATCCCCCCTACGACAATGTCTACGACAACCTACCACCTAGTCGATGTCAAGCTACGGCAAGCTACTGACAACCGGCGACCCAATCATCACGACTTAGGACGTCCACCAACGACCACACAGGCGACAACCTACGACAACCAAAGTCAACCTACGTCCACCCACGACAAGCAACCACCCTGTCGGCGACAACTGAAGACAATTCAGTCGCCGGTACTGTCGCCGGTTAGTGTAGGATGACGTAGGTTGTCGCCAATGGAATTCACTGAGGTCATCACCCGGCAAAAACCAATGTCACCTGGCGATAACCTACGACAGCACCTACAACAGGAGAAGACAGGCAACGTCAAGCCCACTGTTGCCGAAAGGTTTTGAACATTTCAAAATCCAGCGGCGACAAGAAAAAAGTTATGACACTTGAGGAGACAACTCACAACAATACAGGCGCCTATTTTCGGCTGTCGCCAAAAAAATCGCCTAAGTGGGACAGGCCCTTAATATACTTTCGACAAGTTGGTAGCTGTAATGAAAGTTTCCTCTCGCTTCATGATTTGCAACTCTTCAATCCTTGTCTCACACCTTCTGTTTTAATCTCTGGTCTCCGTTCCAACCATCTGCCAATCAAAAAAAAACGTTGCCTGTGTCCACCTATTACTTGCCACGCTTTGTCTTGCCTCTCCACTCCTCCAATTTTCTTTCCTCCTCCCCCCCCCCCATATAATCAGTCTGAAGAAGGGTCCTGAACTGAAACGTCATCTATCCATGTTCTCCAGACTGTTCTCCTCACTGACCCGCTGAGTTACTCAAGCACTTTTGTGTAAACCAGCATCTGTAGCTCCTTGGTACTGCTATGTTATGGAAGTGTAGTTAATTGACTGAAAGATGGATAGGTGCAGCATGGAAACTGTGCCTTTGGGGCCCGCTGAACATCGATCACCTGTTCTCACTAGATTTATGTTATCCCACTTTCACATCCAATCATTACGTGCTTGGGGCAATTTACAAAAGCCAATTAACCCGCACGTCTTTGTGATGTGGGAGGAAACCAGGGCTCCCGGAAGAAACAGGGAGAATGGTCTCAATTGAACACGGGTCTCTGGTGGCGTTAGGCAGCAGCTCCAGCAGCTGCGTCACTGTGCTGCCCTTGGAACAGTTAAACAGTTCTTAGAACAGTTAAACAGGTTCATATTTCAAATCCATTACCTGGAAAATCAGGTCAAAATGTGTCAGTGTTGCAAAACATCCATTTATGCTGTGGATTACAATTCAGATCTACTGTGATAAACAAGCTATCCCAAATAAAGATTCTGCATTTATTCCAGGCTATGACTATAACTTTAATCATTTGCCAATGCCTGCTATCTATTCATAGATGTTCAAGTGGCAGAGGGAGTTCCACTGCCTGCAGCATTCCCATTTTGTTTACTCATATACTCTGGATGCAGTTCAGAATCCAGATCCCAGCTGACCACCAGAGGGAAGCAGTCCTTCAACAAGAACCAATGCCTTATTCTGGAAGTTTACATATTGTGATAAAATCTTTATAGATAAAATGATTCCGAAAAGCAACCAGAAGATAGGCACTGAAAATTCAGCTACATTTCTTGTTTATTTAAAGGCGTTTTCCTCATGGAAAGGGGAGAGTGGAGATTAATTTCTGTAGGGGTTGTCTTGCTCTTTTTTTGCACCACTACCGTAAAGTAGGAGCAGGAGTAGGTCACCATGTCCAGCAGCCCTGCCTTTCTGCAATTTCTTATGGTCTTGGGCAGCTGCCATACCAGGCTGTGATTCACCCTGACAGGATGCTTTCTATTGTGCATCTGTGAAATTGTTCAGTCATTGAAGACATGCCAGATTTCATTCGTTTTCTGAGGAAGTAGAGTTGCTGGTGTGTTATCTTGGCTGTAGTGTGATACTACTTTTTGTAGTATTCGCAAATAAAAACAAAAATTCCTCAGATTTATTCCCAAAGTTCTCAATGTATTAGGCTTTTTACTTGGATGAGGAAGGCAACTGAGACAGACAAACAAGGTACTAGTGCAAAAATAATCACGTTTTTGCTTCTGACTGATATTGAATGACTCCTGCCAGAAAGTGCACATACTTTATCATTCATCAGACAAAAACGTGTTGTTATCCACTTGGTTACTTACAGTTCTCTGATGCTCTCCTTTTGAGTTTAGATAAGCCTTAATTGCTGCCAATCCTGCATATTCACCCTGGGCACCGCTGTTCAACAGAAAACAAAGTAGAGATATTTCAGAAAGATACATGGCAATATATGGTTGCTTTAAAAAAAAACAATAAAACATTTCTCTTGCAAAACTATACAAGCATGCAATTTCAATTTCAAGGAAACAGATGATTTTAATTATTTTTAAAGTATTCTCTTACATGAGACCCATGTCCCACTTTAAGGCCAGTAATCACTCCAGTGCCCAGGACTCACTTATTTCCAAGGCAGAAGCATTAAAACCATAAAAAGGCCTTAATCTCCAGGAGGACCCTGTTCCCGGGGTAGAAACCATCAAAAAAGGGTCTCATTCCAAGATTTAATTATATATGTTTTGCCTCATGGAATACAAACTCCACTGAGAGGAAGAAGTGAAAGTAGAAAGAAATTGACTTAAATTTCCGTAGCATCTTTCATGACCTCTGAGAAAATGAATGTTTTATCATCAATGAAGGTGCTGTCGCTGCTGAAATTCAAGATTGAGTGGGAATGGCTAAATGACAAAATTATCTGGTCATTGGAGGATGAAAGAAAATGTGGAATCAATAAACTTGTGTGATATACTGTACATCTTTCGTGTGACTATCTATTGCAGCCAGAACTATTCTTTCCTGTTTGTCATGGTCCATATGAGTTCTGACACTGGGATATTCAGTCCTTTATCCTAACTACAAAGCCATCACCAACTCACATGCTAGTGCAATTTACAAGAGGCAAGAGTGTTTAATTGTCATCTGCACCAGCAATGGAACAATTAAATACTTATTTGTTGCAGCTTTACATGCAGATTAATGCAACACAACAAATAAATATGCAATACAATACAATAAATTATCAGTTATACTAGGTAACCAGACCTACATACAGCAAGCATTCCATCCAGCTAGATACCTTCTTTTAAGCATTCAGAATAAAGAAGGGTCTTGACTCGAAGCGTCACTTGTCCACTTTCTCTAGGGATGCTGCCTGACCCAACAACATTTTG
Organism: Malacoraja senta; assembly: GCA_038087875.1. Classification (NCBI taxonomy): domain Eukaryota; kingdom Metazoa; phylum Chordata; class Chondrichthyes; order Rajiformes; family Rajidae; genus Malacoraja; species Malacoraja senta. The sequence goes on from CM075977.1 coordinate 170,251,671, forward strand.
TGTCTATCTTGGTATAAACCAACATCTGCAGTTCCTTTTTTATCACCTCTTTCACACGCAAATCCCGGCGCCTGCCGCCTCCTCTTACATGTAATTCTACCTCATTCATTGATTCCATCACTGTACTTGAATTTTGTTTGAACTACTCGGATCTGCTCTACAACCTTGCACCATTCTGCTGTGATGGACTTGTAGTTAAATTTATTGTTGTATTTATCATTACTGTGTGTATACTGATGACGCTGTGAGCTTCATGAGCAAGGAATTTCATTGCACCCGGATGTACATGACAACAAACTAACCTGAATCTGAAGTCCTGCAGCCCCACAGCAGCCAGCAAATATACCCCCAAACATACAGCCAGTCATCCAAACAGTTGTTCGTATGTACGAATGTCCACAGGTCAGCCATTCATAGCCTGGGGTGGACCTGCACTCGTCTCATGCATATTTCCCATGTGTCTCCGGCCCCTCTGATGCACTGATGGTTCAGTGATGTAACATCATGATTTGTAGGCGCACGGTGGCGCAGCGGTAGAGTTCTCCCCGTGACCTGCTTGGGTTTTCTCCGAGATCTTCGGTTTCCTCCCACACTCCAAAGACGTACAGGCTTGTTGACTAATTAGCTTGGTAAATGTAAAAATTGTCTCTAGTAGGTGTAGGATAGTGTTAATGGCGGGGATCGCTGGACAGCGCGGACCTGGTGGGCCGAAGGGTCTGTTTCCGCGCTGTATCTCTAAACTAAACCAAACTAAACAGGAATGTCAGTTATAAGGCATCGAAGTAGAATTAGGCCATTCGACTCATTGAGTCTGCTCCGCCATTCGATCATGGCTTTTTCCCTGTCAACCCCATTCTCTCGCCTTCTCCCCACAACCTTTGTGCCTTTACAAATCAAGAACCTATCAATCTCCTTTTTAAAAATACCCAATGACTTGGCCTCCACAGACGTCTGTGGAAATGAATTCCACAGATTCACCACTCTTTGGCTGAAGAAATTCCTTCTCATCTCCTTTCTAAAGGTACGTCCTTTTATTCAGAGGCTGTGCCCTCTGGTCGTAAACTCTCCCACTGCTGGAAACACCCTCTCCACATCCACTCTATCCAGGCCTTCTCCTTCATCCCTGTATCGCCTTCTCCATTGTTGAAACAGATTTGAAAAATTGTACCCAAGCAGAAAACCTGTCCATAGGTTCCAACATATACATAGTTATCACAAATAAACTGCACACTTAGAGACCGGGTCCTATAGTACTTAAAAGAAACATGCTGGGGACAAACCATCAAATGCATAACTCTAAACTATCCATTAGTTCTGTCAGGGGCATAACAATCATCTGTACAGAAGCAGGAGCTGAATGATACGCATTGAACTGCCTTAAGAAAGAGGAATCTGTTGGTTGAAGTACCTGACAAAGGAGTACACAGCAAACTGGTTGATCTGTCCAGTTTCCCCAATGCTTTGCAATGAGATTGTTCTTGAAGTTGAGAGTTGGTGCTCACTCACTCAGGCATATTAAGAGCTGAACAATGTTAAGATGAACAGGTTTGGCTGGAGAAACTCAGGTGCTCTTCCAATTCAGGAACTTCGGGGCCTTTCTCTGGGTGTTTGGGAAACTACGATCTCATTGACCTGACACACTTGGGAATTAATCTTACTATTGGTGCGCTCCCGCCTATCACATTATCATCGCATCGGTCCATTGTACACAATAAGAAAAAAGGTCACTACTATTTACTTCTGAAATATACTGATGGGTTTTCCCGTGGCCTATTTCACCTGGTGTGCACTAACTCAGACAATCATCTCCTTTCTACCAATATTGGTTTAGTTTAGTTCAAAGGTACACATGGAAACAAGCCCTTCAGCCTACTGAGTCCACGCCGACCATCGATCACCCATTCACACAAGATCTATGCCATTCTAACTTCACATCCAGTCCCTACACACCCAGGGAAATTTACAGAAGCCAATTATCCTACAAACCCACACGTCTTGTGGGATGTGGGAGGTAAGCAGGGCACCCAGAGAAAACCCACGCAGTCACAGGTAGAACGTGCAAACCACACAGACAGCACTCGAGGTCAGGATTGAACCTGGGTCTCTGGTGTTGTGAGGCAGCAGCTCCACCAGCTGCGTCACTGTGCCACCCATAAATATGGATGTGATCAAACAGTTGTAGAGCCATAATTAGCTCTGTTAATGTGAAAACAGAGGGATTCATTCACTCTGTTTGGTCATCATCGGTATCCAGTAATTCTATATGGAAAAATGTGTACATAATGCGAGTATAGAATGATAACGATACTGAGTTACAGAATGTGCGTATGTTATTGAAAACTTCTAACTATAGTTTTCTCCAAATCAATAGTGAGCACGATTGTGAAATACACAGAAAAGTCTTATCACCATCTTATTCGTCAATGCTATCTCTACTTTTCAATGTTTCAGCAGCACAATCCCTCTCAGAGCAGTATGTTGTCATTGGTGCAAAATTTTGACATAGGCTAGAAATTAAATTCAGGCCACAAGATTAATGCCACATGTTAACAGTACATGAAGTAACCCAAAATATCTGCTTTAGCTCAGTAAAGATAAGCCATACAAATATATATTCAGCACAGAGTAAAAACACTAGACTGAGAAGGAGACACTGTATTTGTTTACATATGGACTCAAATGGACAGTCAGATTAGATAATGCAAAGGTTCAATACTCTACATGAAAAGCATTTCAGCAATAACTGTGAGCCAATTGCTGTTTGTGCTCACCTCAAATATAAATGGTCATTATCAGGCAAAAATCCACTGTTGTTGTTTTATTCACGAACATGATCACATTGAATGGCGGTGCTGGCTCGAAGGGCCGAATGGCCTACTCCTGCACCTATTATCTATTGTCTATTGTCTAAGACAAGGGGAAGGTTTGGGGAACTGATGAACCAGTATGAGTCCATGAACTTCAGCAGTACATGGATCAACATTAACATGAAATGCTTTCCCATTGAAAGAAAGTTCCCATTTTTGAATGATAAAAAAACAAAAGCTGGTTTTCCTTTCACCACTTGAAGGCGACTCTTTTCTGAGTTAGTTTCACACACCCTGGCTGCCTTCTAGCTCCCCACAGTGAGCCCTCAAACAGCAAGGGTCTGCAGGACAATGAAATGAGTGAGTTGAATATTCCAGTCGCAAACCTGCAGCTCCAGCTGAATTTGTTGGGCTAGGACCAGGGGAAAGAAAGCAATTTAAATTTCTTCCTAAAAAGTAATGAGTTAGGGAGCACTTTTACAGCGGGAGCAAAGATTTGGTATATCACCACAGCGCTTGGAAGGGTTATTCATAGCAAAAGGATTTGAGTATAGGAGCAGGGAGGTTCTACTGCAGTTGTACAGGGCCTTGGTGAGACCACACCTGGAGTTTTGTGTACAGTTTTGGTCTCCTAATCTGAGGAAAGACATTCTTGCCATAGAGGGAGTACAAAGAAGGTTCACCAGACTGTTTCTTGGGATGGCAGGACTTTCATATGAAGAAAGATTGGATAGACTCGGCTTGTACTCGCTAGAATTTAGAAGATTGAGGGGGGATCTAATAGAAACTTACAAAATTCTTAAGGGGTTGGACAGGCCAGATGCAGGAAGATTGTTCCTGATGTTATGGAAGTCCAGAACAAGGGGTCACAGTTTAAGGATAAGGGGGAAGTCTTTTAGGACCGAGATGAGAAAAACATTTTTCACACAGAGAGTGGTGAATCTGTGGAATTCTCTGCCACAGAAGGTAGTTGAGGCCAGTTCATTGGCTATATTTAAGAGGGAGTTAGATGTGGCCCTTGTGGTTAAAGGGATCAGGGGGTATGGAGAGAAGGCAGATACAAGATACTGAGTTGGATGATCAGCCATGATCATATTGAATGGCCTACTCCTGTACTATTTTCTATGTTTCTATGTTATTGCATCTTTTCATAACCACACTATTCTGTAGCTCCAGCTCTTTGTGTATTTGTTCACTTATTGTTTCTTTCATGTTCTTTCAATATCTTTCATATTTTACTGCCTTCAGTTTTATTTTTATTTTTATGCACTGGATTTGTTGGAATGGATAAAGACCTAGGTAATCTATGATCTGACAGATTACTCTGGTCCACAGAAAATGCCTCCTTCAGTAAAGTAAAATTGAGAAGCGATATTCAACATAGTGCAACAATTTTCACAGAACATCAAAAATACTTCCAAAATATTTTTTTCAAACATAATTAAGAACATAACTGTGATAAACAAAAACTAATAAAAACTAACTTGTTTGCTAAAATGTGAACAGCGGAACCAGTTCTTTCAGCATTTCTAGTCACAAGGATAATCACTTCCAAAGTTCACTCTGTTTGGCACTTATCCATAAGAAAATGAACACATGAACATCCTTATCAAGTGTACTTTATCTTAATAACATACATTGTGGGGGCATTGTGCTAAATCAGCATGTTCTATTCCAATTAAGCAAAGTCAATCAGTTCCTTGCTGAGCAGATCAGTTGTAAATGACAACAGTCCAAAGTATGGTTTTATACAGAGATCAGTATCATTTTATTACATGCTCAGTGTAGGAACATCTGTTAGGTAAACAGGGAGAGAGACCAGAGTATAATGTCTCCTGCCACAACATGACCCGTTGAAGTCTGCTGGCCACAAGTACATTTGGGCATGATTGCCAAGGTAGAGAATACTGAGGCAAGCTTGTACATTGAATTGCACTGAGTCAGTACTAATCAGGTTAGAAAATGCAAATCCCATTGCTTTGCAAGTACAAATTGCGGTATCCCCTGCCTTTTCTAAAACCCAAATGAAATTGCAAATTTGCATGAAACGAATGACCTGGAATAGAGATTATTAAGTGGGAAGGATTGTATTTATTACAGTACTATTTCACTGGAGTCACACCAGACATTCAAAAAAGGTTATGTCAGAGAGTTGTAGGCCTACCTATTCGGCTGGAAAGAGATTTTGTCATATCCTGTTATTTCACACAAGTCACGTTCCAATTCATGGAATAGCTGCTGGTAGCCTTGAGCTTGATCCAGAGGGACAAAAGGATGGACATTTCCAAATTCTGGCCATGTGATAGGCTGTAAAGTGTAGAGACCATGAGATGAAAGAAACACAACGTCCATTATAAAAAAAACATGCATCTTACATTTCAAACTGCAAATTAATGATCGGCTTACAGGGTTCATGACAGTTTTAGCCACTTAATGTTATAGCTGTGTCAACAGATAATCCAGATTAAGATTGATATTTTCAGTGCACATCAGCTGGACCTTCAAGGAAGGTCCTGGCTAGTGTGAAGCTGCAGATTCAGTTGTTGCAAGCTTGGTGATTTAGTAATGTTACAGTGAAACTACACTTCCCACTGATCAATGGTGAACGTCTCTAGAGGCCATCATGATAACTCAATGTCAAATCAAATTGACAATTATCTTTGCCCACAAGGATCTAGTGATACAAACATTCCAACTTTCACTCAACATTTTACTGCAGGGGCTTCACATTAACATAGCGCATCCATAAACGAGGAGGATTACGAGAACGAGAAGACCACTTCACATATGCCACATGACAGTGCAGTTCACAATGGATTAGCTGCTGAAAATCCTAAGAAGATTTTTTTTTAACATCCTCACTTTTAAGGACTGCATTTAAATGTGGCCAGCCAGCAGCCATAAACCTAAAATCTAAAACAGGCTTGAGGTAGTTTAATTGAAAAATTCCAATAGTTGTTCCAAGTATAAATTCAATCCACACAGATTTGATGCTCTTTATCAAATGAGGCCAAATGAGATCTTTTTATCTATCGTACTGGTGGCTTTGGAGGATATTCAGCATCTGGGCAGCCAAATTTCCAGACCCAACTAAGCATTATAAGCATAAGATGACTGAATATTCACCACTTTGAAAGCATCCATGAATTAGGCAGCAGAATGAAGACACAAGAGATTGCAGATGCTGAAATCTTGAGCAACACACCGGGTCGGCAGCATCCCTGTGGAGGAAATGAACAGCGATGACGTTTCGGTCTGAAGAGGGATCCTGATCCGAAACGTCTGTCCATTCCCTCCACAGAAGCTGCCTTACCTGCTGAGTTCCTCCAGCATTTAATTTTTTGAATTAAGCAACTCTGCCCTCTTAGGTGAGATAGTTATACTGTGTTGTTCTGAACAGCCATTAAAATCGTAATCAACTTCAGGAGATACAGATAACCATTACTGGAGTTGGAATAAAGAATTAGCAAACTTACAGTGAGTTCTGAGGAACTGTTGAGCTTCATAGTGCAAGACCCCTGGTCAAAGAGAAGAAATACGAGTAATGAAGACTAAATAAAATCTGAAGTAACATATAGCAGTGGACAAAAGTGTAAAAGTAACTATCACCCACCAGAGGAATCATGCTGTGAACTAGTGAAATATCTTTATTTTCCAACTTTTTCATGTACCGGACAATATTTGTTTCCGAGTGGTAACTGAAAAGTATAAGTCAACAATGAAATACCTGAAGGAGGCAATTATATACAAATGATAAAATTAACCTAACTGACTTCAGAACCATATGCTTCAGGCAGAATAATAAATTATGTTTAAGTAGAACGTAGCATCTGGAAAATCATGGACTAATTAGGGACAGTCAGCGTGGCTTTGTGCGTGCCAGGTCGTGTCTTAGGAACTCAATTTAGGGTTGTGGGGAGAAGGCAGGAGAATGGGGTTAGGAGGGAGAGATAGATCCGCCACGATTGAATGGCTTAATTCTGCTCCTATCACTTATGACCTTATGATTTAAGTTTTTGAGGAGGTGACGATGATGTTCGATGAGGGTGAGATAGTTGATGGTGTCCATATAGACTTTGGTAAGGCATTTCACAAGGTTCCTCATGGTAGACTGACCCAGAAGACTCATGGAATCCATGGCGACTTGGTAGATTGGATTATAAACTAGACTTCCATAGAAGACAGTGTAAGGATCTCTGTTGTTTGTGATATAGATATAAATTATTTGAATGAAAATGCAGATGGGCTGATCAGAAAGTTTGCAGACAAAACAAAAATTGGCGAGGTTGTGTGTATTGAAAAATCAAAATCAAATCAAATCAAGACTTTATTGTCATTCAAAAATACACCAATAAATGCAAGTTTGAACAAAATTTCGTTGCATCTGGCTCACCGTGCAACATAAAATAAAAAGATAAAATAGATAAAAAGACAAAATAGATAAAAAGATAAAATAGATAATAGATGGAATTCAAGTCTGATGGCTCGGGGGAAGAAGCTGTTGCCGAACCTGGCCATCAATGGTTGTCAAAGGATGCAGCAGGGTATAGATCAGTTGGAGATATGGACTGAGAAATGGGAGATGGAGTTTAATCTGGGCAAGGGTGAGGTATTGTGCTTTGGGGGGTCAAATGTAAGGGGAAAGTATAGAGTAAATGGCCAGACCATAAGAAGCAATAATGAAGGTACTACCCTATATACTTGTATAGCTGTTTTCAGGGAGCTATGGACAAACCCAAGATCCCTCAGGGAGGGTTATAAAGAAGGTGTATGGTGTGCTTACCATCATTGGTAGGGGCATTGAGTGTATGTCAGGAAATCACGTCACAGCTTTATAAAACTTTGGTTGGGCCACGTTAAAGGCATTGTGTGCAATTCTGGTCTCTGCTTTGCATGAACGATGTGGAAGCTTTGACGAGTGTGCAGAAGATGTTGCTGTGACTATAACGTATTCATTATAAAGAGAGAATGGACAGTGGACAAACTTGGATAATTTTCTTTGGCGTGCCGGAAGCTGAGGAGTGACCTGATAAGAGTTTATAAAACTATGAGACACAGATTGGGTAGATAGTCATCCAAATACACAAAGTGGACGATGGGTAGAAAACGTATCAGATATGATAGCGCTGTTACAAAACCGACAATCAGCAGCGCTACAAATCTGTCACTGTGTGTGCGATTCTGGAGGCTTTGGTGGGGGGCGGCGGGATTAAAATGCAGGTTTGTATTGGTTGTCCGAGTGGGATTTCCTCAGGCTGCTAGCTGATGAAGAAAAATCGTTCGGGCTTCCGTTCGCGGGTTTAAAAAAAAATTTTGCTGGACGATTACATCGCTGGATTAAACGTAACTGTGACTAAAAACACCTTCAACATCGCTGATCGTAATATCAGGACAAAACAAAAGGTATGTCGTTTATTTAACATCTAATTTTGCTTTTTGGTGTGGCTTCATTTTAATCTTAAGATGCGAAAAGTCTTATTTAGGCCCACATACAGTATGAATCGGCCGTCTCTTGCCTGCCGATATGGGCTTAAAATTTTGGCAACGGCAACATTCCAATCGATCACATTCCAGAAACATCCACTCTCAAGATAATCAAATTTATTAAATTTTTTGCACAATCATGTCATAAGAACATCTAAATCATCTATATTTTGTGTTATTGTCTATCCATGATCAATATTTCATACTAAATATCCAGAGTACAGTTTTAGTCAGATGTATTGTGGCAAAAATAATGATTTTGATTATCTTGAGAGTGGATGTTTCTGGATTAATTTATGGGAATTAAACATTAAATTCCTTCCATTTGGCATATAAATTCATGACGTGAGATTTAAAAATCATGTTATATTGTGAATTCTTGTGTGAATGGGATCCATTTGTTATTTGTTATTTGGATACTTAGGCTATTTAATTTTTTTTAGCTTTTTCTTAGGAAATGGATAGATGTTTAGATCTAGTAATTGAATTTAGATGAATTTAATTGATTAGATGAATTTAATTGATTTGATGAAACTGATGAATATGATTTTTTTGTTCGGTATTTACTATTTGTTTTAGCGTTTAACTTTATCATTTTTACCTTTTTTTCTAAAACTGTAAATAATAACTTGTTTCTGTTAATGCTGTTCAGTGTTTTTTTTTTCTTTACATTTTAAACAGATGTCTCCGAAGAAGAAATGCAAAATTGTCAATCCAAATGCCCAGCAAAAGAGACTGATTTAGACAGCATTCGCAGAGATTATCCGAATTTAGACTACTCCAAATGTGATGATCTTCAGGACATTCTTAATGGGAAAGTAGTGGGCAGAAAGGCATGTCATGTGTGGTTTGAAGAGCAAAAACTTGTAGTTTACACTGCCATAATTGAAAAGTTGAGGAAAAACAAGGTGTACAGAGTTGCTTATTGGTTACAATCTGAGGAGTATGATGATGCTACTGATTATGATATGCCAATGTACCAGCTAGCAACTGGTCTCCAGAAAGACTTGGTCTTTGCTAGAAATTGTAATTTCTTTACCTGTCTTTTACGGACTTACAGCATATAATACAATAATATTAACGTTCTGATCTTGAGAATATCACATTTTTGAATTTTCAAGGCAGTCTGGGTGTTTATTGCTATTTCCGTCACAACGGTCAATTTTGTAATTAGCTACAATTAGGTAACTTACTGATTATATGCTTTAATTTCAGGTCATCCAAGTAAGATATTTCATATTTGTTTCAGAATGCTTCAATCTATAATAACTGAAAATTTCGTTCGGTTCTCTTAATTTTTAAGAAAGTTATGGGCTTTTGACTGTCCTTGATCACAGCTTTTGTTTTAAGTCAATGGAAAAGCAATAGGGAACAAGATGCTAATTTCCGAGTATGAAAATTACCATAACTTTTTTAATACTGAAGATATGAAAGTGAATTAGGTATAAAATTAAAGTTCTTTTATTTTATCTGATGGGATAAATTACAGTCTTGATTTTTTAATTTGTAACATTCCTAGATATGAGGCTCAAGTTCTGTTGCGGCAGAGTGGGAATGGGCCCAGTGCTAGAGGAGCACCATAACAATGCCACAGGCAATGAATATAAATGTGTACATAATAGTTGGCAGGGCATAGTGGGTCAAAGGACCTGTTTCTGTGCTGCATGGCTCTAACATAATACTGATCCTCATCCCAAGTGTTCCATGCATAATTCAATGATGTCCATCTGAGATAACTTATGGACCAAATGGAAAAGAGAATTCCTCAGAAAGTTGGATGCTTGAATCTCCACAGACTCATATAAAGGACAACCCAGCACGCGAGTGCGATGCATCACACTCTGCTGGCTACCTTCCCAGGTGTGTGGTACACCCCACATCCAGGGATGAAAATCTGGCCAGCATCAACTTCAGAGCAGATGTGGGTATTGCCATCTCAATGTTATATGTAGGGAGGCAAAGTACATGAGATAAGAACCTAAAAATGATGATTGAAATCAGTTGTTTTCATCTGCTGCAGTGTGACTCATTCAATTGAACTCCTTAGCAGTAGTTTTACTTCAATTCATTAGATCACAATCTCAGCTTCTTACCAACCTGTTGAAGACTGGATGCAAAAGGAACTTGCTTGTCCTTTTAAACTGCGTGGCTGAGATACCTTTTGTCTCATCTCCCATGGACTCAGCGATCATTTCCTTTAAAAAAAATTATATTGTCACACATCAAACTCTTGGGGAATGTGCCGAACTATTCAATCATAAACACATAAATAGGACTGCAGGTGATATCTTTTGACTCTGCTTCACATTTGTGATCAGAAGCAAGGTCGACGATAAATAACAAATATTTTACAGTAAGAACCAAATGATCGCAACTGTTTACCATATAAATTAATGATTTGGAAGAGGGAATTAGGAGCAACACTAGCAAGTTTGCGGATGACACAAAGCTGGGTGGCAGTGTGAACTGTGAAGAGGATGTTAGGAGGTTGCAGGGTGACCTGGACAGGTTGAGTGAGTGGGCAGATGCATGGCAGATGAAGTATAATATAGATAAATGTGAGATTATCCACTTTGATGGCAAAAACAAGTGGATAATCCCAAGAAACATATAAAATTATAAAAGGACTGGACAAGCTAGATGCAGGAAAAATGTTCCCCATGTTGGGCGAGTCCAGAACCAGGGGCCACAGTCTTAGAATAAAGGGGAGGTCATTTAAGACTGAGGTGAGAAAAAACTTTTTCACCCAGAGAGTTGTGAATTTGTGGAATTCCCTGCCACAGAGGGCAGGCACGGGTTATTGATTGGGGATGATCAGCCATGATCGCAATGAATGGCGGTGCTGGCTCGAAGGGCCGAATGGCCTCCTCCTGCACCTATTTTCTAAGTTTCTATGTTTCTATCTACCATTCAAAATTGCTATTTTATTCACAGCACGATCAAAGCATATATCGGCGACACCAAGAGCAGGCTTGGCAATCGTTTCACTGAACACCTCCACTCAGTCCGTCTTAACCGACCTGATCTCCCGGTTGCTCAGCACATTAACTCTCCTTCCCATTACCATTCTGACCTTTCTGTCCTGGGGCCTCCTATATTGTCAGAGTGAGGCCCAGCGCAAATTGGAGGAACAGCACCTCATCTTTCGCTTGGTAGCTTACACCCCAGCGGTATGAACATTGACTTCTCTAACTTCAAATAGCCCTTGCTTTCCCTCTCTCTCCATCCCCTCCCCTTTCCCAGTTCACCCACCAGTCTTACTGTCTCTGACTATATTCTATCTCTGTCCCGCTCACTCCCCTGTACATCAGTCTGAAGAAAGGGTCTCGACCCAAAACATCATCTTCTCTCCAGAGATGCTGCCTGTCCTGCTGAGTTACTCTAACATTTTGTGTCTACCTTCAATTTAAACCAGCATCTGCAGTTCTTTCCTACAACTGAAATCAGAATTCATGTGCAGATTGCAGTGCAGCATGATGTGACTGCTTCTATGGCAATGGTGTTATCTTTTGGAGGACACTCCATCTGCAGCTATGGCCAACTGAAGGACATAGAACAGTGCAGCACAGGAACAGGCCCTCCGGCCCATAATATCAATGCTGAACATGATGCCCAGTTAAATTCATCTCCTCTGCCTACTCGTGATCCATATCTCTCCATTCCTTCCTTATCCATGTGTTTATCTAAAATTCTCTTACAAACCAATATTGTATCTTCCTCCACCACCACCTCTGGCAGCGCAGTAGGGTCATAGAGTTATACAGCATGGAATCAGGCCCTTTGGCTCAACTTGCCCATGCTACTCACACCTGTCTATACTAGTCACACCCTGCCCATGCTTGGGCTATATGTCTCAAATTCTTTCCTATTCATGAACCTGTCCAAATGTCTTTCAATTGTTGTTATGCTACTTGCCTCACCTAGTACCTGCCTCAACCACCCCTCTGGCAGCTTGTTCCATATAGCCACCACCCATTGTGTGAAAAGTTTGCCCCTCAGATTCCTATTAAATCTTTCCCTTCTCATCTTAAACCGATGTCTTCTAGATTCCCTGCATGTCCCCCGCATATTTTAAGAGATGGGGGACAATCCTCCCCATGTTTTGTGTCGAGGCGATCGAGGCTCCCGATGTTGAAGCCCCCGCCGAGCGATGGTAGATCCCGTGGCCCATTTTAAGCTGTGCTGGGTGATGAAAGGCCCTGCAAATGGGCCGATTCAAGCCCCACGATTCGGGGCGGAAGAAGCTGCTGTTGTTGCTGGAGCTCCCGAAAGCCGGTCACCAACGTTACAGCTCCCAATGTTACCGTCCACAGGGCCCGCGGCCGAAGCCTCCGAAGTCGAGTCGCAGCCGCACGCCACCACAGACTCCGAAGTCAGCCAGCTCCATGATGGTAAGTCCACAGGCTCTGCGACCGGAACCCTCAAGGTCGATTCCAGTTGGAGGCCGCCAGCTCCTTGATGTTAGGCCTCAGCGCAAATATATATCTATTTTAATTTACACCACTTTTGGCCTTCTTTCACTGTCGCTCAAGTCTTCACCAGGCCCCAGGATCGTTATAGTAAGATGCGTGTAAGATGTGTGTAAGATGTGTGTGTGTGTGTGTGTGTGTGTGTAGAGGGGGAGGAAATAACAGGGGGGTGGGGGGGAAATTGTGTCCCACCCCCATGTTTTAAAAAGCGATTTCCGCCCATGTGTGTACGCCTACACTGTACCTGATCTTATACACATCATTCTAGGCACCCACCACTCTTTGTGTAAAATACTTGCTATACACATCTCCTTTAAATTGTTGCCACTCTCACCTTGAAATATTTCATGCATCCAAATTTTTTTTTGTAACATTGCCACCACCACCAAATCTGATTAGTTGAACATTTATTTTGCACCGGTTTCTAGGGGCTTTGAATATTACCGACAGAAGCGACTACATTTCAAAAACAGTGTGCCGCCTACAAACCACTTTGGAATAACACATGAAAATGTGCATAAAAAAAGAGGAATGAACAAGTTGCAACTTGTAATTGGTGTCTCTGAGGAGAGTAAGTTCAAGTACTGTAAATACATGTGCAAAATTTGCTTTACAATTACAACCAATGAAACAGTCTAATTAGTGCATCTAAAACTACTCACAGCTGATGATTCACAACCAAAAACCCAAAGAAGGTCATCCAAGTCCCTCTCAGTCACCGTTTCATCCAGGGACACTCCCAACTACCAAATGAAAAGAAATTATTAAAACAGGACACCACAGCAGAGATGACGCAAAGCTTAGTCAAATAATTCATACTTCTCAAAAAAATAAAAAATTGGGTGAAAGGTGGTATGGATGTAAGGAAATCGTGTGAAAGCAAGAGGAGCACAAGAAAGAGGGAGAGAGAGAGAGAGAGAGAGAGAGAGAGAGAGAGAGAGAGAGAGAGAGGGAGAGAGAGAGAGAGAGAGAGAGGCTGTGCTTTTTCAGGTCTGACGTTGAGAAGGATTGAAACAGCCTTTCAAGGACTTTGTCGATGGGGAAGGAACAGAGGCAGAGGGGCTTCATAGTTTAACTTATTGTTGGACTGGTGAAACTTTTCTCTGCTCTAGGAATCCTCCACGAGTGTGCAAATTCCGGAGATTTCTCTCCATTGTCGAGGGTGCGGTTGTCGTTGGCGGACTGCCAAGAGTGCCTGGAGATCGAGGGTATGATGATTGCGGTGATTTGTTGTTTTATTAGCATCGTTTCTCTGTCCTAATGGCATTTTGCTCAGGCGGATGCCGGGCTTACTGTGAAGATGGTACTTTTGATTCCGGCAAGACTGGGATAGAGCTTCCCAAAAGCTGCTCGGCTGTGGACGTATTTGGGGATTTTCTGGCTGTAGCTGGAGGCTTCTGATTTCTGCTACTTGCTTGACTGTGACTGTTTTAGGGACTTAACGTGGAGCTGAGCTGCTGGGCTGACTGGAGCTGGTTGTGCCTCTGTCAGGATGGCGATGGCTGGGGCGCGGCGGAAGGACCGGAGCTACGCAGTGGCGGCATCAGAGGCGGATGCGAGGCCATCAGAGTATGAGCCTTATGTGGACTTGGATTGGGGCAGGTTGGTATCTCGGTCCAAACTGGGCCCCAGATGTCAAGGGAGTAATTAGAAAGGCCGTGAACGACCTTATTGGGGGACGGGCTGTTGTCTCTTCCGAGCTTGAAAGAGGAAAAGTGGAGATGATATTAAAGACCCGGGAGGGTGTGGCAATGGCGTTGGAGAGGGGGATCTCAGTGGGGGGGGTCCACATACAGGTGGATCCGTGGGTATCTAGGGTGAGAC
>CM075977.1:170266454-170466106 GCA_038087875.1 Malacoraja senta
GCTACCACATATGGCTGTGATTTTTGGCCATCTTACTCAGAGTCCCCCTCCGCTCATCAGGTGCCGAGGATGTTTCCCATCGATTAAAATAAAAGAGTTATTAGTGTTTTAAAAATGTTGAGACTCTCTCTCCTGTCAATCACACCATGAAGGCCACGCCCCTTCTGGTGGGAGGGGGAGGGACTATAAAACCCAGAAGTGTGAGCGTGGCTCAGTCTCTGCAAGATGGAGGAGGGAGAGGTCACGACTCACTGTCTTTAGTGGCCTTGCACCCTGCTTGAAATGGTATGAAACTGCACTTGAATTTGGTGGCCTTGCACGCTGCTTGAAGTGGTAAGAAACTGCACTTGAATTTGGTGGCCTTGCACCCTGCTTGAAATGGAATTTCAAGGAATAGCCGTGAGTCAACTGCCAGCCCACCAGCCGTGAGTGAGTGAGCTGCCAGCACAACAGGCTTGAGTGACTGAGCCGCCAGCCCAAAAATCCATTCGCCCACAATGTCCATATTAGCCCTCTGGAAACCGGTCCCTTCAGCCCACAACACCCATACTAGCACTCCAGAAAGCCCCCACCCCCCCCCCCCCCCCACTGGCCACCAATATTGGAATTGGTGGAGAGGTGGAATATTGCGTTGGGGGAGCAGCCCTCCCGTGTGATGCTGGGACCCAACGGGTCCCACTTAGTCTAGTATATCCTATATATATAAGATAATAGAATATATATAAAATAATTTTGATTTGGAGAGTGAATTGTATTATCCAACTATAAGCAAAATAAAATATATCAAACTCTGCCCTACATAATTGGAAAACTCATAAATGGTCTGTTATTTACATGAATGTTACATAATTTATTGAAAAAATCCACTTTTGCTGCTTTTGTCATAAAGCAGAAACCTGTTCTACTTTTGTGGAGGACATGGCAGGACTATGTATGCTGCATTGAAAGTCATCTTGCTAACCATCATTGCAAACACTGTTTTGAGAAATGACATTGCATTATTAACAATCGCACCTTGATTTATCAATTTTGAAATGTAAATAGAATTCACAAACACTCGGCTGTGTTGAACCTGCTAAAATAATCACATTGTAGCCTTTCAGATATCTCGCAGAGACTCGGTTCAAGACTCCAAAGACTTTACATCATGCATTGACTGCAAGTTAGGAGCACAATAGAACACTCATTTATTTGACCAGATAAGCACAACTGTAACAGCAGTCAATTAAGCAAAATAAGGTTAATTTTGTTGAGCACTCTATCCACTATATTAAATATTAAATAATCACTTTGGCACCTAATTGTGCACAATGGCAGCATTTACTATCTGCAAAAAAATAAATAAACTGTAGCAACACCTTTAAAAACCATCTTGTAAACCCTATCCTTCTATAATCAAGGATTAGTAGAACAATTACCACCAATTGCCTGGTACTCTTTGTATTCCACATGACATAAACATGTTTTGTAATTGCATCGTTATACTGTCAAAATCCTAGAACTTCTGACTGAACATGGCTGCAGAAGTCTCTTCATCATATAGATTGCATTATTTCAGGAGAGCAACTTCCCAAGAGCCACTTAAGGGTCAAAATGATGGATAAAAATGCTGGCCATACATGTGATCCCCACATCGGGTGTAGCAGAATGATACTGAGACTTGAAAGGTTAACTTTGTGAACGAGGATGTAGAAATTTGGCTTAAACATGTGGAGTTGATAAATTGCATTATTATAGAGATTCAATGAAAATGAAACTACAATCAGTTGCAGTACCTGATGCACAATGTGGATTCCTGCTCCATCATGATCAAGGAACAGCAGTAAAGAAAGATCAACAAAGTCTCATAATATGTTTTAGGGAAGGTCAGATGGATAATCTCTAACATTTCAGAGAACCACAATACCCTGCCATTTTCATTCTGATTGAACTCTATAACTGACTTGCTCCTGGAAGCCATTGGCAGAGTCTCAGCTTTCTCTAGTTTTCCGATAGTTTAAATCTTGGTGACTCCATTCATTTCAGGGACATGAACAGATTCAAGGGAAACAATTAAATTTCAAGTTATTCACACTTTTTGAGTTAACTGAAATGTACATAATTGATTTGAAGTTTTTTGCTTTTTTAAAATTGTTCTAAAACTATAAAACATTTAATATTCTACTGTTATTCATTTTAATTCTTTTGAATGCTTGTCATTCACAGATGTTAAGAATTGACAGTTTTGATAGCTGCAAAGCCTGGGGAGATGACTTAACTAGCTGTCAAAGTGTTTCTGGGGATGGTGTATGCTATATTTGGCAGGAAAGCCCTATATTCTATAGTGCTTTATCAATCAAAAGTAGACAATTTTGAGCAGCATTTTCCCACTGGCTTTAAAACAAGGTTGTATTCATCAACATACTGAAAATGTTTAACCCGCTTAACTCTTCCATATTAAAAATATAATGTTCTGATTTGATGGTGAGAGCAACAATTACACTGACGTAATTCTGTGTGTTTGGCATTGAGGACTTTTGAGGGAGGGAATCCTTTTTATCTGAGGTCTGCTCTAGTGCAAACTCTTTATTCCATTTTCTGAGCAATGTGTCCCTGTCTATCAGAATCATCAGTTGCCAAGGGAGTTGCAGTGAGTAATGTTTCAGCTTCTGAATAATGCAAGTATTAATAGATTCTGAAGAGTATAGATTGAAGATTCAAGATGTTTTCATGAGCTTCCAAGAGTTTGTTTTTATGAAATACAAAAAGAAATGTTGAACTGTGTGAATGGATGGTGATCACAGTTTTGACTTCAGGGAATGGGCACTGATGCAAAAAACTCCATTGAGAGGTTTAATGGATATTACACGTGTTTCATCATCATAACAGTCATGAAGTATGGGCCATTATGGTTTTACAGATTTAATTATCATTGAAGCTAAAGTATTTTTTTTACCTCAATTAAAGTGCACATCTTTTGAACAGTGATGTAAATCAGTATATTGGTAAATTGACTATCTTCTCTGTCTAGGTTTTAAATTTGTTCCTGTGTCATTATAATTCTGATTTATCTGTCTTCCGTTTAGCTAAATGTGTTTTGTATAAATAGCTTCATTATGGTATTGTAAGAAATTATAAAATATTCTTGTGGAGTTCAATTTTGCAGTGATTGACGAAGCTTAACTAAGCACCAGTCTAGAAAAGAAAATTGGAAAGAATATTATGTCTTCCTTTCTGTTGCTCATTCTCCCTTCTAAATCTTTTCATTCTGTGCACCTAGTTCTTGGTCAATGCACCAGTGAAGTCATTGAAAATATGTCTCATTCTAAGTTTACAGAAGGTACAACCACGAGTTACAAGGGTGAGGATTATACCTGTCAGGGGTCAATTCACAAGTGGTTACAGCTGTCTGGAAGAGAATCTTTGATCTGATTTATCTTTGGTGTTTACAGGGATGAAGGCCAATGATTGACAGATGCTATTTTGGCCTTCATACTCATCCTTCGTGCGAGAAAAAATGTGAAGGATAGGTCAAATTTATTGGCTAGGTCAGGCACTGCCAAGGGATATACCTTCTAAATACTTGAGTATATACCAGGGCTCGAAATTAGAGGTTGCCCGGGTGCCACTGACCACTCAAAGCGCCGCCGGGCAACCTAAACACCGAGTCATTTTTCCCGGCTTGGCCACCAGATACTGGTTTGTACCGAAGATAGACACAAAAAACTGGAGTAACTCCGTGGGTCAGGCAGCATCTCTGGAGAAAAGGAACGTGACGTTTTGTGTCGGCGGTGACGGCTGTATTGCGTGGGAAAGATACTAGGTGCGGGGTGAGGAAGGGTTGGAGCGAACGACAGGCTCCGCACAGCGGCAGCAGCGGCTCCATCTGCTCCTCCCGCCCCCCTGCCCCCTGCCCGCCCTGATAAGGGCCTCTGCTTGTAAATCCGCTAACGGCGATAACCGCTTTCGAAACAAACCCTCCCTCCCGCACGCCGAGGCCGGGAGGAGGGAGGGAGGGGGAGGGGGAGGCATCGGCGTGCGGGAGGGTTTGTTTTGAAAGCCCGTTAGCGGGTTTACAAGCAGAGGCCCTTATCAGGGCGGGCGGGGGTGCGGGAGGAGGAGCAGATGGAGTCGCGGCCTCTGCTGCCGTTGTGCGAAGCCCGTCATTCGCTTCGACTCGTCTGAAGCAGCTGCACCAAAGATCTTATGGCTATAGGATCTCTGAGCTGCACCGCTCGGCCCAGCACCTTGCTGTTGGCTGGCGGAGGAGGGAGGCGGTGGCGAGGAGTTCCCAACGACCAAGGCAGCGGGGCGATGTTGTCCGAGGAGCGCTGATCTTCCTTCCTCCCCTCCTCGCCCCCCTCTCCCCCCTCTCCCTCTCTCTCTCTCTCTCTCCCTCTTGTACGCCCCCTCCACCCCCTTATCCTGGGACCCCTCCACTCCATCCCGCACTGATCCCCATTCCCACGTATATTCAGTCCTCACTGACATCCCCTGTGCTCCCCTCCACATCTACCCCCCCCCCATCTATTCATCCTGCGCTGATCACCCTATCCACCTCGCAGTGATTCTCCTGCCACCCCCCCATCCATCCTACACTGGTTCCCCTATACACCCTGTACTTACCCCTTTCCCATCCATCCTGCACTTCTCCTCCATCCATCCTGTACTGATCCCCCATCCATCCTGTACTAATCCACGCATTCATCCCGTACTGACCCATCCTCCATTTACCCTGCACCTTCCCCCCTTCCCCTCATTCATCCTGTAGTGATCTCCCATTCATCCTGCACGTCCTCCGATCCACACTGTACTGACCCCCCCCCCATTCATCCTGCGCTGATATCCCCCCCATCCATCCTGTACTGATCCTCCCATTCAAGAAGAATGGGGGGAACAGTCTGAAGAAGGGTCTCGACCCGAAACGTCGCCTATTTCCTTCGCTCCATAGATGCTGCCTCACCCGCTGAGTTTCTCCAGCACTTTTGTCTACCCCCATCTATCCCGTACTGAACCCTCCCATTCAACACCACTGACATCCCCTGTGCTCTCACCTCACAATTTTACCTACTCCAACCAACACGTACTAATTCACCTGCCTCAATCCATCCATTCTGCACCGACTGCCTTCTAATCCCCCACCCCCGCCATCTATCCACCCCGCACTGATTCACACACACCCCCCTCCCTGACCCTATTGTGCTGGAAATGTCTTCAGAGCGAACATTGACTATGTTTGATAACGGAATGCAATCAAATGTGTTTTAATTCCCAATGTTATTTGTTTTAATCCATAAAGATGGATTAATTAAATTGTGAACACGTGAAACATTAAAACCGCAGTGTTCAATTGTTACTGCTGCCGTTGACACGTTATTAAAGAATTCATTTTAATGGCAAATAAATGCTCTTAATATGGAGTATCAGTACTGTAGTTATTTAATGAGCAACAATCACAACTATATGTACGCATATATGTTACCATGGTCCAGGATTTGACACAGGTTGATCATACGCCGAATAATCCAACCACATTTTTATTTGGAAGTGGAAAGAACTAATAGAAATTGCATTAATTGCAATGTGTAAAAAGAGTTGAGATACTGTCTTATAATTTTGCTGCATGTCATTGTGGGATATATCATGTCTTGATTGGTGAATATGTTTAGTTTGTGACTTTATTTGAAGCAGAAATAATATGTGAATGCTTCATTGAGTATAATTCCGACTGGTAACTACGCACTTCGTCCGAGCACATTATCGCACGCGTCATGCAAGCCATCTTAAATGACCACCTAAACTGTCATTTGGCAACCTAAAAAGCTGCCTAGGTTGCCCGGCTGGCAACAGGGAAAAAAAAGTTAAGCGAGAGCCCTGTATATGGTGTCAAGGGAACTGCCTTCTGAATACTTGAGTACATGTGGAATTGTAGCAGCAAAGTTTGTTGTAAGATTCCAAATAAAGGGAAAATTACTGCTTTTTACTTTGCTGTGTGGAAATCAATTAATTTTTCTGAACTACATTTGTGGTACATCCACCATGGCGGACCTTGGCCATGGTGGCGCAGCGGTACAGTTGTTTCCTTACAGCGCTTGCAGCGCCGGAGACCCAGGTTCGATCCCGATTACGGGTGCTATCTGTACGGAGTTTGTATGTTCCCCCCGTGATCGCGTGGGTTTTATCTGAAATCGTCGATTTCCACCCACATTCCAAAGACGTATAGGTATGTGGGTTAATTAGCTTGGTGTTTGTGTAAATTGTTCCTAGTGTGTAGGATAGTGTTAATGTGCGGGGATCGCAGGTTGGTGTGGACTCGGTGGGCAAAGGGCCTGTTTCCACGTTGTATCTCTAAACTTAAAACAAAACTAAAATGAATGTTCAGAGTGATTGGTGGGGTGCCTGTGAAGTGTGTAGCTTAGCACTGACCTCCTTGAGTGTTGTTGGAGCTGTACTTATCTAGATAAATGGAGAGTATACGTCTGACGTGTGCCTCTTGCAGGGTGAGAGCCTTTGGGTATCAGGTGTTGAATTCCTCTCTACAAAATAGCTAACCTGTTCTGGTAGCCATGCTGTTTATATGGCTTAGCTAATTGAGTTTCTGGTCAGCGGCAGTTCCTTGTTTTGTATATCTTTATGCTAAATTCTGTAAACTGGTGGTTCAATATCAATGAGTGACTTTTATCTCGTTTCCCACAGATGTGTACCTGCAGTGCAAAAATAGGCTATTATGCCAATTATTTCCAGGCTTTTACCTTTGACTTCACCAACATAGGCCTCTGTTCCTTTCTTCCCATGAGTGTAATATTTAGATGGCGGAAGTGCTGCCAAGCTGGTTGCTTAATCCCAAAAGGCCTTTTTTTTCCCATTTATGAACATGGCCTGGATACATTCAGAGAAAATTGATGCCGAGTATTTCTCATAGATAGAAACATAGAAAATAGGTGCAGGAGGAGGCCATTCTGCCCTTCGAGCCAGCACCGCCATTCATTGTGATCATGGCTGATCGTCCCCTATCAATAACCCGTGCCTGCCTTCTCCCCTTATCCCCTGACTCCACTAGCCACTAGAGCTCTATCCAACTCCCTTAAATCCATCCAGTGATTTGGCCTCCGCTGCCCTCTGTGGCAGGGAATTCCATTAATTCACAACTCTCTGGGTGAAAACGTTTTTTCTCACCTCAGTCTTAAATGACCTCCCCTTTATTCTAAGACTGTGGCCCCTGGATCTGGACTCGCCCAACATTGGGAACATTTTTCCTGCATCTAGCTTGTCCAGTCCTTTTATAATTTTATATGTTTCTATAAGATCCCCCTCATCCTTCTAAACTCCAGTGAATACAAGCCCAGTCTTTTCAATCTTTCCTCATATGACAGTTCCGCCATCCCAGGGATCAATCTCGTGAACCTACGCTGCACTGCCTCAATGACAAGGATGTCCTTCCTCAAATTAGGAGACCAAAACTGTACACAGTACTTCAGATGTGGTCTCACCAGAGCCCTATACAACTGCAGAAGAACCTCTTTTCTCCTATACTGAAATCCTCTTGTTATGAAGGCCAACATTCCATTAGCTTTCTTCACTGCCTGCTGTACCTGCACGCCAACTTTCAGTGACCGGTGTACAAGGACACCCAGGTCTCGCTGTACCTCCCCCTTACCTAACCTAACCCCATTGAGATAATAATCTGCCCCCTTGCTTTTGCCGCCAAAGTGGATAACCTCACATTTATCTATATTATACTGCAACTGCCACGCATCTGCCCACTCACCCAACCTGTCCAGGTCACCCTGCAACCTTATAACATCCTCTTCACAGTTCACACTGCCACCCAGCTTTGTGTCATCCGCAAACTTGCTAGTGTTGCTCCTAATTCCCTCTTCCAAATCATTAATATATATGGTAAACAGTTGCGGCCCCAACACCGAGCCCTGCGGCACTCCACTCGCCACTGACTGCCATTCTGAAAAGGACCCATTCACTCCTACTCTTTGCTTCCGGTCTGCCAACCAATTTCCTATCCATGTCAACACCCTACCTCCAATACCATGTGCTCTAATTTTAGTCACCAGTCACCCGTGCGGGACCTTATCAAAGGCTTTCTGAAAGTCTAGATACACTACATCCACTGGCACCCCTTCATACATTTTAATAGGCCGAATAAACGCAATAAAAATGATCTTTCCACCACAAATTTTATACATATTTCAATCGATTCCTATATACTTACCAAAGAAGTTTTTTAAAAAACTCGACTCAGATATCACTAATTTTATATGGGACTATAAATCACATAGAATACAAAAAACTCATCTGAATAAACCTAAAGTATTAGGGGGTTTAGCACTACCTAACTTTATGTATTATTATTGGTCAGTAAATATTAAAAATATGATTCAACTGATGGATTACTCCGCCCAGCAAGTGGACTGGATTGTAATGGAGAAAGAGGATTGCTCCTCTGGAAACATTGGAGCGATCCTCCTTTCTCCAATGAAATTGAATAACATAAATTATAATAAGAACCCAATTATTCATAGTACAATCCAAATTTGGAAACAAATAAAACAAAATTTAAAATTAAGAAATTTATCACTTTTATTACCTATAGTTAATAACCCTTCATTTAATCCCTCTATTATAGATAAAGCTTTTACACATTGGGATAGACTAGGAATTAAAACGCTTGGTGACTTGTATGAAACTGGAAAATTACTTTCATTTCAACAATTACAAATAAAATATAAACTCGGAAATAATCAATATTTTAAATATTTTCAAATATGCGACTATTTGAAAAAATATACAAAAGATCATTATAATAACCCAGTAGATGTATTGGATGAGGCAATGCAGATAAAAGCTGAATCAGCAAACTTAATATCATATTTGTATAATATTATCTTAAATGTACAAATACCATCTACGGAGGGTATCAGAAGAGACTGGGAACAAGAGTTAGCTATTAAAATTTCAAAGGAAAGTTCGAATGAACACTTATTAAACGTGCATAAATGTTCAATTAATGTAAGACACACTTTAATACAATTTAAAATTTTACATAGATTATATTATTCGAAAACTAAAATTCATAAAATTTTCCCAAATGTATCATCTATTTGTGATAAATGTCAATCCCAAGAAGCTACTATAGCGCACTCATTCGTTTTCTGTACAAAAATTCAAAAATTTTGGAATGAAATTTTTGAAATCTTTACAAAGTTATTTAAAATAAGACTGATACCCAAAGCAGAATGGATTATCTTCGGAATAACGGAAGATGGCCCAGAACTAAATGTGTTTCAAGAGAAACTAATGGACTATGGGTTAATAACTGGAAAAAAGCTAATTCTAATATTTTGGAAGAAGGCTCCAATACCAACTATAAATATGTGGACTTCAAATATGTTCGATACATTACACCTAGAAGAGATAAGACTCCTCCTAGCAGGTAAACCAGATCACTTCCACCTGACGTGGTCTGTATTTATAGAATTATTACAAATATAGGGTGCAAAAGTACTTTAAAAAAAATTGAGGTCAGGTAAGGGGGGATGCTAGTTGAAGAGTTGGTATGTCCCATTTACGTAATGCTCATAAAAATATTTGTTTCTCTCTTTTTCCTCTTTCTCTTTCTCTTTCTTTTCTAGGGTCTATATTTCTTAACTCTTTTTCTTTTGTTTTTTAATTTTGCTCTTATAGGGTCTTCGTCCTTTTTTGTTGTCACATTTTCTACACTTTCACTTTTTCCTTCACTTTCTTCTTTCTTTCAATCTTTTCTTTTTCTAGTGTAAAAAATAAATGGAGTACATTAATTGTAAGAAGACATAAGTGACGAGTACTAATGTATGTGGTTGTAATGTAATGTACTTCTAATAAATAAAACATTAAAAAAAAAAAAAAATCCATGTTGACTTGGACTAATCCTTTTACCGCTATCCAAATGCCCCATTATTACCTCTTTAATAATTGACTCCAGCATCTTTCCCACCACCGAAGTCAGGCTAACTGGTCTGTAATTCCCCGTTATCTCACTCGCTCCTTTCTTGAAAAGTGGGATAACATTAGCTATCCTCCAATCCACAGGAACTGATCCTGAATGTATTGAACATTGGAAAATGATCACCAATGCGTCCACTATTTCTAGAGCCACCTCCCTGAGGACCCTGAGATGCAGACCATCAGGCCCAGGGGATTTATCATCCTTCAGTCCCATTAGCCTACCCAATACTATTTCTCGCCTAATGAAAATATCTTTCAGTTCCTCTACCCCCTTAGATCCTCTGTCCTCCAGTACATCTGGGAAGTTTGTTTGGGTCTTCCTTAGTGAAGATGGATCCGAAGTACCTATTCAACTCTTCTGCCATTTCCTTGTTACCCATAATAATTTCACCCGTGTCTCCCTTCAAGGGACCCACATTTGACTTTGCTACTCTTTTTCCCTTAACATATCTAAAGAAGCTTTTACTGTCCTTCTTTATATTCCTGGCCAGCTTCCCCTCGTACTTCATCTTTTCAGCCCATATTGCCCGTTTTGTTTCCTTCTGTTGTCCTATGAAAGTTTCCCAATCCTCTGGCTTCCGGCTACTCTTTGCTGTGTTAGACATCTTTTCTTTTAATTTTATTCTATCCCTAACTTCTCTTGTCAGCCACGGTTGCCTCCTACTCCCCTTAAAATCTTTCTTCCTTTTTGGAATTAAATGATCCTGCGTCTTCCGGATTATGCCCAGAAATTCCTGCCATTGCTGTTCCACCGTCATTCCTGCTAGGATCCCTTTCCAGTCTACTTTGGCCAGCTCCCCTCTCATGCTTTCATAGTCCCCTTTGTTCAACTGCATCACTGCCACTTCCGATTTAACGTTCTCCTTCTCAAATTGCAGGTTAAAACTAATCATATTATGATCACTACCTCCAAGCGGTTCCTTTACCTCAAGTTCTCTTATCATATCTGGTTCATTGGACAACCCAAAATCCAGAATTGCCTTTTCTCTGGTCGGCTCCATTACAAGCTGCTCTAAGAATCCATCTGAAACATTTCATTTGAAGATCATTTGAAACATTTTTTAATTAGTTGTGCTCTGTTGTGCTTAGTCCCTAGTCCTAAAAATAAGATGTTTAAAATAAGAAACCCCCTGTTTCTGTGATATTTGGTGCATTCAACCACTGAACCAAAGGGTTTAGCAGATAGATTTAACTGATGTTATATGCATGGAACAAGAGTAATTTGCACGATTCCTGTGACTTAAGTATTTCCCCAAAAATAATGTTACCTGTATTTCAATCCACTGGGCTGTGAATTGGTGTGCTATGGAGAAATTTAGCAGAAGGATACTGTTGCTTTTGATCAGATTCCAGAGTCAAGATTTGCATTTTAAATCCAAGTCTGCATCTAATTATTATTTTTAATATATGGTACTTGGTGTGTTTTTGCATGAAAGCTAAGTATATTACGTCCATGTTTGAAGGCTATTAGTAGTTTTTACCCAGTTTCTGAATCATTTGACATTTCTTTTAAGTTTGGTTGCCTTGATTTTTGGCAATGGTCGCAAAATGTTTAGCATTCAATGGATGGCAAAATCAATTCTTATGATCTAAAATGCATCTAATAGGCATGCACTCAAACACTTAACAGTCATGAAGTGTGTTGTACATCTAATATGATTTTGCATATTAAGGACATGTTGTGGACCTCAGAGAAAGAGATGATTAAAGAAGACAGAATAAAATTCTGATATGGAAGTTGAAGGATCTAAGATGATCTATATTATTAAAACTCTTCGTGTGTGTGTGTGTGTGTGTGTCAGTGTCATCTGGGCACAATTCCACCTATATTTCGGAACTTTTTGATCCTTGAAATTTAAAAACAGCCCAAACTCACCCATTTTATGAAACAAAAGTCCGACTGACGTCACAATTCACTCGCAAGGCAGGACAGGACATTCCTTTTTTTTATTATACAAATACTTTTATTTTAAAAATATTAAAATAAATATACAAATGAACACAATCAAAGACAATTTTACAAACAAACGATCATCAAATTAATATAACGGCAACTTTATCAACAACACACTAAACCTCCCGCGGCGACCAGCATTCACAGAAGGCCTCCAAAGTCCCCATGGACACCGCGTGTTCCCTCACCAGGGACACGCGGGCACGGACGTAGGCCTGGAAAAGGGGCAGGCAGTTAACCCTGGTGCGGCCGTCGACTACCCACTGCCTGGACCCGCGAATGGCCATCTTGACCAGGCCCAGGAGCAGACGGACAGGAAGATCCCCCACCTATCTCCCGACCTTCTCCCCTCTGTACCGGGTGCCCAAATATCAGGAGTGTGGGGCTAAAATGTAGCCAAAACTTGAGGAACAGCCCCTTCAGATAGTCCAACAGGGGCTGCAACCTCTCACACTGCATGTACAAATGGAACACGGTCTCCTCTTCGCCGCAGAAGTGACAGGCAGCTGGCGGACGCAAACCAGTGCTGACCGCCCTCCTCCAACGGGAGACTCAAGTATCTGTTACAGGCCACAGCCATGTGCAGCACTCTCCACCCCAGGTAAAGGGGGAGGACTCCCTTATAGAGAGACCTCCACTGAGGACCTCTCCCGCCGTCAGGTGGTAACACGGACCGCCAGGGCGTGTCCGGACGGACGACAAGGGTGAGGAAGTGCAGAGTGTGCAGTACGCGCCTCTCCGCGTCACGGAACGGCACGCTGGGCAACTCGGAAAGGCGGCTCGTGTAGCGTGGGGCCGGCTCTCGGGAAGGGACCCGGGCCGTAGGTCCTATGAGCAATTCCGACGGAGCGGGGGTAAGCTCGGCCTCAATCGCTCCACGCACACGCCTCTCCTCGATACCCACCATGACAGTGTGAGGACCTTCCACCCTCGCAGCCACAACACCTCCCTCACCCTGTGGAGCAGCGCCCTGGCTGAAGGTGACCAGATTTCAGGCTTTAAGTATATCTCAATAAAAGCCAGGTAACTCCCGCCCAGTGTGTCGACTGATGCCCGCTACCAGGAGCTGTGTGCCCATCTGAAGGCAGCGACCCTAGCGGAAAAAGTACGTCACCAGCGCGTGCCATCTAGGAGGACACTCGGAACACATATACCTCTGCTGGGTTCTGAGACGGAGAGCCACCACCTGGGTACGGACGCAAACCAGTGCCTGACCGCCCTCCTCCAACGGGAGACTCAGAACCCCTGCAGAGACTCAATGATTCTTCTCTCCCCAGAAGAAGTTCACCAACCTCCTCTGGATCATGATGACAAATAAAGAGGGTGGGACCAGAGTGGCCAGCCGGTACCACAACATAGAGGCCACCAGCTAGTTTATGACCAATGCTCTCAACCCGTAAGAGAGCACGCCAAGGAGGCCTGACCAACGCCCTAGCCGGGCAACGACTTTCGCCTCCAGCTCCTGCCAGTTCACCGGCCAAGCCCCTTCGGTTGGACTCGGGTAGACCCCCAGGTAGAGGAAGTGCGTGATGCTCCACGCATAAGATGTCATCTCCTCCGGCAGGGAGTCCACCTCCCACTAACCCACCAAGAGACCAGAACACTTCCCCCAGTTGATCCTGGCGGAGGAGGATGCAGCTGAGAAAACTTGCTGGCACTCGCGCATCCTCTGCAGGTCAACAGGGTCGGTGAACATCAAAAGGACATAATCTTCGTAGGCCGAAAGAACCACCTGCACCCCCGGCCCTGGTAAAGCCAGGCCTGTCAACTGCCTACACAGATGGAATGCAGCTGGCCGGACATGGGACATCCCTGACATACCCCCCTCCTAAAGTGAATGGGGGCCAACAAAGAGCCGTTGACCTTAACAAGGCATTCCGCAGCAGCGTACAAAAGCCGGACTCGGGCCACGAAGTGCGGTCCAAATCCGAATGCCTGCAGAGTCCCAAGAAGGTAGTCATGATCCACCCTGTCAAACGCCTTCTTCTGGTCAAGGGAGAGAAAGGCGACTGACTGTCCAGCCCCCTGGGACAGATGGATCAGGTCCCAAACCAAATGGATATTGTCCTGGATGGACCTGGCCGGGACTGTGTAGGACTGGTCTGGGTGGATCACTTGGACCAGCACGTGACCCAGGCGGTTCGCCATTGCCCATGCAAAGACTTTGTAATCTGTGCTGAGGAGAGAGACCGGGCGCCAGTTCTTCAAAAGGCGGAGATCGCCCTTCTTCGGTAGCAGGACAACGACGGCCCTGCGCCTCGAGAAGGGCATCTCCCCGGTCGCCAGGCTCTCCTCCAGGACCTTCATATAGTCACCCCCCAGGACATCCCAGAAGGCTCTAAGAAACTCCACTCAGTCCATCCAGTCCTGGAGACTTGCCCCCCCCGAGCTGATGCAGGGTAGCAGTCAGTTCCTCCAGAGTTAAGGGATCATTGAGGCGCTCAGTCACCTCTTTGCACACTACGGGTAAGCCCTCCCACAGGACCCCCTGCGCATCCCCACTAGATGTATCCGCGGAGAACAGAGTCCTGTAGAAAGACCGAACCGAGGCACAGATGCTCTCTGGATCTGTGACAGAGGAGCTATCATCTGCAAGCAACTCAACAAGCTGCCTGTGGGCTCCTCGCCACTTCTCCAAAGAGAAGAAAAAGGGGGAGGCGCGGTCCAGATCATGCAACATCTGTACTCGCGACCTCACATACGCGCCCCGGGACCTCCTAAGCTGCAAGTCCCTCAGTGCTCCCTTCTCCTGGTACTCCCGCCACTCGCACGAGTCCCCACCAGTCCGACCCAAGCGAGACTCCGAGTCGAGCAACTCTCTCTCAAACCATCTGATCTCGGAGTCCCGCCCCATGGTCGACCCCCTCGCATAGTCCTGGCAAAACAAATGGACGTAGGCCTTCCCCACGTCCCACCATTGCCTTAGGGAAAGGAAACGCCCCTGCCTCTCTCTCCAGGAGGGGAGGAGGGGAGAGAGAGGAGAGGAGAGGGGAGGGGAGGATGTGGAGGCTTTGGATAGAGTGCAGAAGAAGTTTCCCAAAATTCAGCCTGGGTTAGAAAGTGTTCACTGTAAGGAAACTGTCTCCGGTTGCAGCCGCTGCGGCCGCGCTCGCCTCCATCACCAAGCCACCTCTCCGCCCGTTGCCCCGGCTCACGTTCGCCATTGGAGCCGCGACCAAAAGGGACGGTTCCTCCTTCTTCTTCTTCCCCCTCGGAGCAGCACGCAAGGCCGACTAACTGCCGGGACTGACAGGGAAGCGGGAAGAGCCGGTGTGTGTGGGCGCCGACACCGACTCCCGGAGTAGGTTGTGTGAGGTGCCCGAGGCAAGAGCTCTCCTGCAGCCGGTTCGGCGGTGCCACGCTCCGGGAAGCCGCCAGAGCCAAGCGGACTTTGACCGGCGCTCAGCCGTGGTGCCGACCCGGGCCCAAGACGCGGGCGCCGTCGGCCGCTTCGTCCGACCCGGCTTCTGGCCGCGGTCCCGTTCGACAGGCTCCCGGCGTAGAACAGCACAGCGAGGCAGTACCGCGAACGCAGCAGCCCCCTCCGGTCAAAAACACCGGCGGCGGTAAACTAAGGCCCGACGACGGCAACTTACTTTCACCGACCACCGTACACTTCGGCCACGACAGGGCCCGCGCTGACTGTCGCTGTCCACCGGGCCGCTCCGACCTTGGCCGTTACACAGGGACGACTTGACAACTTAACAACACCAAGGGAGGACGTTTATTATTTCCTCCAGTGTCTTATTTAGTTTTCTCATTTATCGCGATTTTCCTTCTTTTTTTTAAAAAACTAGTAAAGCGGGGTTTTTAATCTTTTAATCTTTTTTAATCTTTTATCGCGCAAGGAAATCTCTGTGCTACCAACCAAGATCAATTTTATCGTGACTTTCTTTTTAAACTAGTAAAATAGCGTTTTATCGTGTCATCGTGCATTCCGTGCTACCAGCCGAGACCAATTTTGTGATCTTCGCTGGTAACTTACTGCTTTGAACTGTTTTTAACCTTGAAGCTTTTCCTGCCACCCAGCCCAATTGCAATATATGACATAGAATACTGTAACCTCGCTCGTGCCGTATTGGATTTCTAAAATCGAAGATTGAATTAGTACCATGCTTGGATCTGGAAGAATACGAAACACATCAACACCAGTGTTGTATTTGGTTCTGTTGATTGCCTTCTCTCAACTGGGATTGAGGATTTTCCATGAATGGGACCATGGTCCGTCAAAAATGAGTGTCCAGAAGACATACGTAAATACGTTTCGTGGAAATGGGTCGAAACACTCAGCTACCCCCTTTCTAGGCTACCTTAGAGGTCACCTACCATTGTTCATTATTGTCAATTTACTGGCTGGGGACATCAACCTCAACCCTGGCCCAAAAGGTCAGCACCGTGGACGTAAACCAAAGTACCCGTGTGGCTTGTGCTCATTTGCTGTTAAAGATTCTGGCATACAGTGCTCGATGTGCACAAGTTGGTTTCACCTGAACTGCTCCAATGTGTCAAACGACACTTTTGGTTTTCACTCCAAAAATCCAAATGCCATCTGGTTATGCCCATTGTGCGATGTCATCAACCTTGCCAGCTCATTTTTTGACTCGTCAAGCGACCTTACAAGTATGCTCAACTTGAGCTATTCATTTGAAAGTCTCACATCTCTGAGTGATGACCCTGATTGTGACGTATGGAATCATGAGAATTTAAGATCATCCAGCCCAAATTGTGCTGGCCACTTACCGAAAATAACACTTTAAAAAACTGCTCCTGAGTGGCCTTGTGGAACGACATCCAAAGCAACACCAGCATCCAAAGCAGAGAAAAACCCTCTGCTGAAATGTGCGAAGACAAAGGATGGCTGGACCGTTGTTGGGAAAGATGGTAAAAGTAATACCCCTGATGATGTCAATCCTCCATCCTCCCCCTACACCAGCTATCACACCCGTCAACATGTTAATGGACAAAGAAATGCGTGTAATGGTGATGCTCAAAAGGAGATTCATGGTACCAACAAAGATATTGATCGCAATGATGTCAGCAATGAACATGGGATCAAAATCGCTGTTATAAATTGCCGCAGTATAAGAGGAAAATGTGCTGTGATCAATTCATTTATTGAAACTGAAAACCCTGATATCCTTATCGAGTCTGAATCTTGGCTGGACCCATCAATCAAATCTGCTGAGATTTTCCCTCCTCACCTTCAAATTTTTAGAAAGGACAGAAATTCGCATGGAGGTGGTGTCTTCATCGGAGTTAACAATACCATTCCTTGTTTTGAACGTACAGACTTAAACAGAGACTCTGAGCAAATCTGGTGTCAAGCTACACTCGAGGGTCAGTCGTTATAGATCGGAAGCTTTTACCGACCACCTGACATGAAAACGGAGCCTCTTTTAGACCTTGGATCAATCATCTCCAAAATTAATGCCTCGTCACGCTCTCCACTTATCATCCTGGGGGGCATTTCAATGTCCCAGGTGTAGATTGGTCTGACGGCATACAAAGTGAACCAAAGGGAGCTCTCCAGGAAGCCCTAGCTGACCTTACTCTGGAAAATCGCCTGTCCCAAAAAGTCACTTTCCCTACCAGACGTGATGAGACAAGTGGCACCGAAAATACTCTAGATTTATTGTTCACTTCTCACCCAGATTTAATTTCGGAAGTTTCATCGTGTGCTGGAATTAGCGACCATTATATTATCCAAGCAAAACTGCACACAAAGCTTAAAGTTCCTTCAAAGCCACCGCATAAAATTTCCCTCTGGAAAAAAGTGAACAGCGAGGAATTTAAAGTCTTAGCAAAAAAACTGGGAAAAGATTTCTTCAACCTGCAACCAGATAAAAGATCCGTAAATGACAACTGGGTGTGGCTGAGAAACTCTTTAAATAATATTGTTACAAATCATGTTCCTCAAAAACTCATTAAGGGCCGTATGCGTCCTCCTTGGTTTTCGGCAAAACTGAAACGTCTCTGCAGTAAGAAAGAGAAGTCTTATATCCGTACCAAAAAAAGGGGTACAAAACTGGACTGGGACAATTTTACTAGAATGCGAAAGCAAGTCGATCGTGCTATTAGGAGTGCTCATAGACAACATGTTTCTTCTATTCTTGGGGGAGAGCAACCCAAGGCTTTTTGGAGATATGTGAAATCCAGACGGACAGACAACACTGGTGTCCAGATGCTTAAAGTGAACAACTGTCTGATCACTGAGGACCAGGCGAAAGCAGAAGCTCTTGCAAACCAATTCCAACACGTTTTCACCCGGGAAGATATGGAGCCTTCATTATTTCCAGTTCTACCACCCAGCCCGTATGCTGATATGCCTGCTATTTAAATTGAGGTTGAAGGTGTCAAGAAGTTATTGCTCAACATCAATACCACAAAAGCAATTGGACCAGATCAGATACAGAATCAAGCCCTCAAGATCGCGGCCGAAGAACTGGCTCCAGTTTTGCAGTTCATTTTCCAACAATCGCTTGACTCAGGTGATGTTCCGCTGGATTGGAGGAAGGCTAACGTCACTCCTCTCTTTAAGAAGGGTTCAACCACCAACCCAGCGAATTACCGTCCTGTTTCATTATCAAGTACTTGCTGCAAATTACTGGAGCATGTAATTGATAGTAATCTGATGCGACACGTGAGCAAACATAATATTCTTGCTGACAACCAACATGCATTTAGGAGGCATAGATCATGTGAGTCTCAGCTTATCCTGACGACAAATGACCTGGCCAAACATCTTGATGGTAATGTCATCACGGATTTAGTAGTGCTGGACTATTCTAAAGCATTTGATGTCATCCCACACCAGAGACTGCTTCGGAAGCTTGACTTCTATGGTATTCGTTCCAACACGAAACGATGGATTTCCAGTTTCCTGACAAAACGTCTTCAGCGTGTGTGTGTGAACGGAAAGAGCTCCAATTGGCATCCAGTGTTGAGTGGTACACCTCAGGGCACAGTACTTGGCCCACATCTGTTTTTGCTTTACATAAACGACATCCATGAAAAAGTCGCAAGCACGACCAGACTATTCGCTGATGATTGTTTGCTGTACCGTCCAATTAAGTCAGCTGATGATGAAGATGCTCTCCAAAAGGACCTTGATACAATGGTTGAGTGGTCACACCAATGGGGCATGCAGTTCACCCCTTCCAAATGTGAAACCATGCGTGTCACCAGAAAGAGGAATCCAGGCGAAACATCGTACAATATACTTGGTACCACCCTTGAAGAATCCAAACAAACCAAGTATCTTGGCATCAAATTGCAGAATGATCTGCGTTGGAATGGTCAGACTCATCATGCAACGGTGAACATAACAGGTGTCCTAAATTTTCTGAGGCGCAACTTTCATCATTGTTCAACTTCTGTCAAGGAGAAGCTATACTTCACCCTCGTTAGACCTCATTTGGACTACGCAGTTGCAGCATGGGACCCATACACAAATAAAAACATTTCTTCCATCGAACGTGTCCAAAGACAGGCAGCTCGATTTGTTACTAACACCTATGAGAGAGAAGCGAGTGTTACCAAACTTCTGAATTCTCTGGGGTGGAACCCTCTCCAAGACAGACGTGAAGCTCACCGTTTGACCTGTTTTTACAAAATGGTCAGCTCGACATAGATTACAAGACCTACACCAAACCCAAACCAATTAGGAGCAGACGAGGGCATTCGATCCAATTTGTGATTCCAGCCACCAAGACAAATGTGTACAGCAATTCATTCTTCCCCCGCACAATTAAAGCATGGAATAATCTCCACCCTACTTTAGTTACCCAACCAGATGCAACTAAATTTAAGGTAGCTCTTTCTTCCCAAAAACCCTTTCTGGCTTAAGTCCTCCCTCAACCACCTCCAGTTTAAATTCCATTTGGAATATTTTGGAGGACCAAGAAACCAAGAACCAAGAACCACTTCACCCAGAACTTCCTGAACGAATCCCGGAATCAACGATCCTCCAGCAGCCGGTTATTAAAATGCCAATGCGCGGACCCTGCCTGTGTGCACGATGGGATAAAGTCCACTCGCACCAGGCAGTGGTCCGAGCACGGCACCGGCCACATGGAGGCCGTCGAGACACAGGAGACCTAGGCCTTGGAAACGTACAAGTGGTCAATACGGAACCACCACCCTCGAACAGAGAGTGGTGAATCTGTGGAATTCTCTGCCACAGAAGGTAGTTGAGGCCAGTTCATTGGCTATATTTAAGAGGGAGTTAGATGTGGCCCTTGTGGCTAAA
This sequence comes from Malacoraja senta, assembly GCA_038087875.1. NCBI lineage: Eukaryota > Metazoa > Chordata > Chondrichthyes > Rajiformes > Rajidae > Malacoraja > Malacoraja senta. The sequence goes on from CM075977.1 coordinate 170,286,635, forward strand.
GGGATCAGGGGGTATGGAGAGAAGGCAGGGATGGGATACTGAGTTGGATGATCAGCCATGATCATATCAAATGGCGGTGCAGGCTCGAAGGGCCGAACGGCCTACTCCTGCACCTATTTTCTATGTTTCTATGTTTCTATGAACCTGTACGAGAAGGCACTAGAGTCAGGATGGAAATTCCTCCACGCATCGACCAGCTCAAAAGATTCTACCAGTTCTCTTAGAGTCTTGACTGCTGCCGGGTCACGCTGAACGCCAGAGCGATCTCTCGCCTCGAGGGAACAATTAAAATCTCGCCCAAGGAAAACACACTCTCCAGGGTCGATGGTATTCAACAAAATAGTCACCTCCCGGGTTAGGAGTGTCTGCATTGCGGGGCATACACATTAATAAAGTGTAACGGCACGGCATGGCCAGATACAGCAACCGTGTACAATTTGCTGCACCTTGAGGATCTCCGGCTGGAAAGATGGGGCCAATAGGAAAGCCACTCCACTCGAATTGAAGTTAAGATGGCTCATGTAGACCCCCCCCTTCCCACTCCAGGAGCCACAGTGTGTGTTTCCTGCAAGAAGCTCACCGCGTACCTCATGTCCCTGAGCACCGAGAGGTGGTGAAACCTACGGAGAGACCCCCTGCCCCATTGATATTCAGGGTGGCTATAGTGAGCTTCATTTTGAATTTACACTAGATCTTTACCAGCATCCGGTGAAGGAGTGGAACCGCCCCTAGCCATCTGCCCTATCTTTAGGGCTTTAAAAAGTACTTGGAACTGGCGCCGCTCATTTTTCGTGAGACCTGCCTCCTTTCCTTTCTTCTGAAGGATAGCATAAATGGACTGCATGGGTCCCGCCAAGTCCGACCAACGGTCAGAAGCCAACTGCGCCTTATTCCGACTCCCTCTGGAATCCTTCAAGAACTGCCGGATTTCCCAGACCTCAACAAGTCGAGACACGGGGCCGCGGGTAGGACAGTCCGTCAATTCACTGTCGACGGAGTCCGCATCACCCTCCTCCCCGCACTCAATGTCCGAGTCTGAGTCCGGACAGCTCCTACTCTGACTGTGACAAGCTGCCTGGTGAATGGCCAGTCTCTCGCACGCTCCCACCGGATTGGGGACAGTGAAGTCGGAGGAAATCTCCGGGGCTGGCATTGAACGGACCTGTCTAGAGTCCGACCGGAGGATACAATCCGAAAAGACCCTGCCCTTCTCCGCACCCATGGTACCCGCCCCAGCACCGTCACCCAAAGAGTCCCCGACCTCCACCACCAGGGGAATCACCTCACTGTGGCATTCGGGCCGATACTCCTAAAGTCTCCCCTCATTCGGTGGGGCAGCACACCACTCATCTGGGTTTGTAGCCTCAATGGGGAGCACAGGCAGGGGACCCACCCCCACACTCGTCTTCCCCTTCAGGCTGCCCCTGGTCATCCTGTAAGCCAAGGGACGCTTTCTCTAGAGGAACAGCTTCCATGGGTAGTGCGCTGGCACCCTCAGGTAGTCCCTCTACTACAGAGGCATCCTCCAGCTCAGAGGAAGTGTGCCCTGGGTACTCCACCTCGACAGGGGGTGAAGGTCCCCTTCAGATTGCCCCTGGACTTCAAGGCCGTAGTCCATATCGGACCCATGCCTACTCCTCTTCCAGCCACTGGCGTGCGGTGGTACAGTGAGCTCCATTGCGGAAGCCTCTGCCTCCTCACTACATCCATCGCCACAGGTACAGGACATGGGGGGGGGAAGGGGGGTTGGGGGTAATGGAGCATTGCCTTTCCGGGCCACTGTGGTAGAACTGACAGCCCCAGATGGGCCAGCAGTGCTTTCCTGGGCCACCGTGGTAGAACTGGCAGCCCGGGCTCTGGGACAATTCCTGCGAAAATGTCCCACTTCTTTGCAAGCATGACATCGCATCGAGTTCCAGAACACGGTATAGGAGAAACCATCCAATTCCACATTGAACCTCCCCTCCGCGTGCATCCCCTGTGCCAACTGTATATACACGCAGCGCTTAAAAGTATATATATGTCTAGGATCATCAAACCTGTACAACTGTTTGGTGAGCCCCGACCGCACCTCCCCAAGCCTGTTTAGATGTGGGAGCAGGAGTTCACCTGGAATAAAAGTGGGAACGTTGGACAAAATGACCGGCATCATGGGACCCCACCATGGGTCCACTGCCATGAAATTCCCGCCCGCCGTTACCCCCCTTTCCAGCGCTAGAGCCACCGCCTGTTCGGTCTTTAGTATACATACAAACTTCCCACTTCCCACCGCGCCTGAGACTATGGCTTCCCTGCCAATATACACATACACACACACACACACACACACACGCACACACACACACACGCACACGCACGCACGCACACACACACACCACACACACACACACACACACACACACACACAGAGACAGACAGACAGCGGGCGCAGGGAAAGTGGGGGAGCGCTGTCTGAAATTCACACCCGCGATGAACAGGATGGTAAAAGACGGCTGCACAGTGTACGGTAAGTCCTTTAGAGAGCGCGGGGGGGGGGGGGGAGAGAAATGGAGAGACTTTTAAGAAGCCAGACAACTTATAATAAACTTTAGCCACCATTTTACCTACCGGTCACTTTTCCTTGGTTCTGAAAACTCCAATGAGCCAATTAAAATGCCCGGTCAGCGAAGGAGATTGCCTACGGCTTCCCTCGACTCCCAATAACTACATAGCGACCCCACTTCACTGCACTACGAGTTTAAAAGAACCATGCCGACCAATTTTTACTCGCGGAAAATTTTTCAGCATGCTGAACATTTTTCCTCGACCAAACTGAGGCCGCGAGTATGCGGGAACTTCCCTCGAGCATGAAGGAGAGTTCCAGTGACCTCATAGGACCTCCTAGGACCACGTGTCGACCATGCTGCGAGTTTGAGTCGAGGACAAACTTCTAAACTCGCAGATTAGGTAGCCGCAGTGGGACAGCCCCTTAACTCCGAGAGGCCGCCATCTGAAGGGCGTGACACAAAAAGCAAAAGTATCAGTACATCTTAAATCAAAATCAAAAAACAGTCTTTCTGCTGTTGTTGCACGTCCACGCTTTGCAGCAGTCTTGTGAAGTTCTGTTTTGAGCAGCAACTAAAGCAAAGTTGGCCAAACAAGTGAAAACTTGACAATCCACCAGCCGCTTCTGCTCCTACAACGTTCCTGTACTCTCGGCCTTTTGAAGCAGCGCCCGATCCAACCGAGCCCCTCTAATCCGACAACTCGACCACTGCGACACCCCCTCAACATGGGGCCGTCCCTCTCGCCTCCGATGGCCCATGCTTGCCCTCCATGCTCCGGGGCGTCTCTCACAGCCGACCTCACTGTCCGACCGTTAAACCGTCGCTCTGTGGAGGTTTTGACCACATCTGGATGGGCCTTCACTCCACGTTTCAACTCCGCACAGCGGTCTCTCTGTCATGCATGCGAATAGGACACTCCGGGAGGGAGGGGTACTCCAGCGTTCGCGGTTTATGAGGAGTGGCGGCGGCTGCCGGCCGACTGGTGCCCTGCAGCCGCCCGGTGCCTGGTAGAGAAAGTAGAGAAATTGAAGGGGTTAAAGGCTAATAATATCCACTTCCAAAAAACAAAGTGCTAATGTTACCCGTGGGTTAGCAAACGTCTGTGGAGGGAAATGGGCAGTCAATGATTCGGGTCATCTGATAAGAAAGAGGAATGGAACCAAATAAGTGAGGCCTGTTGAGAAGATCAGAATATACAATTAAGATGGAGACGAAGAAAGGATAAGATGGATAATGGGAGAAGAGGTGACATTTCAAATCAGATACTTGTTCAGACGAATCCCAACTCAAAACATCACCTGGGGGTCCTACCCCAAAACGTCACCTGAGTCTGAAGAACTCGGTACATAGATCATTGATAGTTATAAATACTAATGAAAACCTCTAATTGTCTTATCTCTTAAGCCAAGAGAGAATGGCTCTGTCAGGTGTCCATGTCCTCCAGAGATGGTGCCCGATCCTCTGAATTGCTCCAGCACTTTGTTTTTTTCTTATAAACCAGATTCTTTGGTATCCATTATTCTATTTTTGTGAATATGCTATTTTAATCAATGCTAATTTTCCTTTTTATTGTGAAATATTTGTATTTCCCAAATAAAATTGTGATTCCTTTTTAAAGCTCTCACACGACCTTGCATTTCAGAGCCAGAAACAATGTTTCATTTCAGCAATTCTTGCAAGAAAGTTATATTCCTTTGGACTTCCCCGGTTGAAGAAAGAACCATTCCATGATTATTCCATTCCAGCACTTGGATTCTATCTTAAGTATAAAACAGCATCTGCAGTTTCTTTGTACGCATTCCATATTTAACATGTTCATTTTCTGAACATAATATTAATGTCAGATTCACCTCTTTAACTCTTCTTTTTGCGAAAATATAATATATTCACTAATTTTCTCACAATACATCAGACTTCTCACTTCATATTTCATGCTGATGAATCTTTGTTGGATTTTCTCCAAGGATATTCTTGAGATGGAGCAGTGAGTACTGATGCTCTGACCCAGTTGAGCTTTGAGTTATGTTATGAATACTTTCAGTCACATTTATTTGCTTTAATATTCCGTTGCTTTTGTGATGTAATAAAGAAGTCAATCAGCTTTCCATTAGTATTTACGACTATCAATGATCTATGTACTTGGATCCTTTTTTTAAATCATCAGTATTTACCCTTTTAAATCAAACTATCATTAGTTATTCTTGTGTCCATTGTAAATATTCTAGGATGTTCTTTTAATTTGTACCCAAAATTTAAAAGGGATAATCCATTAATTATCAGACAATCACAGATTGATTGTAAATGCAATAAACAGCTATATTTGGTACTTTACGTGAGAACCCAAAACAGGTTAATAGTTTAGAACATGGAATTTTGAATGATTTGAACCTAAATTCAAAAGTAACTTTTCCAATAATTTTGTACAATGCCTCCATGTTAAATAATTATTTTTATACTATGAAACCAGGATGTTTTATGTTTCCACTTCCAAACTTCAAATAGGATTCACATAATAAACAATAGTTAAAAGATAATACTGCCACAAGATAAGGTGACAAAAAGAGTCTGATTAATCATTTTCTTACCATGCATTTGACTGCAATAAGCAGTCTCTGCCATTGCTAGGCCTAGCTCATTTAATTGAGACACAAAAAATTGCAGATGTTGGTTTCAAGATGCAAAGTGCTGGAGTAACTCTGCTGGTCAGGCAGCATTTCTGGCGAACATGGATAGGAGATGTTTTGGGTCGGGATCCAGTCTGAAGAAGAGTCCTGAACTGAAACATCACCTAGTCATGTTACCCAGAGATGCTGCCTGCCCCACTGAGTTTCTCCAGCACTTTCTGTCTAATTTCATTGAGATGTGGTTTCACATCTGAAGTAATAATGAATGCTTGTTTCATTGCATAAACTGGCAGAATTATGAGATTTTAGGTTAAAAATTTTGGTTAAAAATTAAACCTAACTCTTTTCTCCAACAGAAATGTGTTTTCTGCAGAAAAAGAGCTAAGAAGACTTTGGGTGCTTGTATTCAGTGCTCTTATGGACGTTGTCCAACGTCCTTCCACGTAACCTGTGCCCATGCAGCAGGCATCGTAATGGAACCAGATGACTGGCCATACGTTGTCCTCATCACGTGCTTCAGACACAAGACAAATTCAAGTGTGGTTAGTATTTTATTCACATCCATTTGCTCTCACCTGAGAATGTTTGTTGGCAGATTTTGAATTTTAATTTGAATATATTAGGTTATAAAACCCAAGAGTTGATTATGTAATGCCTCAGATGATTTTAATTTTGATAACCAAAGTAAAAAAAAAAAAAAGTAACTTTATTTGACATTATTGGAGCAAATTAGAAAGCATGCAGAATGATGTAGATGTATGGTTTTTTAACACATACCTCCAGAAAGAAAACTGAAGTAACAGACTGCTCTTTATCTAAACTATTAATTAAAAAATATATATTTTAAACATAAATGCATTCAAACAAGATTGGACATCTCTGTCAAGCTTCTCAAGTTTGCGGACGACACAACCCTGATTGGACTGATCCAGGATGGGGAGGATTCCTACAGACAGGAAGTGTCACAGCTGGCATCCTGGTGCCATCGCAACAACCTGGAGCTCAATGCTCTTAAGACAGTGGAATTGATTCTAGACTTTAGAAGAGCTCCCCCTCCCCTCACCCCACTCACCATCAACAACACCACAGTCACATCTGTGGAGTCCTTTAAGTTCCTGGGAACCATCATCTCCAAGGACCTTAAGTGGGGGGCTACCATCGACTCCACAGTCAAAAAGGCACAACAGAGGATGTACTTCCTACGGCAGCTGAGGAAGCACAATCTGCCACAGGCAATGATGGTCCAATTCTACATGGCCATCGTAGAGTCTGTTCTCACCTTGTCCATCATGGTCTGGTTTGGCTCAGCCACCAAGCACTACACCTGGAGGCTGCAGCGAATCATCCGATCAGCAGAGAAGGTTATTGGCTGCAACCTTCCCTCCATTGATGAACTGTACACTGCAAGGGCCAGGAAGCGAACGGGCAAGATCATCTCTGACCCCTCTCACCCTGGCCACAAACTCTTTGAATCACTTCCCTCTGGAAGGCGACTCCGGACTGTCAAAGCTGCCACAGCCAGACATAAAAACAGTTTTTATCCATGAGTAGTTGCTCTACTCAACAGCCAAAAATCTGTAGCCTTCCTTTGATCTGGTATTTTGTTGGTTCACATGCTTGATCAACGGTGTTTTATCATTAATGTTTTATTATTATTAATGTTTACTGTTTTCTTAGTCATTCGTAACTGTCACTGTATGTCATGTTGTTACTTGTGGGCGGAGCACCAAGGCAAATTCCTTGTATGTGAATACTTGGCCAATAAACTTACTTACTTACTTACTTACTTTCTTACTTACTTACTTACATACATAGGGTGCTTTACTGAACCTGTGCTTTAATTTTGTATGTGGGACACAAGAGACTGCATGTGGTGGAATCTGGAGCAAAAGTCAATCTGCTGGAGGAACTCTAGTTCAAGAAGCTTCTGCGGGGAGTAGTCTTCTAGCAATTTGTTTTGTTGCTTAATTTCATATAATGCTGTTGCTAAATGAAATGTCAGGCAAGTTCAGTGCAATTTAAATACGCTTAATGTGAATGATTTGTTTTCTCACTTCGGTAACAATAAGGTGATCATTGATGAGCAGCTCTGTAGGTTATAATGGAAGACTAGTGAACTTATATGGAATATTATATTAGTGAAAAATATATCCTGCTGCATGAGTTAACATTTTTTTTGTCAAGTTAGGTTAGGTCAGTAATTGAACTAATATATTTCTTGGCGAAACTTTTTATTTTTCTCTTTCTTTTTTCCCCCTCAAAACAAGAAAAACAAAACTCATATCCAAGACTTAGCAATTGGACAAACACTCATCTCAAAGCACAAGAATGGAAGATATTACAGGTGTGGTGTCACCGGAATTTCCTCTCAAACTTTCTATGAGGTCATATTTGATGATGGCTCGTTCAGTGACGATCTGTATCCAGAGGATATTGCTGTAAGTAATTTGTTTGGTTCCGTCTACAGAAGTAACACCATTTGCTGAAACAAAGGGTGCAATTCCTCAAAAGTGTCCAGGAGAATTTTCTCAAGCAGTATGTAGAGGCCTCCCACATGTGAAAGGCAATACCCCCCCCCCCCCCCCCCGGACACTCCTTCCCCAGAAAAATTGCACACTACTGATACTGCTGTACATATATATATTTTACTGCTCATTATTCCTAAGTTCGCTCTTCTCTGGTGAGATGCTACCTGCATTTCGTTTATCTCTGTACTGTACACTGCACAATGACAATTAAAGATTGAATTGAATTGAATTGGATGTAGTATTGGGAAATTGGGAAGGGCAAGTTAACTAGGTGTTTGTGGAGGAGGCTTTTGGGACCAGTGACCACAGTTCGATTAGGTTTAAGATAGTTTTGGATAGGGACAGAGAGGGCCCACGTGTTAAAATGCTCAACTGGGTTAAGGCCAACTTTGAGGGTTTGAGAGAAGGTCTCGCTCAAGTTGACTGGAGCAGGTTATTTGAGGGGAAAGGAACATCAGCCAAGTGGATGTTTTAAAAGTGTGCTGACAAAAGCTCAGGATATATACATCCCCGTTAGAGTAAAGAGCACAGCAGGCAAACGTAAGGAAGCTTGGCTGACGATGGAAATTGAGGCATTGGTCAAAAACAAGAAGGATGCATGGGATAGGTGAGATCAAGTGCATCCCTGGAGGAGTTTCGGGAACTAAAGAGTAAACTGAAAAAGGAGATCAGAAGAGCAAAAAGGGGCCTAGAGATCGCTCTGTCGGATAGCATTAAAGACAATCCCAAAAGATTTTATAAATGTATAAGGGGGAAAAGGGTAACTAGAGAGCAAGTGGGACCACTCAGGAATCAAAGCAGTCACTTCTGTGTGGAACCACAGGAGATGGGCAAGGGTCCTCAATAAGTATTTCTACTCTGTATTGACTGAGGAGATAGACAGTAGGACGAAGGAACTTGGGGCAGTCAATGGAAGTGTCTTGAGAGCAATCAGTGTTACCTTCGAAGAAGTACTGAAGGTACTATCGTGTGTTAAGGTAGACAAATCTCCCAGGGCCTGATCAGATATATCCGAGGACAATGTGGGAAACCAGAGAGGAAATTGCGGGAGCCCATGGTTGAAATTTATGAGTCGTCCTTAAATACAGGAGAGGTGCCGTAAGACTGGAGGGTGACAAATGTTGTGCCCTCTTTTCAAGAAGGGCTGCAGGAAAATGCTGGGAACTATAGGCTGGTGAGCTTAACATCTGTAGTTGGAAAGTTACTAGAGAGCATTCTGAGGGATAGGTTAACCAGGCATTTGGACGGGCAAGGGCAGATTAGGGATAGTCAGCATGGATTTGTATGTGGGAGGTCGTGTCTCACAAATCTGATTGATTTTTTGAAGACGTGACTAAAAAGGTCGATGAGGGCAGAGCTGCAGATGTTGTGTACATGGACTTCAGTAGGCGTTCGACAAGGTGCCGCATGGTAGGCTGCTCTGGAAAGTTAGATTGCATGGTATCCAAGGAGAGATAGCTGGATAAATAGCAAATTGGCTCCATGGAAGGAAGCAGAGGGTGATGATGGAAGGTTGCTTCTCAGACTGGAGGCCTGTGACTAGTGTGTGCCTCAGGGTTCAGTGCTGGGCCCGTTACTGTTTATCATCTACGTCAATGATTTGGATGAGAACATACAGGGCAAGATTAGCAAGTTGCTGATGATACAAAAGTGGGTGGTTTTGCAGATAGTGAAGATGATTGCAGCAGGATCTGGATCGATTGGCCAGGTGAGTTGAGGAATGGTTGATGAATTTAATACAGAGAAGTGTGAGGTGTTGCAATTTGGGACGTCTAACAAGGGCAGGACCTACGCAGTGAATGGTAGGCCTCTGGGTAGTGTGGTCGAGCAGAGGATCTAGAGTGCAGGTGCATGGTTCCTTGAAGGTCGAGTCGCAGGTAGATAAGGTGGTCATTGGCACATTGGCCTTCATCAGTCAGAGTATTAAGTATAGAAGTTGGGAGGTCATGTTGCAGTGATTTTAGACATTGGTGAGCCGCATTTCGAATATTGTGTTCAGTTCTGGGCACCATGTTATAGGAAATATATTGTCACGCTTGAAAGGGTTTCAGAGAAGATTTACAAGGATGTTGCCAGGACTAGAGGGTCTGAACTATAGTGAGAGGTTGAGTAGACTGGGTCTCTATTCCTTGGAGTGCAGGAGGATGAGGGGTGATCTTATGAGGTGTATAAAATCATGAGAGGAATAGATCGGGTAGATGCCACAGAGTCTCTTGTCGAGAGTAAGGGAATTGAGGACCGAAGGGAGATAGTTCAAGGTGAAGGGGAAAAGATTTAATAGGAATCTGAGGGGTAACATTTTCACACAGAGGCTGGTGGGTGTATGGAACAAGCTGCCAGATAAGGTAGTTGATGCTGGCACTATCCCAACGTTTAAGAAACAATTAGACAGGTACTTGGATATGACAGATTTGGAGGGATATGGACCAAGCGCATGCAGGTGGGGCTAGTGCAGCTGGGACATGTTGGCTGGTGTGGTCAAGTAGGGCCGAAGGGCCTGTTTCCACACTGTATCACTGACTCCAAAATAATTCCACTCATTTCTCGTTCCTTTTCATCGTTGTCTTCATTGTACCATTTTAAAGTTGCCTTAAAGCACAATTAATTCATGGACTGGAGGGAGCTGTGGTACAAGCAGCACTTCAGGCACTGGTGCTGAGTTTGGAGGAGACGCACAAGCAATGAACTTGCAATTGGTTTCTCGTAATCGGTTAATAAGCAAGATCTCTGAGATAGCAATAAAACCCATATTGCTTTCTTTGGTCAGCAAAAGCACCTATTGAAAAACTTGTCATCAAATTGATTGACAACATCTCATACCTGGGTATACTATCTATAATTCACTTTGATCTGTTATCTCTTCCTCCCTGAACAATGCAACCCCTTGAGTGGAATAACATTTAGATTTTCCGAGGTACAACAAAACCTGCAGTAAAATCAGTGCCTCGGGTGCCACACGGCCATTGAATATAAATATGTGAACAACTATTTTCAACAAAATAATCAGCGTATATCAGTATAGAGCAAGATACCAGGGGTAATTGGTTTCCCTGTTTCCCTTACTACTAATATAATTTGCCCAAAAACATTTAGAATAAAATCGTGATTTGCTGAGTTAGTGACTTGGTACTGCACACTTAATTGCCAAAATATATTAAAAAGTGTAATGATTTTGTTCTGCCTTTAAAATAAAAAGCCCAGAAGAGCATTTACTGTTATAGATCTATCTGCATATGTAACTTAGACGGAAGGTTACCAGTAATTATAATTACCCTATGTTGGATGTACTAAAGTAGTCACAGAAGTGGTCAATTCATTCAATACGCATTATCTGTGGAATTGGCACATTGATTGAAATCAGCATTTTTTTTCTTCAAGGGGCATGGAAATGCTGGTAGATTCCTTCGATAAGAGGCATCTCCCTTTTCTTATCAAGTAAAACTTTTGTGATAAAATATTTTGAAATATTCTTCTAACATATTCATGTGCAACTTGTTAATTATATGTATTCCAATTCCACACAAGCCAACCACTTCAGATTGTTTGTGTTCGCTAAATTAGTTTCCATTAGTAAGTGGTCCCGTGGAGAATTCAGTGAGACAACGTTGGTGTTGGATGGAGGTGCTCAAGCTGTGAAAATTTTGTATTATCGAGTTACTGCTGTGTAACTGGAGGTCTTCAAAGAATGGGGGAAAAAAAGCATGATTATGAATATAGTTCCCTAAAGATATTTAATATATTATTTTTCATGCTCTATATGGAGAGGCAGCTTTTTGCTATAAGGGTTTCTTCCTTATAAACTCAATCAATCATTTGCTTTACGCTACCCACTGAGCTGATATGAAGATGCTATCTGTACAATTCTTGGTGTTTGTTACTTGGGATTGTAGGATTATATGGTCTTAAAGGCAGGAATAGAAATGTGAATGATAACAAAATGGTAGGAAGGAAGTGGCATCATTTTCTCTTTTTACAGTTATGTTTTGGTTGGTGAAGTATTTATTTTTTATAATTATTTTGTCTCTGCAAAGTTTTCGCCTTATCCAAATGGATGGTCTGATGCTGTTTGTAAATGTTCAGTGCCCGTACAGGTTTCAATCATATGAAACACGTTTCTAGTCTATAAATGTGCAACAAACAATTTAACAATCTTCATGAACAAAGCATTTGGCTAACCAGAATATCAGAAATGATTTGCTCTTATTTGGGTCATATCAGTACTCAATCAGGTAGACTGGATTCACAGGAACTTTTCAAAGCTTTATTTTGGGAATTAATACAGCTTGTAATTAATCTATCTATAAGCTCTCAATAACCTTAACAAAGTAATACTAAAATTGCTTTTTTTCACCCCACATTAACATTTGGGAGCTAAGTAAAATATATTTCTTTAGGCATGTCATCAAGGAAGGTTAGGTTTGTGGTGAATGAAGATAAATTTAATTGATAATCTATAATTCATTTGCTACCTCAATTCATCTCCTCTGTGCCAGTAAAATATGATCAGACTATTGGAATTGTTGTAGTGAAATACTTTCCAGATAAATGTGTTATCTTGTGTTTCGGAATGTTTCTTTCTGTGCTTTTGGTAACATTTCCCATCTGTTGATGACAAAATTAATCAATAAGCTGCGGAATAAAAAAGTATTTTACTTAGCTTTAGTTGTCTCATTGATTTTTAAAATTCTAGCAATTAATGTTGAAATCCATACTTGAAATGTCAGTTGGGTAGTGAGGCGAATCAAAGAGTGATTTAGTGATAAGAGGTACACAGATACCATGGTAGTCTGGACCAATCATATGTTAAAAGATGTAACTGGGGATGGGGTGAGGGGGCAGTCTTCATCGAACAAAGGGAAGATGGACAACAAATTTAGGATGTAGAAACAAGGAACTGCAGATGGTAGTTAATACACAAAAGGAAATAAAGTGTTGGAGTAACTCAACTGGTCAAGCAGCATCTCTGGAGAACATGGATAGGTAACGTTTTGGGTCTAGGCCCTTCTGGACTCGATAGGGACATTTTGGGTTGAGACCTTTCTTCGGACTGATGATTGGTGATGTTTCGGGTCAACACCTTTCTTTAGACTCGTGAACTGAAGATTATGGGGAACTGATACAAGAGGGTTTGAGGCCACTATTGATCATATTGAATGCCCGGCCAGGCTGGGGGAGCTCATTTCCACCTCTTCTTATATGATATCAGCCAGGAATTTGTCACAGTCATAATAATGAAGAGTTCATTTTAAAAAGCTGTTGAATAATAAAGCCATTGTTTACAAATTAGTAGATATTGTGGAGAGATGTGATGATAGGATAATCCCCTGGTGGAGCTCACAAGATCTGCACTGGGAGTTGTGAATTTAGTATGGAGGAAGTTTTACTCATTAGGTCATCAATGCTCACTGTGCAATTATTAGATTAGGGACTGCCCATGGATGAACACAAAATTTAAGGTGTGTCAAGAAGAAATTATTAGCATGTGTATCAGGGAGTACTGAGGAGACAATAATTGATTCTGGAAAACATAAGAAGGAGGCAATCTGCAATGAAGAAACCTTCAATATACGGTGTTAGCAGTAGATCAGTGACTGGATAAAATAGAAATGAGAAAAACAAATTTAAAAAGATCCTCTTGAAATGCATAAAGTTAAAGGGAATGGGTGACGTTTCGGGTCGAGACCCTTCTTCAGACTGATGTCAGGGGAGTGGGCGGGCCAGAGATATCATGTAGTCTGAGTCAAAAAGACCGGTGGGCGAACTGGGAAAGGGGAGGGGATGGAGAGAGACAGAAACCAAGGGCTATTTGAAGTTAGAGAAGTCAATGTTTATACCACTGGGATGTAAGCAACCCAAACAAAATATGAGGTGCTGTTCCTCCAATTTGCGTCTCCCAATACTCTCCTCTGCCTGGCAGAGCTGGTCCTTACCCTCAACAACTTCTCCTTTGACTCCTCCCACTTCCTCCAAATCCAAGGCGTAGCTATTAGCACTCGCATGGACCCCAGCTATGCCTGCCTCTTTGTAGGGTACGTCGAACAATCAGGCACACACTGGCCCTATCCCAGAACTCTACCTCCGCTACATTGACGACTGCATCGATGCTACCTCCTGCATCCATGCAGAACTCACTGATTTCATCAACTTAACGACTAATTTCCATCCTGCACTCAAATTCACTTGGACCATCTCCAACATCACCCTACCGTTTCTGGATCTCACCGTCTCCGTCACAGGAGACAGACTATTGACCGACATCTACTACAAACCTACTGACTCCCATAGCGATCTAGACTACACTTCTCACCAGGCATCCTGTAAAGACTATCCCCTACTCACAATTCCTCCGTCTACGCCCAGGATGACGTTTTCCATACTGGATCATCAGCGATGTCCTCATTCTTTAGGAAACGGGGGTTCCACTCTTCCATTATTGATGAGGCTCTCACTAGGGTGTCCTCGATATCCTGCAGATCCACTCTTGCTCCCCCTCCCCTCATTTGCAACAAGGACAGAGTGCTTCTTGTCCTCACCTTCCACCCCATCAGCCGTCGCATACAGCATATAATCCTCCAATACTTTTGGCGCCTCCAACGGGATCCCACTACTGGCCACATATACCCATCTCCACCCCTTTCTGCTTTCCGCAGAGACCATTCCCTCCACAACTCCCTGGTCAACATGTCCCTTCCCACCCAAACCACCCCCTCCCCAGGTACCTTCCCCTGAAACCGCAGGAGATGCAACACCTGTCCCTTTACCTCCCCCCTCGACTCCATCCAAGAACCCCGACAGTCTTTTCAGGTGAGGCAGAGGTTCACTTGCACCTCCTCCAACCTCATCTACTGTATTCGCTGTTCCAGATGTCAACTTCTGTACATCGGCGAGACCAAGCGCAAACTCGGCGATCGTTTCGCTGAACACCTCCACTCAGTCCGCCTTAACCTACCTGATCTCCCGGTTGCTCAGCACGTTAACTCCCGCTCCTATTCCAAATCTGACCTTTCTGTCCTGGGCCTCCTCCATTGTCAGAGTGAGGCAAATTGGATGAACAGCACCTCATATTTCGCTTAGCTAGCTTCCACCCCAATGGTATGAACATTGACTTCTCTAACTTCAAATAGCCCTTGCTTTCCCTCTCTCTCCATCCCCTCCCCCTTCCCAGTTCTCCCACCAGTCTTACTGTCTCCGACTACATTCTATCTCTGTTCCGCCCACTCCCCTGACATCCGCCTGACCCGAAATGTCACCCATTCCTTATCTCCCGAGATGCTGCCTGTCCCGCTGAGTGACTCCAGCATTTTGCGTCTATCTTCGATTTAAACCAGCATCTGCAGTTCTTTCTTACACAAGTTAAAGGGAATGTTCTAGTGCAAGATTGGCTCGCTTGTTAAATTTTAATTAACCATTTCAATGCATAATCGGGATGGACTGGACTAAGATAGTCACATGGTTTACTTTTATGTTGAGACGTTTGCTTCAATAGGCTGTATTTTTTTTGGATTCATTGTGCTACGGTTTCTTAGACTTGCAACATATAATTTGTTAGACATCTGAAATAAAACTTTCTGGAAATACAGGCCAGACAGCCTCTTTTTTTATTCATGTTCAACTTCAGGTATTGGATTTTCCATAGCGAATCATCGCTTTAAATTTGCCTTTCTCTCAATTAGCATGGTTTTACTTTTGGCCTGTTTTATTGTTTACTTATACTTGTTGATCTTTTCCTTTTTATCTGAAGGTTTTAGTATCTATTGTTACAATAAACTTTTCATTTAAAAATGAAAGCTGTAAATCATTTTCAAAATAATTTGAGATTCTTCAATAGGAAAAACATTTGATATTTAAAGTGAAGCTGGGTCAAAATAATCAACTGAAAATGAACAAGTGCTTGTGGTTTTCATGGAGTTGCATAGAATGTTGCACTTTGGGAGGTTGAATGTAAGTTGAGAGTATACAGTTAATAGCAAGACCCTTAACCGCATTGGTGTGCGGAGGGATCTTGGAGTCCAAGTACATGGCACACTGAAGGTGGCTGCACTAGTAGGTAGGGTGGTAAAGAAGGTGTATAGAGTGTTTGCCTTAATTGCTAGGGGCATGGATTACAAGAGTCAGGATGCAGCTATATAAGATGTTGGTTAGGCCGCATTTGGATTATTGCATGGAGTTCTGGTCACCGCATTACAGGAACGATGTGGAGGTTTTGGAGAGGGTACAGAGGAAGTTTACCAGAATGCTACCTGGATTGGAAGATTTCAGCTACAAGGGGAGGTTGGATTTTTCTCTGGAACATGAGGTTGAGAGGAGACGACATAAATAGTATACAAAATTATGAGAGGCTTAGATAGGGTAGATACATAGATACATAGAAAATAGGTGCAGGAGTAGGCCATTCGGCCCTTCGAGCCTGCACCGCCATTCAATATGATCATGGATGATCATCCAACTCAGTATCCCGTACCTGCCTTCTCTCCATACCCCCTGATCCCCTTAGCCACAAGGGCCGCATCTAACTCCCTCTTAAATATAGCCAATGAACTGGCCTCAACTACCCTCTGTGGCAGAGAGTTCCAGAGATTCACCACTCTCTGTGTGAAAAAGTTTTTCCTCATCTCGGTCTTAAAGGATTTCCCCCTTATCCTTAAGCTGTGACCCCTTGTCCTGGAATTCCCCAACATCGGGAACAATCTTCCTGCATCTAGCCTGTCCAACCCCATAAGAATTTTGTACGTTTCTATAAGATCCCCTCTCAATCTCCTAAATTCTAGCGAGTATAAGCCAAGTCTATCCAGTCTTTCTTCATATGAAAGTCCTGACATCCCAGGAATCAATCTGGTGAACCTTCTCTGCACTCCCTCTATGGCTATAATGTCCTTCCTCAGATTTGGAGACCAAAACTGTACGCAATACTCCAGGTGTGGTCTCACCAAGACCCTGTACAACTGCAGTAGAACCTCCCTGCTCCTATACTCAAATCCTCTTGCTATGAAGGCCAACATACCATTCGCTTTCTTCACTGCCTGCTGCACCTGCATGCCTACTTTCAATGACTGGTGTACCATGACACCCAGGTCTCGCTGCATCTCCCCATTTTCTAATCGGCCACCATTTAGATAATAGTCTGCCTTCCCGTTTTTGCCACCAAAGTGGATAACCTCACATTTATCCACATTATACTGCATCTGCCAAACATTTGCCCACTCACCCAGCCTATCCTAGTCACCTTGCAGTCTCCTAGCATCCTCCTCACAGCTAACACTGCCCCCCAGCTTAGTGTCATCCGCAAACTTGGAGATGTTGCTTTCAATTCCCTCGTCCAGATCATTAATATAAATTGTAAATAGCTGGGGTCCCAGCACTGAGCCTTGCGGTACCCCACTAGTCACTGCCTGCCATTGTGAAAAGGACCCGTTTACTCCTACTCTTTGCTTTCTGTTTGCCAGCCAGTTCTCTATCCACATCAATACTGAACCCCCAATACCGTGTGATTTAAGTTTGTATCCTAATCTCTTATGTGGTACCTTGTCGAAAGCCTTCTGAAAGTCCAGATACAACACATCCACTGGTTCTCCCCTATCCACTCTACTAGTTACATCCTCGAAAAATTCTATAAGATTCGTCAGACACGATTTACCTTTCGTAAATCCATGCTGACTTTGTCCAATGATTTCACCACTTTCCAAATGTGCTGCTATCCCATCTTTAATAACTGACTCTAGCAGTTTCCCCACTACCGATGTTAGACTAACTGGTCTGTAATTCCCCGTTTTCTCTCTCCCTCCCTTCTTAAAAAGTGGGGTTACATTTGCTACCCTCCAATCCTCAGGAACTACTCCAGAATCTAAAGAGTTTTGAAAAATTATCACTAATGCATCCACTATTTCTGGAGCTACTTCCTTAAGTACTCTGGGATGCAGCCTATCTGGCCCTGGTGATTTATCGGCCTTTAATCCATTCAATTTACCCAACACCACTTCCCGACTAACCTGGATTTCACTCAGTTCCTCCATCTCCTTTGACCCGCGGCCCCCTGCTATTTCCGCCAGATTATTTTTGTCTTCCTTAGTGAAGACGGAACCAAAGTAGTTATTCAATTGGTCCGCCATATCCTTGTTCCCCATGATCAATTCACCTGTTTCTGATTGCAAGGAACCTACATTTGTTTTAACTAATCTCTTTCTCTTCACATATCTATAAAAACTTTTGCAGTCAGTTTTTATGTTCCCTGCCAGTTTCCTTTCATAATCTATTTTCCCTTTCCTAATTAAGCCCTTTGTCCTCCTCTGCTGGTCTCTGAATTTCTCCCAGTCCTCTGGTATGCTGCTTTTTCTGGCTAATTTGTACGCATCATCTTTTGCTTTGATACTATCCCTGATTTCCCTTGTTATCCACGGATGCACTACCTTCCCTGATTTATTCTTTTGCCAAACTGGGATGAACAATTTTTGTAGTTCATCCATGCAGTCTTTAAATGCCTTCCATTGCATATCCACCGTCAACCCTTTTAGAACTAATTGCCAGTCAATCTTGGCCAATTCATGTCTCATACCCTCAAAGTTACCTTTCTTTAAGTTCAGAACCGTTGTTTCTGAATTAACAATGTCACTCTCCATCCTAGTGAAGAACTCAACCATATTATGGTCACTCTTGCCCAAGGGGGCACGCACAACAAGACTGCTAACTAACCCTTCCTCATTACTCAATACCCAGTCTAGAATAGCCTGCTCTCTCGTTGGTTCCTCTACATGTTGGTTTAGATAACTATCCCGCATACATTCCAAGAAATCCGCTTCCTCAGCAGCCCTGCCAATTTGATTCACCCAATCTATATGTAGATTGAAGTCACCCATTATAACTGTTTTGCCTTTGTTGCACGCATTTCTAATTTCCTGTTTGATGCCATCCCCAACTTCACTACTACTGCTAGGTGGCCTGTACACAACACCCACCAGCGTTTTCTGCCCCTTAGTGTTTCGCAGCTCCACCCATACCGATTCCACATCCTCCAAGCTAATGTCCTTCCTTTCCACTGCGTTAATCTCCTCTCTAACCAGCAACGCTACCCCACCTCCTTTTCCTTTCTCTCTATCCCTCCTGAATATTGAATATCCCTGGATGTTCAGCTCCCAGCCTTGGTCACCCTGGAGCCATGTCTCCGTGATCCCAACTATATCATAATCATTAATAGCTATCTGCACGTTCAACTCATCCACCTTATTACGAATGCTCCTTGCATTGAGACACAAAGCCATCAGGCTTGTTTTTACAACGCTCTTATCCCTTATACAATTATGTTGAAAAGTGGCTCTTTTTGATTTTTGCCCTGGATTTGTCTGCCTGCCACTTTTACTTTTCACCTTGCTACCTATTGCTTCCGCCCGCATTTTACACCCCTCTGTTTCTCTGCTCACCCATTTAAGAAACCCACCACCTCTTATTCTCTGTTTATTATTGTTTTCTTCTTTCCCCCTACATGTTGGGTCTGAGTGCTTTCCTTCTCTGCCTCCTGCCTCACACACTGTCTGATAGCATTCTCTATTTGGGTCCCTCCCCCCAACCATTCTAGTTTAACAGTCAATAACAATTTTCTCCAGGGTGGAATGTCCAACGCTAGAGGGCATAGCTATTAGGTGAGAGGGGGAAAGTTTAGTGGAGATGTGCAGGGCTAGTTCTTTACACAGAGATTGGTGGGGGCCTGGAACGCGTTGCCATGGGTGGTGGTGGAGTCAGATACTCTAGTGGCATTTAAGAGGTTTTTAGATAGGCACATGGAAATGCAGGGAATGGAGGGTTTAGGATCCCGTACAGGTAGATGAGATCAGTTTAACTTGGTAGCACTGTTTTCAACAAACATTTTGGGCCGAAGGGCCCGTTCCATGCTGTCCAGTTCTATGTTCTATGTAATCTACATGGCAGGCACAATCCACTTGACCCATCAGAACTTTACTGCCACTTATATTCGATAAAAGGCTCCTCCCTGCTCTCTGCATTCAAATTTGTCAGCATATGCTTTATTCTTTTCTCCCTCAAGAACTATGGTGGTTTCCCTATAATGCACGTAAACCATTCCCTACAGTAGTTGATATCACATTTTTATCACTGGGAAAATAAGTTTTCCTTGACTTTCCTATTGAAGTTATTGGTATCCACATTATAATCATTAAGTTTTTGTATCCCACAGAGGTGAAAAACTATTTCTGCGTGTTACATTTTTCATAATTATAAAAATCACTATCATGTTACCATTTAGTTTTCCCTTATCTAAAGATAAAAAGTTCCAGCCTTTCTTGATTGGTACATCAGGATAGTTCTGATAACATCCTTGTGAATATTTGGTGCATTCCTTATCTTTTCTGTACTAGGGTGAACAGAACTATGTACAATACAGCCAAACGTGAACTAACAAAGCGTACAAACTTATACAATATAACTTGACAGATTTTCTATTCTTCCCCTTGCAACGTAAACTGGGAGTTAGATTTGTTTTTTATTTAACCTTGCTTAACCCTCTGCCAGTTTTATCATTTTGTGCAACTCTACCTTGAGATCCCCTTCCTCACTTATTTCATTCAGACATGGTACCCAGGCAGTACCCCTTGCCTCCACCCTTTCTTATTCTTCTGATAAAAATGCAGCACCAAACCAAGCCTGCACATTAGTTTAGGTTTCCCTTTTGGCATTAGCTTTGGAAGACAATACAATAAGCAAACTTGCAAAAAGCATTTGTGAATGTTATCTTCACAAAGCAGTAGCTGGGAGTCATGATATTGCTTGAGAACCCTATTTATTTTAACATATTATTTGTGACTTCAAACGAATACATTTGACAACTCAAAGAAAATAATTTACACCAACTTAAAAATATTTGAAAATAAACACTTTTGGCTATGAGTGATCTATATTGGTTGTTTAACTAGCATTTGCTGAAGCATTCAAAGCTTGCATTGCCATTTCCGTTATAAATATAATCTTAGGATAACAATTGAGTTAAATCCTTATGCAGAAGAAAAATCAGCTTGCGTACAATTTCAGAAGAACTTGCATTTAAGTTTTCTGTTGTTAGCTTTTTGTTGTTTTACCTTACTGAATTCTGGAAAAGGAGCATTGAACCGTCTCTCTGATTTATTCTACAACTGGTGTTCCTTTGGTTGTTGGAAGTCCTTTCGCATTGTGCAGATTGTGTAATTCCACTGTATAGATTGTCCACAGTTTACATATGTCCAAGTTATGTACAGTACATGCATACAAACAAGAATTTGAGATACCAACGGGATGGATTTGTGTAGGACGAAACTGCAGATGCTGGTTTAAACCGGAGATAGACAACAAGGGACTCGACCCGAAACATCACCCAGACCTTCTCTCCATTGATGCTGCCTGTCCCGCTGAGTTACTCCAGCTTTTTGTGCCTAGCTGCAGATAACTGTTCTTGACATTAGCTGGAATTTGGCCATATTGATGGCCATATTGAATCCACAATGTATATAATCACAGTTAACAGATTTTTGTCCATTTTACGAATCCAATCTCGAGACGCATCGTCCAGGCCAGCAGCAATGTCCTTTTTAAAACACAAATACCACACAGCATGCAATATAATCTTTGAAATTAATATAATTATCAACCTGAGATAGACAGCCTAAATTTATTAATTTTAGATTTATTGCTAAGAATGGGAAAACAATATTTTAAATGCTTCTCCAGATTATTTAGTTTTTAGGTTTTTTTCCTGTCTATGTCTAGGGGAATTTTGACTTTTAATGTAGGGGGGTAAGGGGGAAACTATCTCTAGGTCCCTACCTGGTCGGTGAGGCAGCTTTTTCTCCGGGCTGCCCCGTCGACCCGACCTTGTGGCCTACCAGCGGGCCTGGAGCGGCGTTTTCCTGCGGGGACTGCCCAGCACCTTCAGCTTCGGTGGCGGCGCAGCACTGGAGCGCTATCACGGAGCGGAGCGGGTGATGCCTTGCCTGGGTCGCCGCGCTGGATCGACGCGCTGGAGCTCCGGTGAGCTGCGACCGCCGAGCTCAACACCTCCGGGCTGCGGGACTGTGGAGCGGCCAGCTGCGGGCGGCGGCGCCAACCCTAACATCGGGAGCCTCGGAGCTCCAAATCGGCGCGGCCTTGTCGGCTTCAGGTGCCACGGACTCCGGTAGGAGATCGGCCGTTCCAGCCGTCCCAGCCGCTGTGAGGACTCTCCCGACGCCGGGGCAACAACACCCGGCGAGAACGACCAGGAACACCGGGCCTCCGTAGAGGCAACTGTGGAGGCCTCAATAGGCCTGACTTTGGGTGAACTGGGGTTGGGGACTGGACATTGTGCCTTCCCGCACAGTGGTAATCATTGTGGGGGGATGATTTTGTGTGTAATGTGTAGTGTCTATGTTAGTCGTTGTCCAAGATGACGGTCGGAAGGGAGAGTGGACGCTGGCGCGCTTTAGCAGCCGCTGCTCTCTCTTCCATGTTATGTTTTTGATTTTTGTTTTTGAATTTAATTCTATCTTTAATTTGTGTTCTGGTGATGTCTTTGCTATTTATTTCATTCCGCTTATATGTTTCTACACTATTTGTTAAACTTTGTAAGGTGTCCTTGAGACTTTGTGAAAGGCGCCCATAAATAAAATGTATTATTATTATTATTATCTATTCCTATGCGGCAACTTTTGCCGCGAGGGACTTGGTTCGCAGCAGCATTTCTAACTTGCGAACTGTTCAAGCTACGAACAGTTCTCAGGACCGGAACCCTGCCGTACCCCTGGCAGGGCCTGTATAGTGAAGTGCCATCTTCAGCTGCAAGTTGCTTCTGAGGTCAAAGAAAGCTGGAATAGGAATTACCTTAAGTTTAAAAATCCATTAAAAAATATATTTATTTTCTTTTAAGAGTACAGAATCTTTATGTCCCTGTTCGGTTGAAAGGAAATGGTAAAAATTGGAAAGAGCCATGGTTTTCAAGGGAAATTGGACACGGTTCGGAAAAAGAGAGAGATCTACAATAATTATAGGCAGCATGGAGTAAATGAGGTGCTTGAGGAGTATAAAGAATGTAAAAAGAATATTAAGAAAGAAATTAGAAAAGCTAAAAGAAGATATGAGGTTGCTTTGGCAAGTAAGGTGAAAGTAAATCTAAAGGGTTTCTACAGCTATATTAATAGCAAAAGGATAACAAGGAATAACATTGATCGATTAGAGAGTCAGAGTGGACAGCTATCTGCAGAGCCAAAAGAGATGGGGGAGTTATTGAACAATTTCTTTTCTTCGGTATTCACCAAGGAGAAGGATATGGAATTATGTCAGGTAAGGGAAACAAGCAGAGTAGCAATGGAAACTATGAGATTCAAAGAAGAGGAGGTGCGGACACTTTTGAAAAATATGAAAACGGATAAGTCTCCAGGTCCTGACAGGATATTCCCAATGACATTGAGGGAAGTTAGTGTAGAAATAGCACGGGCTATGACAGAAATATTTCAAATGTCATTAGAAACGTGAATAGTGCGGGGGATTGGCGTACTGCGCATGTTGTTCCGTTGTTTAAAAAGGGTTCTAAGAGTAAACCTAGCAATTATAGACCTGTTAGTTTGACGTCAGTGGTGGGCAAATTAATGGAAAGGATACTTAGAGATAATATATATAAGCATCTGGATAAGCAGGGTCTGATTAGGAACAGTCAACATGGATTTGTGCCTGGAAGGTCATGTTTGACTAATCTTCTTGAATTTTTCGAAGAGGTTACTAGGGAAATTGATGAGGGTAAAGCAGTGGATGTTGTCTATATGGACTTCAGTAAGGCCTTTGACAAGGTTCCTCATGGAATGTTGGTTAAGAAGATTCAATTGTTGGGTATTAATGGTGGAGTAGCAAGATGGATTCAACAGTGGCTGAATGGGAGATGCCAGAGAGTAATGGTGGATGGCTGTTTGTCAGGTTGGAGGCCGGTGACTAGTGGGGTGCCTCAGGGGTCTGTGTTGGGTCCACTATTGTTTGTCATGTACATCAATGATCTGGATGATGGTGTGGAAAATTGGATTAGTAAGTATGCAGATGATACTAAGATAGGTGGTGTTGTGGATAATGAAGTAGATTTTCAAACTCTACAGAGAGATTTAGGCCATTTGGAAGAGTGGGCTGAAAGATGGCAGATGGAGTTTAATGCTGATAAATGTGAGGTGCTACATCTCGGCAGGACAAATCAAAATAGGACGTACATGGTAAATGGTAGCGAATTGAGGAATGCAGTTGAACAGAGGGATCTAGGAATAACTGTGCATAGTTCCCTGAAGGTAGAATCTCATGTAGATAGGGTGGTAAATGAAAGCTTTTGGTGTGCTGGCCTTTATAAATCAGAGCATTGAATATAGAAGTTGGGATGTAATGTTAAAATTGTACAAGGCATTGGTGAGGCCAATTCTGGAGTATGGAGTACAATTTTGGTCGCCTAATTATAGGAAGGATGTTAACAAAATAGAGAGAGTACAGAGGAGATTTACTAGAATGTTGCCTGGGTTTCAGCAACTAAGTTACAGAGAAAGGTTGAACAAGTTAGGTCTTTATTCTTTGGAGCGCAGAAGGTTAAGAGGGGACTTGATAAAGGTCTTTAAAATGATGAGCGGGTTAGACAGAGTTGACGTGGATAAGCTTTTCCCATTGAGAGTAGGGAAGATTCAAACAAGGGGACATGACTTGAGAATTAAGGGACAGAAGTTTAGGGGTAACATTAGGGGGAACTTCTTTAGAGAGTGGTAGCTGTGTGGAATGAGCTTCCAGTGGAAGTGGTGGAGGCAGGTTCGATTTTATCCTTTAAAAGTAGATTGGATGGGTATATGGACGGGAAAGGAACGGAGGGTTATGGTCTGAGTGCAGGTAGATGGGACTAGGGGGAAGTTAAATTTAAAATAATTTAAAAAAATTTAAAAAAGTGTTCGGCACGGACTTGAAGGGCCGAGATGGCCTGTTTCCGTGCTGTAATGGTTATATGGTTATATGATTTTATTATTGTCACGTGTACCAAGATAAAGTGAAAAACTTTGTTTTACATCCTATTTAGGCAGATCATACCATACATTTTGGTAATGAAGCTGCCGTTCATTTTCAGATTGGTGTAGGAAGTCTCTTGGTTGCCTGGATATATATGTTGGTTATTAAATGGGAAGAATATAAGGACATGGTAGTTGTATGTCAAACGTCATTTGATAGAACTTCCATATCCAACAGGAGCCATTAACTATATCTACCCTTCTAACTTTCTAACGTTCTTGCTTCAGCTCATTTATTATTGGAGCTCACAGCAGTGCCTGACTTTTCTCCTTGGCTTGTATTGTATTGTATTGTATATCTTTATTGTCATTTCCTGAGTATTCGCATACCCAGAGGAAACAAAAAAACGTTCCTCAACCAGTGTCCATTTCAGTGTGCAGTAAAAAATAAATAGAAGTAAAAATACATATATCATGAACAAATTAACACTCTACTCTACTAAACATCAACAGGCGTTCCGATCGACAGCAGCACGACAGTGGCTCTGCTGCAGTGTGTCCAGGTTGGTGGTTGGTGCACAATACTTTGGCAGGGGACAAAGTCCATTTATCAGTCTTATAACCTGCGGGAAGAAGCTGAGGAGCATCCTGCTGGTTTTGCACCTAATGCTCCGGTACCTCTTCCCAGATGGCAGGATGGAGAATATGTGATGCGATGGGTGGTAGGGGTCTTTGATGATGGAGATGGCTCTGCTGATACATCTCTTCCTGTATATGTCCAGCAGGAAAGGGAGTGGAGCACCAATAATCCTGCTGGCGGTCTTCACAATCCTGTCTAGTTGGTGCCGTTCGTACGCCTTGCAGCTCCCGAACCAGGAAGTGATGCCGTAGGTTAATGTGCTCTCGATTGTCCCCCTATAAAAAGTTCGTAGGTGTGTAGTGGGGAGACCTGCTTTACGTAGTCTTCGGAGAGGGTGTAGTCGCTGCTGGGCTCTCTTGACCAGTGCTGTGGTGTTGGTCGTGGACGTCAGGTCATCTGACAGGTGGAGTCCGAGGAACTTCACGCTGTTGACCCTTTCCACATCAGCTCCATCGATGTTCAGAGGTGTATGGTGTTGTTTTCCCGCCCTCCTGAAGTCAACCACCATCTCCTTAGTTTTTCCCACGTTGAGAATGAGGTTGTGGGATTTGCACCATCCTGTGAGCAGCTCCACCTCCATCCTGTACGCCGACTCATCATTGTCACTGATGAGACCCACCACTGTTGTGTCATCAGCGAACTTGTTGATGAAGTTGTTGTTGAGTCTAGCAGTACAGTCGTGTGTTAGCAGACTAAACAGCAGGGGGCTTAGGACACAGCCTTGGGGCGAGCCAGTGCTCACGGCTATGGTTTTTGATGTCCTACTGCCCACCCTGACTGTCTGCTGCCGTTGCGATAGAAAGTTCAGGACCCAGTTACATGTGCCAGCATCAACCCCCAATAGCTCCAACTTCTCCACCAACTGCTGCGGAATGATTGTATTAAAAGCAGAGCTGAAGTCTATGAAGAGGATCCTGGCATAAGTATTTTTCCGATCAAGGTGTGACAGTACGAGGTTCAGTGTTGTTGAGACTGCGTCCTCTGTGGATCGGTTGGCTCTGTAGGCGAACTGCAGTGGGTCTAGGTCGGCAGGTAGACTATTTTTGATATGCTGCATAACCAGTCGCTCAAAACACTTCATTACTATGGGTGTTAGAGCCACTGGTCGAAAGTCATTATGGCAGGCTGGGTTTGGTTTCTTCGGGACAGGGACGATGGTGGCACTCTTAAGACAGTTGGGCACTACTGCCTGGCTGAGTGAGATGTTAAAGATGTCTGTGAAGACATCTTTCAGTTGCTCGGCGCAGTCTCTTAAAACGCATCCAGGAATGTTGTCCGGCCCTGCAGCTTTGCGTGGGTTGATGCTGGCAAAGGCCTTTTTAACTCCGGCTGCGGACAGCCTGAGCGACTGGTCACTGGGAGATGGCAGTAGTGCACGTGTCTGGGTGGTGTTTCCAACCTCAAACCGTGCGTAGAACTCGTTCAGTTCATCTGGTAGAGAGGGGTCGTTTTGGCATATCCGCAGCGGGGGGGGCTTGTAGTCCGTGATGGTATGAAATCCCTGCCACAAGCGACGTGTGTCTTTGTCATTTGCGAAGTGGCTATTAGTGACCCTACATTTCTCCAATTATGATCTCTTGCCAACACCCCGATTTAATCACCGCCATTGGCTGCCAGGCTCTCAGTTACCAGCACATACAGCTGCAGAATTCTTTCCTTAAGACTTCTTCCTCTCTGCCTTGCTTCCCTCCTTTAAACAGCTCCTTAAAGCTGACCTCTTTGTCCAGTTTTTTTGTTTATATGAAACGATACAATAGAATATCCCAGGAGGGAAATTGATCTGCCAACAGTCATAAAACACAAAGAACATGAAATTAAAGTGATGAGTGGAAAGGATTGGAGATGTGCAAAGATTGAGTGTGTGTGTGGGGGGGGGGGGTTAGTCTACCCCACCACATAAGGGGAGGTGGGGGGAGTCAGTCTACACCACCACAGAAGGGGGAGGAGTTGTACGGTATGATAGCCACAGGGAAGAAGGATATTCCCGTGGTGTTCTGTTCTGCATCTTGGTGGAACAAGTCTGTTGCTCAAGATGCTCCTCAGGATGACCAGCATGTTGTGGAGGAGGTGAGCTGTATTGCCCAAGATGCTCCACAGTTTGAGGAGCATCCTTCCGTCCAAGACCACCACCCATGAATCCAACTCGGCCTCCAGGACGGAGCCAGCCTTCCTGATGAGCTTGTTAAGCCTGTTGCCGTCCGCGGCCTTCAACCTGCTGCCCCAGCACACGGCAGCGAAGAATATGGCACTGGCTACCACCGATTGGTAGAACATCTGCAGCATCTTACTGCAGATGTTGAAGGAGCAGAGCCTTCTCAAAAAGTACAGCTAGCTTTGTGCCTTCTTCTACAGGGCCTCAGTGTTCCTGGACCAGTCAAGTTTACTGTCCAGGTACACTGCAAGGTATTTGTACTCCCTGGTAAACTACACACCCACACCATTGATGGAGACAGGGGACAGGGGTGTTCTTCTCCTCCGAAAGTCCACAATTAACTCCTTATTCTTGTCGATGTTGAGCAGCAGGTGATTCAGCCCACACCATCCACAAAGTCGTCGATTACACCTCTATATTCAGCTTCCCTCCCTCTCTGATGCAGCCCACAATTGCAGAGTCATCTGAAAACTTCTGCAGGTGGCAGGAGTCCGAGTTATATCTGAGGTCCGAGGTGTAGATGGTGAACAGGAAGGGAGAGAGGACCGTCCCCTGTGGGGTCCCTGTGTTGCTCACTACCATGTCCGAGACACCGTTCTGTAGCCTGACATATTGTGGTCATCCAGTCAGGTAGTTGGTGATCCAGGACACCAATAGAGCATCCACCCGCATCTTCATCAGTTTGCTCCCTCGCAGTGCAGGCATAATCTGTTCAAAGCACTAGAGAAGTAAAAAAATATGACTCTCACAATGCTTCCTGGCTTATACAGGTGAACTTGGGAACGATGGAGCATGTGGATGATGGCGTCCTCAACCCCCATCTTTGTTTGGTAAGCGAACTGCAGGGGGTCCAGGTAGGATTTAATCAGGGGTCGCAGTTGAGTGAGCACCAGCCTCTCTAGGGACTTCATGATGTGTGAAGTCACCACCACTGGTCTGTAGTCATTGGAGGAGCTGGGGCATGTCCTCTTTGGTACAGGAACCAGACAAGATGTCTTCCACATCACAGGAACCTTCTCCAGGCTCAGGTTGAAGATATGCTGGAGTACTCCACACAACTGGCTGGCACATGCCTTGAGTACCCCAGAGCTGACACCATTGGGACCCGTGGCTTTGCCTGGGCGGAGTCTGCTCAGATCTTTCCTCACATGTTCAGCCTTGATGGTCAGGTGCGACAAAGAAAGGGCAGAGGAAGTGGATCAGGGGGATTGAGGGAGAGAGTCTGTCGGGGAGCAGGGTCTGATATCTGCTCTGATATCGCGTTATGTAGCTCAGCGTGATATTTTGTTTGATGACGATCCAAAATAAAGTACTTCAGAGGGTTTGATGCATTAAAGGTGCTGTTGTCAGCCCAAATGTGATTCCATTCCCATAGGCACTTAGGGGTGAACATTAAATATCGTCTTCACAATTTCACTTATTTTCTAACGACTAATCTAAAAAAAATGGTTTACTAATGTTAATATTTGCGCAAAGCTGATGCCATCAATGTTATGTGAAATCTGAATTTGTGGAAGAGTCTGTTTAATGATGTAAGTTAATTTGCGTAAGCAAATTGACTTCACTTGGAGTACTTTGGCCATATGTTCAATCCAATATAATGAATGTACCATCAAATCTAAAAGTAGATTGGTTGCTGAATTGTTCAATAAAATACGCAAGCATTTTTGCCAGCTGTAATTGAACTTCCCTGGATCATACTTTTACACATTCCTCTATTAGCAAACCTTCAAAAACAATCTGAATTAGAATGAAGATATTTTAAGGTTATGAAAATAATATCCTTTGCAGACCGTTACTATTTGCCAATCTCTCTGGTAGGTGAAAAGCTTTCTCTTTGCTGAATGAAGCAAATGGGGAGATAAGCATCGAGGAGTAAAAAAGAGGGCCAACATGTTGGTTTCACTAACTTGAGAAAATTGTGTGGTTAAAATTGCAATTCTCTCAGAAATTCTTAATATCCAATTGAAATGAGCCAAAATTTGCTTGCTTACTGAAGCTTACTCTACTTCCTGAGAAGATTATGGAAAGTTGGTATGTCAAGGAGGACTCTCTCTAACGTCTACAGCTGCACAGTAGAGAGCATGCTGACCGGTTGCATCGTGTCGTGGTTCGGCAACTTGAGCGCCCAGGAACGGAAAAGACTTCAAAAAGTAGTAAACACTGCCCAGTCCATCATCGGCTCTGACCTCCCTACCATTGAGGGGATCTATCACAGTCGCTGCCTCAAAAAGGCTGGCAGCATCATCAAGGACCCACATCATCCTGGCCACACACGCATCTCCCCGCTACCTTCAGGTAGAAGGTACAGGAGCCTGAAGACTGCAACGTCCAGGTTCAGAAATAGCTACATCCCCACAGCCATCAGGCTATTAAACTCAACTGAAACAAACCTCTGAACATTATAGACCATTATCTGTTTATTTGCACTTTATCTGCTTATTTATTGATGTGTGTATATATTTATATAATGGTATATGGACTCACTGATATGTTCTGTATTCATGCCTACTATATTCTGTTGTGCTGAAGCAAAGCAAGAATTTCATTGTCCTATCTGGGATAATGACATTAAACTCTCTTGCCTCTTGACTGTATATCAAAAATTATTTATCTGATTTCTATCTGTTGGTCATCATATTCTTTAACTAGCAATATTATCTGTATTAGGTGGAGACTGTGAAGTAATAATATGGTAGTGGTGTATATGGATAATTTGCCATACTGTTAAAATGCAAAATGGTTACCATATGCACTGGCTTTTAACATCCTGGGAATTCTAGTTTCTGAAATTAGCAAGGGTAAATCTGTGCTTAATAACTAGCAATGTAGAAAATTACTAAAGTAAGAATGGAAACACAATCACAGAACATGGGATTGTGTCATTGCCTTTTACATGAAAAATGCTTTTGCTATATGCGTGAAAAAGTGTCTTGATGGTAACACAGATTTCATCATTTAATTCCATCAAGTCTACATAGCAAGTACTATAGCAACATTTAAAAGGCATTTGGACAGGTACCTGGATATGAAAGGTTTTGAAGGATATAGGCCAAACCCGGGAAAGTGGCATAAGTGTAGATGGGGCATTTTGTCAGCATGGGCAAGTTGGGCCGAAAGGCCTGTTTTCACGCTGTATGACTGTGACTCTTAAGTCTTCAAACATACGATTTCACATTTGTGATGCAATTATTTACAATTATTTCCTTTTGTGTGAAACATATAAAGGGGTGACATTTTCAAAGTATGTCCAGGAAATTCTTTTGAGCCAGTGCGTTAGAACTATTGGACCTAACCCTTGGGAATGTGGCCAACCAAGTGATTAAAGTGCCCATGTGAATGCATTTTCACGATAGTGACCAGGTTTCAGGGTGGTCTGGAAATTAAATGTTGAATTGTGCAAAGGCTGAGATCATAGGACAAGATAGAGCAAAAGTAGATTAGGAGCAGCATGTGTCGGTGGGTCCACATACAACAACTGGGAGATACTCAAAAGTGAAATAATGAGTGTTTCAGGTGGGTAAAACATAAAGTCAGCAAGTTCAGGGGTATCAAAAAGAAGCAGAATGGCAATCTGAGCATGGAGCTAGAGGACATGGGTATTAAAATTAATATTTCTCCTTTATATTCACAAAGTAGAAGAGAATTACAGTCAAAGAATTTAGGTGGGGAATTGTGAAATTCTCCAACATGTTATCATTAAAAGCAAGGTATTAGATGTCTTAGGAAACTAAAAGGTGGACACTCACCATGACTCTGTGATGTATCCCAGGTTGTGACGGATGCCAAAGGAAGAGTCTACTAGGAGATTTTTATAACTTTGTTGGCCTTAAGCTGAGATGCAGGTGACTCTAGGACAGCAAATGTGGAACTTATAATTTTTTAAAGGACAGCAGGGATAAGCCAGGTAATTACAGGAAGTTATTGGGTTGATTTGATATTGGGTCCCTCCGGCCATGGCGGAGGGACAGGCCTTAACACTGAGCACCCAGGAGGTACAGTGCGCTCTGCGTAGGATCAATCCAGGCTGCAGGCCCGGATGGAGTCCAGGGAAGGGTACTAAAGGACTGTGCTGTACAGCTGGCGGAGGTATTCACGAGAATCTTCAATCTGTCTCTATCTCTGGCAACGGTCCCCAAGTGCCTGAAAACAGCCACCATAGTGCCGGTGCCGAAAAAGTCCAAAGTCACCAACCTGAATGACTACTGCCCGGTTGCCCTAACTCCAATCCCAATGAAGTGCTTCGAAAGGCTGGTCCTCTCCCATATCAAATAGAGCATCCCTGCCTCACTGGACTCCCATCAATTTGCATACAGGGCAAATAGATCAACAGAGGATGCCATCTCTCTGGCTCTTCACACTGTCCTGACTCACCTGGACAGACAGGGCACGTATGTGAGGATGCTCTTCATTGACTATAGCTCTGCATTCAATACGGTCATCCCCACCAAGCTCACCACCAAACTCCACCAGCTAGGCCTCAGCTCGCCGATATGCGATTGGATCCTGAACTTTCTGACGGAGCGACCGCAGGCAGTGAGACTGGGCCCGCACCTGTCCTCCACTATCACCCTCAGCACCGGCACACCACAGGGCTGTGTACTAAGCCCCATGCTCTACTCCCTCTTCACTCACGACTGTGTCCCTGCATTCGACACCAACACCATCGTGAAGTTTGCAGACGACACAACAGTGATTGGGCTGATCACCAACGGTGATGAAACAAAATACAGAGCGGAGGTGCAGAACCTGGTGGACTGGTGCGTTCATAACAACTTGTCACTAAACACCTCCAAGACCAAGGAGCTGATTAGTGACTTCAGGAGGTCCCATAATGGAGAATACGCCCCAATCTCCATTTACGGGGAAAGTGTGGAGAGAGAAGCTTTAAGTTTCTGGGCATTCACATTTCAGTGGACCTCACATGGTCCAACAACACCGCTGCGCTGGTCAAGAAGGCACAGCAACGAATGTTCTTCCTGAGGACATTAAAAAAGACTGGTCTGCCCCAACAGCTGCTGACAACGTTCTACCGCTGCACCACAGAGATCATATTAACGTATGGCATCTCTGTGTGGTATCTCAGCTGCACGGAGGCGGAGAGGAGAGCTCTTCAGCGCGTCGTCCACTGAGCGCAGAGGATCATTGGGACAGAGCTACCAGCCTTGGAGGGCATCTACCACACACGGTGCCTCAGGAAGGCCGTCAGCATCCATAAGGACTCATCACACCCTTGTAACGGACTGTTTGAACTACTTCCCTCCGGCAGACGTTACAAGGCCTTCTACGCCCAAACCTCCAGACTCAGAAACAGCTTTATTCCAAGAACTATAGCGGCTCTGAACCGGCCCTGCTGAGTGCCCCCCCACCCACCCGCCCTGGACAGTCTCCCTCGGATGGTCACGTCACTCAGCTTGCTTATTTATTTATTTTACTTTTCTTGTACATCGGTGGAGCTGCATACTAAATCTCGTTGCACTGACGTGCAATGACAATAAAAGATATTATTATTATTATTATTTACACTTGGAAGAGCAGAGGTGAATCAAAGATATTCAGCATGAATTAGATAAAAGGGGACATCCTGTCTAACCAGTTTGATTGAATTTGTTAAAGAGGTAGGAAAATGTATTGATGAGAGCAGTGTGGCTCTTGCAGACCAGGTGTACCTTGATCAGGGCTTTGATAAGGTTTGACGGGAGACAGGTTCAAACATTTAGAGCCATGGAATCCAAGACAATTTGGTAAATTGGACCTAAAACTGGCTTGGAAATCGGAGACAGGGGGTTATGGTGGAGGGTTGTTTTTATGATTCAGAGCCTGTGACCAGGAACATACTATAGGGATTGCTACTAATGATACAGATGTAATGATATGGGGTATAAGTTTGCAGATGTAAAATAGATCTCTCGTATTCTTGATATTGCGGAGTTCGTCATGGACTATCCTTATAATTATAAAACTCTGATCTTGGATGTGTATTTCTTTATTTGTTTGTGTGTCATCACATCTTCTCAAAAAAATGACGAGGTAACGGTAAAAAATTTACATATTTCGATAGAGATTTATCCCGTCGAGTCCAAAATTGCCTTAACTGAAAAATTCATGCATTATTTCTCGAGTTATTAATCAAAATAAAACCGTCTGGCTTTGGCTGATGACGTGATGACATCACAATGGGTATGCATGCTGTGTTCCACGCGCTGCGAGTGAAGTCACCAGGTCGCCCGGGCCCGCCCGCCCCGCTCCCCTCCTTCTTTCCCCCTCCTCCTCTCCCCCCCCTCCTCCTCCTCTCCCCCCCTTCTCCTCCTCTCCCCCACTCCTCCCCCTAGCATTGATAAATGTCTGCTGTTAAATGTTGATTTATTTATTAAATATGTTTGTTGCCTTAACATTAGGTATTAGTGGATTTTTTTCCCTTTGTTGATTCGCTTAACAGTGAACCATGTTTGGGTTTCTCATTGCTCTAAACCCCACCCCATCCCCCTCAACCTTTCTATCCCTACCCCCTTTCCAAAATAACATAAAAGACG
Organism: Malacoraja senta; assembly: GCA_038087875.1. Lineage (NCBI taxonomy): Eukaryota > Metazoa > Chordata > Chondrichthyes > Rajiformes > Rajidae > Malacoraja > Malacoraja senta. The sequence goes on from CM075977.1 coordinate 170,320,625, forward strand.
CAAAAAAGCCTTTCTTGACTGAGCAGTTCTGAACACTGAGCTGGTGTGCCAAGACTTTCCCATCAGCCGTCTGGAGGGATGCATAGACAGCATAGTACATTTTTCTTCCACTCTGTATCCTCTATGTTAAGTATTGGCAGCAGTTTGAAGATTTTACTCTGACAAATAGTTTAGTTTGAGTTATTTTTGTTAAACAATTCCCTCATTTAGGCAAAGGATATGCTAAGTAGTGCGAGCATCCCAGGGGTGCCTGAATCATAATTGAAAGTGAGACAAATGCTCCTTGATTGCTAACTTCCTCCTGGCACTGCACCAGCAAAGGATTAACAGAGATTCTTATTTCCTGAAATAATTGCTGCATGAACATGACACACACTTTGCAAATATATTTATCTTTTGATGTTGAAACCTGCACAGTCCATATGACTGAACTGAACATTTATCTGTGGTCTATACCAATAGTTCCTGTCTTTTTCAATGAAACCTCGACTTGCCTACACTCGGTAAGTAAGGTACATTAAGCAGGGCTGCCAACATTGGGTGAGAGTTGGGAGTGAGAAATTGTGAGGGACCAAGCCTGAGGGTGCCCCCCTCCCATTGGTACGGAGCTTTTGCATTTTTCAGCTTGAAATTGTGCAATCTGGTGCATACTGTAGCGAGTCTTTTAACTTACACTTGAATGCAATATTTATGCTTTAAATTGGATTAGCTATGAATAAGGTTAGGCTAAATTACATTCCACAGTAGAGCCAGGCTATGATCAACAGGCACAGCACATGAATGATCTTAGTATATTCATGTATTGAAATCAGATTATAATCAAACACTTGGCCCATGTTGACCAACCTGGGTCTCACTGCACACCTGGTACTATTCCTGACCCTGAGTCCAGCCTTTTACCTGGCCCCCTATTCTACCCTGATCATTGCTGCTTACCTGCTTAGTTTCCCAGTGCTGAACACTCGCATTATCCCAGCTTTGACTGCACACCTAGTACTATTCCAGACCTTGACTCTGGATGCACACTTGGCCTTGCTCCTAGCCCCGCTGCTCTGACAATATATCTGGCCCACACATAAAGCCCCATATCTGACCCCCTGGACTTAACCTATTACGTTCAAGTCCACAGGTGCTTATCTAATGCGGTCATCTTTTATGGGGCACTTCACGAACCAAATGTTGTATAACAAAATTTGCTACATCCATTGGCTTCCTTGTTATCAAACATGCTGGTTACTTTGTCAAAGAAATCATCACTTGGTTGAACACAATTTCTCATCCATAAAATTATACTCACTCAGCTGTATAAGTATTCTGTTACCATTTCTTTCATTTTCATAACAAACTGTCCTGAAGTTATTTTCACCCCCAATATTTTCAGTAATTTGCTGTCTTCCTCTCAGCTGGGACTTTTCTGAAATGCAAAGTCCAATAACTACACATTTAAGCAATATTATTCTATTAAATGTGATCTTGAGAGTACATAATATTTTCTGTGGTATTCATAACACAACAATGATAAAAAGATCTTTGTTTTGATTGTACCTACCAACATGCATACATTACTATATTACAGTTAACATGTATCGAGGGCAATTTTTTGTTCCAATGCTTCCCATTCCCAATTACTTTTACATTGAAGTGATTCAAATCCAAGTGAAGTTTAAATGGCATCAGAAAAATAAAACCTCCAGAATGGATGATATTCATTACGTGGTTGGTTGGAGTCAGTATCAGCACAATTAGTATATTAAACTTTGAATCTTCAGATGTCCTGGTTCAAGCTAAAACTAAAGACAAATAATAACCTCCTCACACATTCCCCTGCAAGTATCTCCGTCACTCCTTTAAAATATGCCCCTTCTTTGAACAAGCTCAGGTCATATCTACAAGATAGGAACTATTTTGTTTCCATTGGCGACTTTGTATCAGAACCAACCAACGTGATGTGTGGAGTCCCGCAAGGTTCGATCTTAGGGCCCTCTTTATTCAACATCTACATGCTCCCACTAGGGAAAATCATGCGAAATAATAATATTGACCACCACTGCTATGCCGATGACACTCAAATTTATGTAGTGCTATCACCAAATGACTATCGCCCCATAGATCTGCTGTGCCAGTGCATTGAGCAAGTCAAAGACTGGATGTGCCAAAATTTCCTCCAACTAAATAAGGACAAACCGGAGATGATTGTTTTTGGTGCTAAAAAAGAAAGGCTTGAAGTAACCCAACACCTTCACTCTCTGTCCCTGAAAACTTCAAACAAAGCCAGAAATCTCGGGGTTATTATGGATTCAGATTTACATTTCGACAGTCACATCAAATCAGTAACAAAATCGGCCCACTATCACCTCAAAAACGTAGCAAGACTAAGAGGACTCATGTCAGCTCAAGACTTAGAAAAACTTGTACATGCCTTTATTACTAGTAGGCTAGATTATTGTAACAGTCTCCTTGCAGGTCTTCCGAAAAAAACTGTCAGGCAGCTACAGCTTGTTCAGAACGCTGTTGCTAGAGTTCTAACAAAGACCAAAAAATTTGAACACATTACACCAATTCTTAAATCCTTACATTGGCTCCCTGTATGTCAGAGAATTGATTTCAAAATCCTGCTGCTCACCTATAAATCAATACATGGTTTAGGGCCAAAGTATATCACTGACATGCTTCCACTATATAAGCCTTCTAGACCGCTAAGATCTTCTGAGACCAATCTGTTAGTGATTCCCAGAGTAAATACAAAACATGGGAAAGCAGGATTTAGTTACTATGCAACAAATAGCTGGAATAAACTTCCTGAAGATTTAAGACTTGCCCCTACTTTCACCACTTTTAAAACAAGACTGAAAACTTTTATGTTTACTTTAGCTTTCAGCTAAATCATAACTACATTGCACTTTTAACTTTTGTACTTTTCTATAATGCATTTTTAACTTTGCTTTTATTTTCTTTTAATTCTTCTATTTTATTTCATTTTATTATTTCATTTTATTGTATGACATGTTTTTATGTGAAGCACTTTGAGTCTGCCTCGTGTATGAAATGTGCTATATGAATAAAGTTGCAGTTGCAGTTAAACATCACATCTGAATCAGTTTCCATCTGATTACACTCCTTGAGGATGTTCATGTACGTGTTCAATTAATAAAACAACGAGATTGGGAACATTTCTATTCAACCTGTCAAAGGAATTTGCGGAGGGGGGTTTAGAAATAGTCAGATAAACAAACATAATAGTTGAGTGGCAAATGACAATAGTGCTACCTTCCCAATATTTAACTGAAGGAAATAATGGGTTATCAGGGCTGTATGCTTGACACCTTGCATGTCATTTTAATATTACACTTATCCCATCCCCCTGGATATTCCAGATTAATAAATTAAGGTTTTGTCAACTAATTACAAATCAGGCTAATTACAAATCAATAACATTAGCCAACTCCGAAACACGAAGCGCTGAGCATTGGGATCCAGACATCACGGACAACTGGCCTCAGTTCCCCGCTCACATCTGGCAGTGCTCTTTGTCTGAACCAGGGACCATGGAGCATTTTTGAAAATGGGGGGGCTGAGCGATCACTGATCACTCACCTTGGGGGTACCCGGTGAGGGAGTGGAGCAACCGAGTGGGGGGAAGGTGTGGAAGGGGTGTGTCCCCCTTCCCACGGTAGGGACTTTTTGAAATGTTATGTATTAAAATCATGTTTTAGTGCATTGTAGAAGTATGATATCAATGTTTTTTCTTTGAAGTATTTTTAAGAGGTAACTTTTTAAGGTAACTTTTTCCACACAAAGGGTGGTGGGTGTACGGAACAAGCTGCCAGAGGAGGTAATTGAGGCAGGGACTATCCCAACATTTAAGAAACAGTTAGACTGATACATGGATAGGACAGGTTCGGAGGGATATGGACCAAAAGCAGGTAGACTAGCTGGGACATGTTGGCGGGTGTGGGCAAGTGGGGCTGAAGGGCCTGTTTTCACACTGCATCACTCTATGACTACATTATACCTCCACCATGCATGAATGCTTCACAATCAAGTGGTCGAGTTTTATTGCCATATACTCAAGCATAGAAACATAGAAAATAGGTGCAGGAATAGGCCATTCGGCCCTTAGAGCCAGCACTGCCATTCAATATGATCATGGCTGTTCATCTAAAATCAGTACCTCCTTCCTGTTTTTCCCCACCCTTGATTTCGCGTGCCCCGTGAGCTAAATGTAACTATCTTGAAAGCATCCAGTGAATTGGCCTCCACTGCCTTTTGTGGCAGAGAATTCCACAGATTCACAACTCTCTGGGTGAAGAAAGTTTGTCCTCATCTCAGTCCTAACTGGCCTACCCTTTATTCTTAAACTGTGACCCCTGGTTCTGAACTCCCCCAACATCGGGAACATTTTTCCTGCAGTTACAGTAAGTGAAAATCTAGCAGGCAAGCAGGATGCTTTCTCCAACCACCCCCATTTGAAGGCCACTATCTTCCACCGTTTCTACCTGGTGCTTGGTATCTACTTCCATCAGCCACTGGTTGTCCTCCAGGATGCACCGAGCAGCAGCCTGAAGGGCCTGTCCCACGTAGGCGATCTTTTGGGCGACTACAAGAGACATTGGCAACAATTTTTGCTGTCGGAGGTTGTCGTAGGTGAATGCTAGTAAAACTAGTCCATGGCAGTTGCCTAAAGAGTTGCCTCAGTGGGGCAGGTCCATACGTGCGTGGGAATAGCGTAGATCAGGGGAGCTGCGTCACTCGTTGTCCAGCCCACTCTCCATGTCGCCGATAGACACAAAAAGCCGGAGTAACATCCAATTTCCTCTCTGGGTCTGTGGACCGACTCCAAGCACCAGAGGCCAATTGAGCTGCGGCGCTGCTCGATACGTGATTGGCTTTGTGGAGATCAGAGCCAGATGTCACCGTGTCCCGGGATTCCGCCCTACACAGCCCTGCTAGCCGGACAGGGTTCAGTTTAGAGATACAGCGCAGAAACAGGACCTTCGGCCCACCGAGTCTGCACCGACCAGCAATCCCCGCACATTAACACTATCCTACACACACTAGGGACAATTTACACTTATACCAAGCCAATTAACCAGACCTTCAGTCTGAAGAAAAGTCCCGACCTGAAACGTCATCCGTTCCTTCTCTCCAGAGATGCTGCCTGACCCGCTGAGTTACTCCAGCACTTTGCAGTTCCTTCCTGCACGTGTACCTGTCCAAATGCCGTTAACATGTCATTGTGGTAATTTCAAGTGTAGAATGAAGACAAGAGTGTTTAGTTGTCGCGTGCAGCGACATCAGAACAATGACATTCTCTGTTGCTGCACCTTAACAGGCTGGTTAAAGCAACAACACACAGATACATGTAAATAGATTGATTTAGTTTACTATTGCCACCTGTAGCGAGGTACAGGGAAAAGCTTTATATTAAAAAATACAATATTGAACAAATCAAGACTTACCTATCAGATTTGAACATGAACAATATTATCCCAAGGTTGCAGAGTATTTGAATGGCATTTACTGCATAATCCCTGAGGTTATTCTTTGTAAAGTGAAGGGCAAAGTTTATCTCTACAAGTTTCATTTTCTGAAGTTAATTTGTAATTTATATTTACCATCTTACCTTTGCTTATTTCTTCACGCGATACATGAATCCAAGACTTACATTTAAAAGATGAACAAAATATCAATTTAAAGACAGATATCAACTAATTTCGCCTCTTGAGTATGAATATCGATTTCTTTAACATCCCCTCTCTCTCCGTCCCTCCACCACCCGAGTGGTACTAGCTGCAAAGTCATCTTGTTGGGTCTCATTGTGTGAGAAGGAAGTACAGATGCTGGTTTAAACCGAAGATAGACACAAAATGCTGGAGCAACTCACCGGGACAGGCAGCATCTCTGGAGAGAAGGAATGGGTGATGTTTCGAGTCGAGACCCTTCTAAAGGTCACGACCAGAAACGTCACCAATTCCTTCTCTCCAGAGACGCTGCCTGATCCATGCGAATTCAGGGCGAATTCAGCACAGAGACACTCACGGCAGCGGCGAAACGCTTCCGACGCCTCCGACAGCCCGGGACTCTTGCACTGAGGCTGCTCCATGGCCGGAGCTGCAGCAAGCGACTCGCAAGCCTGGCAAACACTCGCCAGCCCGGCAAACACTCGTCAGCCCGGCAAACACTCGATAGCCCGGCAAACACTAGCCAGCCCGGCAAACATTCGCCAACCCGGCAAACACTCGCCAGCCCCGGCTCCCCGTCCGCATCTGTCCCCGCCGCTGCTTCTGCTTCCATCCTTTCCTCAGCCCCGGCTCTCCAACACCCGCGGCCCATGCAGTTGATGAGTTTTGAAATTTTCGTTGATCACAGAATTTCTCACGACAGCGTGAGAAATTTGTGATCAGCGTAAGAGCGTGAGAATTTGTCAAAATGCCTGATTCTCACGCTCAATGCGTGAGAGTTGGCAGCCCTGCATTAAGGCTCGATAAGGCTCCCACCCTATCTCAATTCATAAATTACAGTTGATGTTATGAGTGGCTCCTTTAAAGGAGATGGGCCTGTCCTATGATTTTTGGGAGTTTCTGGCATGCATTTAGGCAGAGCAGCTAGCGTGCTGACTATACTCTTAATTATTATTATTTTTTTTTTCATCTTTATCCTCTCCCTGCAGGCTTGAGCAAGCTAGACTGGGAAGCCTAGCTCTGCATTTCAAATTAAATCTTGATGTGAGAGGGGAGAGGGTAGGTGAATACTTTTGAGAGGGAGAAGGGTAAGTCGGAGGTGTCGGTATTACAGTTGAGCAAAGTGGACTATGGAGCCATAAGGAAGGAGTTGGCCAAAGTTGACTGGAATGATACCCTAGCAGGGATGACAGTGGAACAACAATGGCAGGTATTCCTGGGAATAATACATTCCATAGAGGGAATAATTCATTCCAAAGAGGAAGAAAGATTCCAAGGGGAGTAAGGGGCGACCGTGGCTGACAAGGGAAGTCAAGGAGAGTATAAAAATAAAAGAGAAGAAATATAACATAGCAAAGATGAGCGGGAAGCCAGAGGATTGGGTAACTTTTAAAGAGCAACAGAAGATAACTACAAAAGGCAATACGGAGAGAAAAGATGAGGTACGAAGGTAAGCTAGCCAAGAATATAAAGGAGGATAGTAAAAGCTTCTTTACGTATGTGGAGAGGAAAAAACTAGTTAAGGCCAAAGTTGGACCTTTCAAGACTGAAAAGGGTGAATTTATTATGGGGAACAAGGAAATGGCAGATGAGTTGAACAGGTATTTTGGATCCGTCTTCACTAAGGAGAACAGAAACAATCTGCCTGATGTACTAGTGGCCAGTGGATCTAGGGTGGCGGAGGAACTGAAAGAGATTCACATTAGGCAGGAAATGGTGTTGTGTAGAATGATGGGACTGAAGGCTGATAAATCCCCAGGGCCTGATGGTCTGCATCCCAGGGTACTTAAGGAAATGGCTCTAGAAATCGTGGACGCATTGGTGATCATTTTCCAATGTTCTATAGATTCAGGATCAGTTCCTGTGGATTGGAGGGTTGCTAATGTTATCCCAATCTTTAAGAAGGGCGGCAAAGAGAAAACAGGGAAATATAGACCAGAGCCTGACATCGGTGGTGGGGAAGATGCTGGAGTCTTGAAGATGAAATAGCGGCACATTTGGATAGCAGTAGCTGACTCGATCTGAGTCAGCATGGATTTACGAAGGCTTGACTAATCTTCTGGAATTTTTTGAGGATGTAACCAGGATAATGGACAAGGGAGAGCCAGTGGATGTAGTCTACCTGGACTTTCAGAAAGCATTTGATAAAGTCCCACATAGTGAGATTAGTGGGCAAAATTAGAGCACATGGTATTGAAGGTAGGGTGCTGACATGGATAGAAAATTGGTTGGCAAACAGGAAACAAATGGTAGGAATTAACGGGTCCCTTTCAGAATGGCAGGCAATGACTAGTGGGGTACCGCAAGGCTCGGTGCTGGGACCACAACTATTTACAATATAAATGATTTGGATGAAGGGATTAAAAGTAACATTAGCAAAATTGCAGATGACACAAAGCTGGGTGGCAGTGTGAACTGTGAGGAGGATGCTATGAGGGTGCAGGGTGACTTGGACAGGGGTGAGTGGGCAGATGCAGTTTAATGTGGATAAATGTGAGGTTATCCACTTTGGTGGCAAAAACAGGAAGGCAGATTATTATCTAAATGGTGTCAAGTTGGGAAAATTGGAAGTACAATGGGATCTACGGGTCCTTGTTCATCAGTCACTGAATGTAAGCGTGCAGGTACAGCAGGCAGTGAAGAAAGGGAATGTCATGTTGGCCTTCATAACACGAGAAGTTGAGTATAGGAGCAAAGAGGTCCTCCTGCAGTTGTACAGGGCCTTAGTGAGACCACACCTGGAATATTGTGTGCAGTTTTGGTCTCCAAACGTGAGGAAGGACATTCTTGCTATTGAGGGAGTGCAGCGTAGGTTCACGAGGTTAATTCCCGGGATGGCGGGGCTGTCATATGTTGATTGAATGGTGCGGCTGGGCTTGTATAATCTGGAATTTAGAAGGATGAGAAGGGATCTTATTGACACATATAAGATTATTAAGGGTTTGGACATGCTAGAGGCAGGAAACATGTTCCAAATGTTGGGGGCGTCCAGAACCAGGGGCCATAGTTTAAGAATAAGTGGTAAAGCCATTTAGAACAGAGATGAGGAAATACCTTTTCACACAGAGAGTTGTGAGTCTGTGGAATTCTCTGCCTCAGAGGGCGTTGGAGGCTGGTTCTCTGGATGCTTTCAAGAGAGTGTTAGATAGAGCTCTTAGGGATAGTGGAGTTAAGGGATATGGAGAGAAGGCAGGAACGGGGTACTGATTGTGGATGATCAGCCATGATCACATTGAATGGCGGTGCTGGCTCGAAGGGCCGAATGGCCTACTCCTGCATCTATTGTCTATTGAGATATGACAGAGATTGTTGATGTTCAGATGTCTTTGTTCCCAAGTCATGGGATGTTAATTGGGTTCAATTAGTGTTCAATTAGGAAAGCAGACAGGAGGTTTGTCTTTTTTTCAAGGGCATTTGAGTACAAGAATAGAGACGCCTTGCTCCAATATATTATACCCTGTGAAATGGCATCTGAAATATTGTGTACGTGTCTGGTCTCCCTACCAACAGCAATATAGGTTTATGTTAGAGAGAGGGCAGTAAATATTGACCGGATTGTATTCAGCATGGCGGGTTGATCATATGAGGGGAATATAAACAGACTGGTTGTGTACTCAACACAAGTGGTGACCACATTTAAATCTACAAGATTATTATCAGGTTTGACAGGATACAAGCAGATGTTTCCCCTATTTGGGGAGTCAGTCTAGATCCGGCCACAGTGACAAAATAATGGCCCTGTCCCACGGTACGAGTTCATTCCAAGAGCTCTCCCGAGTTTAAAAAAAAAATCAAACTTGTGGTAAGCACAGAGAATGAATGTAGCGGGTACGTCGGAGCTCGGGGACGTTTTTTAGCGGCTCGTAACGCTAACGGCAGGTACTCGGGAAGACTCGCTAACAGCAGGTAAGCTCAGGAAGACTCGTGAAGATTTTTCAACATGTTGAAAAATGTCCAGGAGAGCCCCGAGTACCGACGAGCAGCCATTACCGTAAGTCTCCGAGTTCGAATCAGGGCAAACTTGGAGAGCTCTTGGAATGAACTCGTACCATGGGACAGGGTCATAAGGGGTTATTTGTTCAGGAGACAGTTGAGAAGAAATGTCTTCATCAAGTGGGAAATCTTGCTCTGTACTCAAGACAGCTGTGAAAGCTCAGTCACTGAGTATATTTAAGATAGATGTTGATTTTTTAGTCATGACGGGAATCAAAGGGTTAGTGCAGGAAGATGTTGCTGATCTTATTGAGCAGACATTGTGGGCCGAATGGCCAGGTCTTGTTATTTCTTATGGTCAGAAACCTCCCCCACTTTGTTATCTGCTACAATCGTAAGTTGTCTTCAACAGTCAACTGTTGCACCTGTTACAAGCATTTCGCCTCTTACCTGAAGAACATTCAGAATAAATTGTTTCCAAAGTATATACAACACAGAAACATTGCCCACCAAGTGTACATTGTTCTTTGCACTGTACTAAGTTGTGGAGATATATAAGATGTTTGTTATTATCTTCTCATGTGCGATATTCCTGCATCAATTTAATGAAACATCATGTGAACCAGCTAATGTATTATAAAAATGATGTGTTTCATGTCAGACAATCTGCTCTTTACTCTCTGAATCTGAGTTCTGAGTCATTTGCACCTCACTGTGTGTAAGGACCGTTTTTGGGGAGTGGGGGACAATCAATAACCCATGATAGACACAAAAAAATGAAGTAACTCAGCAGGTCATACATCATCTCCAGAGAAAAGGAATGGGTGACGTTTCGGGTCGAGACCCTTCTTCAGACTGAGAGCCAGGGGAAAGTCAATAACCAATCATGTTCTACAACGAAGGACGAAGGACTGCCAGATGTTTGGTGAACTATTCTTCATTGTTTGTAATCACTCGTGAGGGCTGTTTCAGAATAAATTCCAGTTCTTGAGAATCAAAACTTCATTGAGGGCCAGTACATGGACTGGATTAATTTTATGGCTCATCCTCTAAACATTAGTACAAGCAAGCTCCGTGTAATGGAGGAGGTGCGTTACTATAAAACGGTCCATATCCTGTTTTTTCCAAGTGCAATATTTGTGCATCTGTTAAGAAACACGAGTTGAAAAAAACATTGTGTTTATTTAATTTTTTCACTTAAATTGCTTGAGTGAATTTTATTCTAGGGGTATGACACATTTTTGGGTAGTGACTTGTGGATTCGTAAGGGCAAATTTCCATAACCCGAAAGGCCATGATGCAGGGGTTGCCTGGAATTAGTTATAACTGGTGAGACCACTAGCACTAATCCACAGTTTATATTATTCTGGTTAAACATGTAGGTGTGGCTGTCCACTCCGCAGCATTCATAGCATTTTTCATCTTGTGTCATCAAGAACAACTCCCATATGGTAAAACTCTGTGTACATAAAGGAGAACATGCTTGAAGCTGCAGGAAATATTGATTGCTGTGAATTTTCAAATGAAAGAGACTGATGCAGTCATTAGCTTAAAGCAAAATACTGAATATGTTGTAACTCCAATACAATTGCAGAAACAGTGGGATATGTTCAGCAAATCATGCAATATTTATGAAGGCAACCTAATGAAAGTTCAACAAAGTATTCCCAATATAGACACAAAATGCTGGAGTAACTCAGCAGATAAGGTAGCATCTCAGAGACTCAGTCTTATGAAGGATCTCGACCCGAAACATCACCTATTCCTATCTCCAGAGCGTCTCTGCGGTGCTGGAGTTACTCCAGCATTTTGTGTCTATCTTCGGTGTAAACCAGCATCTGCAATTCCTTCTTAAGCAAAGTACTCCCAATATTTTCTGGGATTTTTTACAAAGATTCAATCAGACACTGTACATCCCATATCTTTACCTGAAGATTTTATGTAGTTAAAATTGTTGGATTGTATCATTTGCGTCAATGTTTTAGTTTCTTATTGAGGGCATTCTAAGGGGAGATCGAAGCTGGGCCAGGGAAAAGCTGGTGGCATGAGAGGCTGCAACAATAAAAGGATTGTTATTTTATTGTATGAGATGATTATGTGTATACAGATGTTGAACAATCAAAGTGTGCTTTTGACACATAATCTATTATTTCAAAATCTTAAGGCCCTGTCCCACGATGCGAGTTTACCCAAGAGCTCTCCCGAGTAAAAATAAATAAATCAAACTCGTGGTAAGTACGTAGAATGTACGTAGCGGCTACGTCGGAGCTCGTGGATGTCTCGTAGCGCTCGTAATGCTAACGGCAGGTACTTAGGAAACGCGGTAACTCGTGACGTTTTTTCAACAGTGTGAAAATTTTCCAAGTGTAAAAAAATACACGTGATGAAGTACCACGAGTTTGATTTTTTTTTTAACTCGGGACAGCTCTTGGGTAAACTCGCATCGTGGGACAGGGCCTTTAGAGTGTAGTGCTCATTTCAATTTTATCTCAAATATTTCACTCTAATGTTGTGATACAAGGTTACGAGTGGCATGTTAATAACAATAAAAAAACATGTTATTTTTTATCTTGACTTTTGTAGAGTAAAAATTGCTTGGAGCTTGGTCCTCCAGCGGAGGGAGAAGTCGTCCAGGTGAGATGGACTGATGGACTACTCTACGGTGCCAAATTTGTATCATCTAACATCATTTACATGTACCAGGTAAGTAATGTTTGGCACGGATCGAGTCATGACAAATATTTACATTTTTGAACGACTTATGAGTGGGTTGATTGATTTTAGAGGATCCTCCTGTTACTTTGTTCTGTCCAGGCCAAAGTTAGCAAAACAATCTGCACATAATTCTTTAATGAGTAATTTAATGTCTTTATGAAACTTGTTTCAATTTGCAAATACTTTTTAAATTGATCAATTATAAATGTTCAGTATGAAAAGGTTTAAAGTACAATAATTGCATGCCACCAGCCAGATGATATTTTTGATGTTGTGCACACGTGTTTTATGCCAAGGGCCATATTTTGAAGTATAGAGCAGTTAGAGTAGGATGGTTAAAAATAATTTAAAAATTACAGGGAGCATTCAACAGTCAAGAGAGTCAAGAGTGTTTTATTGTGATAGGAAAATGAATTCTTACTTGCAGCAGCACAACAGATATGTAAACACAGTAATCTTAAACACCATAATAAAAAAACAAAAAAGTTCAATGTGAATATAAAAACACACAGTAATAGTACAAAGCTTATGTAGTCAGGAGCTTAGTTGGAGGTTGCAGTATTTAATAGCCTTTGCTTGTTGGGAAGAACCTGCTCTTCAATCTAGATGTTACAGTTTTCAGGCTCCTTATACCTTCTTCCCGATGGCGGGAGTGAAATGACCATGTGGGCAGGATTATGTGTTCATTCACCAGGTCAAGCAGCATCTGTGGAAAGAGAAACATATTTAATTTTCAGACCCTTTATTGGAACTGAGAGAATGAGAAAAGTTTTAAATTGTGGGGAGTTGGGGAAGGATGGCTAAGCAGGGAGTATCTTCAATAGGGTGAGTCGAGGGTTACTAAGCTAATTCCTCTGTTAATGAGAAGGTTGATTGATACCCTCTGTTATTGAGAAGGTTGATTGATAAAATACTGGGAGAAAGGCAATAAACAAATGGACGTGTGAAAGCTGTTGCAAGTCAGAACTGAAAAACTAATGACCAGTAGAATAGCCAGTGTCTGCAGAGACAGAGAAAAAATGAGCTCATATTGCAAGTGTCTATAATTTCACAGCAGAACTTGTCATTTCTTGCACAAACAAAACAAAAAAAACATTTTTTCTGAAATTCAGTTTTGAATCCAGAAAGCAGCAACATGTCCACATGGAAAATGAGGTGCTGTTGCTCAGGGTTTCAATGGGGCTCCTGGAACTGGTACAGGAGGCCATGGACAGAAATATTGGAGTGGGATGAAGAATTAAAGTGACAGGAAATTTCCTGAATGGTGGAAAGGGAAGAGGTGAAAGGGCAGATGTTGCATTTCTTGAAGGTTGACTTGTTTTTTTTTAACCATCCTGCTGTAACTCTGCTCCACACTTCAAAATATGGCCCTTGGCATGGAAAGCGTGTGCACATCAAAAAGACCGACTAGCTAATTGCATGCAATTATTGTAATTTAAATGTGATGGGGAGTGATAGGTGGAGATAGACAAGTGAACCGGTGAGTGACATAAGGAATGCCCCTTTGAAATGCTGAAGAGGAGGAGAGAAGGTTCTTGGATCTAATCAGTTCATTTGGGGAAGTGATTAGCTGGCACTTGGAGAAGGCAAAAGCAGGTTGGTTTAACAACAAAGTTCATAGGAGCAGAATTTGGCCATTTGGCCCATCAAGTCTACACCGCCATTCTACTATGGCTGATCTATATTTCTAGCTCAACCCCATTCTCCTGCCTTCTCCCCATAACCCATGTCACCTGTACTAATCAAGAATCCATCAATCTCTGCCTTAAAAATATCCATTGACGGCCTCCACAGCCTTTGTGGCAATGAATTCTACAGATTCACCACCCTCCGACTGAAGAAATTCCTCCTTGTCTCGTTTCTAAAGGTACGTCCTTTCATTCTGAGGCTCTGGCCTCTGGTCCTAGACTCTCCCACTAGCGGAAACATCCTCTCCACGTCCACGCTTTCCGAAGCCTTTCACTATTACAAAGTGACCCTGAGCTTCTAAATTACTCTCACTTTGATTCCCAATTCCCCTCTGACCTCTCTGTCTGTGCCCTACAACGAGGCCAAATGTAACCCTGAGGAACAACTGCTCATCTTGCATCTGGGCATTTTGTAGCTCTCAGAATTCAAATTTCAGATATTTATATCTGTTTGCATAGCACCGGCCAATTCCATTGTACTGGTAGTTTGTAGGGAGGAATTGCAGATGCTGGTTTACACTGAAGAGAGACATAAAATGCTGGAGTAACTCAGCCAGACAGGCAGCATGTCTGGATAGAAGGAATGGGTGACTTTTCGGGTCTCAACCCGAAACGTCACCCATTCCTCCTATCCAGAGATGCTGCCTATCCCACTGAGTTACTCCAGCATTTTGTGTCTTTCCACTGAATTGGTATCTGTTTGCAATATTAGCTCAGTAATTTTTCTTTCTCCACAGAAAGTAAGTGATACTTTGGGCATTTCTAGAATTATTTTGTTAAGGTCTTGGCAACAGCTCTGACCTGCTATTACATGTCCCTTTGTTTGATTTCTCTCTCTCTGAATGGTAGCATAGTGGCACAAGGGCAGCACAGTGTCACAGCTGGAAAAGCTGCTGCCTCACACCAACAGAGATCCAGGTTCAATCCTGACTTCAGGTGCTGTCTGTGTAGATTTTGCACGTTCTCCCTGTGACCACATGGGTTTTCTCTGGGTGCTCCAGTTTCCTCCCACATCCCAAAGGTCAATTAGCCTCTATATATTGCCCTGAGTGGTTGGCATGGATTCAGTGGGCCAAAGGGCCATTTTCAAGCTGTATCTCTAGATATTTACTTTGTCCCATCCCCCAGCCCCTCTGCAACGAAGCTATTTATTTATTTTTTCTGATCCGACGAAGGATCTTGATCCTGAAATATTGATTCTTTTTCTCTTTCCACGGAATCTGTCTCACCATCTGACTGTTTCCAGCAATTCTGATTTCATTTCAGACTTCCAGCATCTGCAGCCCTTTGATTTTTTATAGACTAGGATAATACTGGATCATGATCAAAAAGGTTGTGGGGATAAAGGGGGAAAATAACAAGGGGAAAGATTGGTACTTACTAGGATGTAGGAGACTACTGATTGACTCATCTCACCATACCAGTTTCCAGAAAAAAAAACCTTATTTCCATGTACCGCAGCAAACTTTTCTCCCCTTTTATTTATTTTTATCACCACACGAAGGGTAAATTCATAATATCCAATGAGTATGTATTTTGGATGTTTGAGGAATCCATATGGTCACAGAGAGGGCATGTAAACTCCACACATACAACTCAAGAATCAAACTGCTTCCTTGGAGCAGTGAGACAGCAGTGTTAACTTTGAGAGGAGTGTGTGAGCAGTGAGCACTGCCTGTGAAACCCTGCAATGTTGGAAGCGTGCTGACTGAGCATAAGTTATCAATCATGGCTGAATTACAGCATCAGATAATAGTGAAGCCAAAAAGTCCTTTACATCTGGTTAATTATTGACATCACTATAAATTTTGCAGGCAAATGAAGTACTGAAATAATACAAAGGATGGTGTCGGACGTCAATGACATAATGTTCACCTAATTTCTCAGCTTCAAATAGTGAAAAAAAATAATGCCCAACTGAGCTGTCAGATAATACTGATGTAAACCCTATCTAAAGTTCCATCAATGCACCAACAATGCAGAATAATACTTATAATGCACAACGTGACAACCTAGAGTATGTGTTAAAGTCCTGGACTCTACTTGACCAATCGATCTTGTGATTCAGAAACAAATATGTTATCACTGACTCAAGACAGAGTAGCCATAATGAGAAGGATTTATAGTCCTGGATATCGGACACCTGCTTGTTTTGAATTTGAAGTAAACTATCACTGACAATGATGTTGCTTCCCAAAACTTCTCAGAACTATGAGGACAGCAGAGCAGTCACTGTGTCACTGCACAGTTCCAGCAACCCAGGTTCAATCCTTAACTTGGGCATTGTTTTTGCAGAGATTGCATGTTCTTCACGAAACCATTGGCCACTCTAAATTGTCCCTAACGTACAGTGGCTTGCAAAAGTATTCATACCCCTTGAACTTTTCCACATTTTGTCACGTTACAACCACAAACGTAAATGTATTTTATTGGGATTTTATGTGATAGACCAACACAAAGTGGCGCATAATTGTGAAGTGGAAGGAAAATGATACATGGTTTTCAAATTTTTTTACAAATAAAAAACTGAAAAGTGTCGCGTGCAAATGTATTCAGCCCCCTTTACTCTGATACCCCTAAATAAAATCCAGTGCAACCAATTGCCTTCAGAAGTCACCTAATTAGTAAATAGAGTCCACTTGTGTGTAATCTAATCTCAGTATAAATACAGCTGTTCTGTGAAGGCCTCAGAGGTTTGTTAGAGAACATTAGTGAACAAACAGCATCGTGAAGCCCAAGGAACACACCAGACAGGTCAGGGATAAAGTTGTGGAGAAGTTTAAAGCAGGGTTAGGTTATAAACAAATATCCCAAGCTTTGAACATCTCACGGAGCACTGTTCAATCCATCATCCGAAAATGGAAAGAGTATGGCACAACTGCAAACCTACCAAGGCATGGCCGTCCACCTAAACTGACAGGCCGGGCAAGGAGAGCATTGTTCAGAGAAGCAGCCAAGAGGCCCATGGTAACTCTGGAGGAGCTGCAGAGATCCACAGCTCAGGTGGGAGAATCTGTCCACAGGACAACTATTAGTCGTGCACTCCACAAATCGGGCCTTTATGGAAGAGTGGCAAGAAGAAAGCCATTGTTGAAAAAAAGCCATAAGAAGTCCCGTTTGCAGTTTGCCACAAGCCATGTGGGGGACTCAGCAAACATGTGGAGGAAGGTGCTCTGGTCAGATGAGACTAAAATTGAAGTTTTTGGCCTAAATGCAAAACGCTATGTGTGGCGGAAACCTAACACTGCACATCGCCCTGAACACACCATCCCCACTGTGAAACATGGTGGTGGCAGCATCATGCTGTGGGGATGCTTTTCTTCGGCAGGGACAGGGAAGCTGGTCAGAGTTGATGGGAAGATGGATGGAGCCAAATACAGGGCAATCTTGGAAGAAAGCCTGTTAGAGTCTGCAAAAGACTTGAGACTGGGGCGGAGGTTCACCTTCCAGCAGAACAACGACCCTAAACATACAGCCAGAGCTACAATGGAATGGTTTAGATCAAAGCATATTCATGTGTTAGAATGGCCCAGTCAAAGTCCAGACCTAAATCCAATTGAGAATCTCTGGCAAGACTTGAAAATTGCTGTTCACAGACGCTCGCCATCCAATCTGACTGAGCTTGAGCTATTTTGCAAAGAAGAATGGGCAAAAATTTCAGTCTCTAGATGTGCAAAGCTGGTAGAGACATACCCCCAAAAGACTTGCAGCTGTAATTGCAGCGAAAGGTGGTTCTACTAAGCATTGACTCGGGGGGGCTGAATACTTTTGCACGCAACACTTTTCAATTTTTTATTTGTAAACAAATTTGAAAACCATGTATCATTTTCCTTCCACTTCACAATTATGCGCCACTTTGTGTTGGTCCATCACATAAAATCCCAATAAAATACATTTACGTTTGTGGTTGTAACGTGACAAAATGTGGAAAAGTTCAAGGGGTATGAAAACTTTTGCAAGCCACTGTAGGTGCTGGCAGGAGAACCAGGGGGAATTGTTGGGCATTGGAGAGGGATAAGTTACAGGGAAATAATTAGGAGAATAGGACTGATTCATGTAAGGATTGCCTGAAATGGCATTGAACTGTAGTACCTGATATTGTTACATTATATGGTGATTCAGGAAATAAAATCTTTCCCTGTTTTTAAGAAAATGTCTTTGTGTACATGGACTTTGAAGGCCAGAATACAGTGTGTATGTTAGATTACAATATTTCATTGCATTCATTTGATGCTACAAATTCAACAAATGTGTTATGCACAGGCATGTCGCAGGCAGCATTAGTTACCAGGATTTTGCACAGTTAACTTGGCATAGAATTCGCATTGTGGTAATACATTGTGAACCTACTTGGCATTTTACCATGTAACTAGATGTCACAAGAGAGTAACATATGTAGGTCACATCATCAATCTTTTATGCTCTCTCCAGCTTTGAATCTTGCCAAGGATTGAAAATGCAGTTTAGTTTGGGAGTTTTTCTGTACAAAAATGTAGCGTTTCATTTTTGCATAAGTCTTTGAAGAAACCACTTCTGTATTGTAATGGTTTCTAAAAAGACAGGTGAGAGTAAGTGTTTGAAAGAACATCTTGCTCACCCAATAGTAGCCACACCTTGCCACTTTGGGGTGGGGTGATGCTTTACTAGACCAGTGTGAGCTAAGGTACGAATGACAGGTTATTTGTTTGAACTTCGTAAAGATGTTGGCACAGAAAGGGAGTAGTGGTTGGGTGATGATTATAGCACCTATAATTTTGTTCATACTGTAATTGAAAAAATAATGGTATAAACAAGCAATTTATTCTCCAGCTGTGTATCTTTATCAATCTACAAGGAAAATACTAATTTTCAAAGAATGAGTCAAAAATATTTGTTTGCTGCCCCGTCCATATTATTCCACAAACTCTGTTCAACAACAACACCGTATCTTGCAATTCATTATTAATCACAATGAAGACTTTTTGGTTTGTCTACTTGACAGGTCATATTTAAATAGAAAGTTAATATCCTCACACTGTGCCTGGTCATTATTTGCTAATGGTTTTCTTTTAAAGAACTAACCTAAATGGGAAAATATGTAAGTGCTGTTACATTTTCAATGTAATCCGTTTCTATTGTAAATTAACTGCACAGCGTATCGAGGTCCATTTAACAAAAAGGTGCATAATCTTTATTAAACATTTGTTAAGAGTTGTATTTGCACCTCAGTTTGTAATACCATACAACCTGTGCATCCAAGAGCCCATTTGTGTATACCTGCATGCAGGATTCATTGTGATATTACTACAGTTGAAGCTTTTGACTGCGTTAGAGTATTTTCTGTTGCTATGGTACTGCTGACATGTGGGTTTAGTCCATTGTACTCCCGAGCTCCTGTTGTAAATGTGTGACTATGCCAAGTTTTTAGCTGTTGGAATGTGAGGGAGTCATTACTGGTTCAAAAGCTAGCACAAAGGAAAACCACATCACTCCGTCTTATCATGCATTTTTTTACACTATCGTACATTTTTGCTGACAATGTATCAGTGTAATATTCACATTAATGTACTCATTCGATAGCATCAGTTTCATGAGATCTACATTTATACACTTACATAGATACATAGAAAATAGGTGCAGGAGTAGGCCATTCGGCCCTTCGAGCCTGCACCGCCATTCAATATGATCATGGCTGATCATCCAACTCAGTATCCCGTACCTGCCTTCTCTCCATACCCCCTGATCCCCTTAGCCACAAGGGCCACATCTAACTCCCTCTTAAATATAGCCAATGAACTGGCCTCAACTACCCTCTGTGGCAGAGAGTTCCAGAGATTCACCACTCTCTGTGTGAAAAAGTTTTTCCTCATCTCGGTCTTAAAGGATTTCCCCCTTATCCTTAAGCTGTGACCCCTTGTCCTGGACTTCCCCAACATCGGGAACAATCTTCCTGCATCTAGCCTGTCCAACCCCATAAGAATTTTGTACGTTTCTATAAGATCCCCTCTCAATCTCCTAAATTCTAGCGAGTATAAGCCAAGTCTATCCAGTCTTTCTTCATATGAAAGTCCTGACATCCCAGGAATCAGTCTGGTGAACCTTCTCTGCACTCCCTCTATGGCTATAATGTCCTTCCTCAGATTTGGAGACCAAAACTGTACGCAATACTCCAGGTGTGGTCTCACCAAGACCCTGTACAACTGCAGTAGAACCTCCCTGCTCCTATACTCAAATCCTTTTGCTATGAAAGCTAACATACCATTCGCTTTCTTCACTGCCTGCTGCACCTGCATGCCTACTTTCAATGACTGGTGTACCATGACACCCAGGTCTCGCTGCATCTCCCCATTTCCTAATCGGCCACCATTTAGATAATAGTCTGCTTTCCTGTTTTTGCCACCAAAGTGGATAACATCACATTTATCCACATTATACTGCATCTGCCAAACATTTGCCCACTCACCCAGCCTATCCAAGTCACCTTGCAGTCTCCTAGCATCCTCCTCACAGCTAACACTGCCCCCCAGCTTAGTGTCATCCGTAAACTTGGAGATGTTGCCTTCAATTCCCTCATCCAGATCATTAATATAAATTGTAAATAGCTGGGGTCCCAGCACTGAGCCTTGCGGTACCCCACTAGTCACTGCCTGCCATTCTGAAAAGGACCCGTTTACTCCTACTCTTTGCTTCCTGTTTGCCAGCCAGTTCTCTATCCACATCAATACTGAACCCCCAATACCGTGTGCTTTAAGTTTGTATACTAATCTCTTATGTGGTACCTTGTCGAAAGCCTTCTGAAAGTCCAGATACAACACATCCACTGGTTCTCCCCTATCCACTCTACTAGTTACATCCTCGAAAAATTCTATAAGATTCGTCAGACATGATTTACCTTTCATAAATCCATGCTGACTTTGTCCAATGATTTCACCACTTTCCAAATGTGCTGCTATCCCATCTTTAATAAGTGACTCTAGCAGTTTCCCCACTACCGATGTTAGACTAACTGGTCTGTAATTCCCCGTTTTCTCTCTCCCTCCCTTCTTAAAAAGTGGGGTTACGTTTGCTACCCTCCAATCCTCAGGAACTACTCCAGAATCTAAAGAGTTTTGAAAAATTATCACTAATGCATCCACTATTTCTGGAGCTACTTCCTTAAGTACTCTGGGATGCAACCTATCTGGCCCTGGTGATTTATCGGCCTTTAATCCATTCAATTTACACAACACCACTTCCCGACTAACCTGGATTTCACTCAGTTCCTCCATCTCCTTTGACCCGCGGCCCCCTGCTATTTCCGGCAGATTATTTATGTCTTCCTTAGTGAAGACGGAACCAAAGTAGTTATTCAATTGGTCCGCCATATCCTTGTTCCCCATGATCAATTCACCTGTTTCTGACTGCAAGGGACCTACATTTGTTTTAACTAATCTCTTTCTCTTCACATATCTATAAAAAGTTTTGCAGTCAGTTTTTATGTTCCCTGCCAGTTTCCTTTCATAATCTATTTTCCCTTTCCTAATTAAGCCCTTTGTCCTCCTCTGCAGGTCTCTGAATTTCTCCCAGTCCTCTGGTATGCTGCTTTTTCTGGCTAATTTGTACGCATCATCTTTTGCTTTGATACTATCCCTGATTTCCCTTGTTATCCACGGATGCACTACCTTCCCTGATTTATTCTTTTGCCAAACTGGGATGAACAATTTTTGTAGTTCATCCATGCAGTCTTTAAATGCCTTCCATTGCATATCCACCGTCAACCCTTTTAGAACTAATTGGCAGTCAATCTTGGCCAATTCACGTCTCATACCCTCAAAGTTACCTTTCTTTAAGTTCAGAACCGTTGTTTCTGAATTAACAATGTCACTCTCCATCCTAATGAAGAACTCAACCATATTATGGTCACTCTTGCCCAAGGGGGCACGCACAACAAGACTGCTAACTAACCCTTCCTCATTACTCAATACCCAGTCTAGAATAGCCTGCTCTCTCGTTGGTTCCTCTAAATGTTGGTTTAGATAACTATCCCGCATACATTCCAAGAAATCCTCTTCCTCAGCACCCCTGCCAATTTGATTCACCCAATCTATATGTAGATTGAAGTCACCCATTATAACTGTTTTGCCTTTGTTGCACGCATTTCTAATTTCCTGTTTGATGCCATCCCCAACTTCACTACTACTGCTAGGTGGCCTGTACACAACACCCACCAGCGTTTTCTGCCCCATAGTGTTTCGCAGCTCTACCCATACCGATTCCACATCCTCCAAGCTAATGTCCTTCCTTTCCACTGCGTTAATCTCCTCTCTAACCAGCAACGCTACCCCACCTCCTTTTCCTTTCTCTCTATCCCTCCTGAATATTGAATATCCCTGGATGTTCAGCTCCCAGCCTTGGTCACCCTGGAGCCATGTCTCCGTGATCCCAACTATATCATAATCATTAATTGCTATCTGCACGTTCAACTCGTCCACCTTATTACGAATGCTCCTTGCATTGAGACACAAAGCCTTCAGGCTTGTTTTTACAACGCTCTTACCCCTTATACAATTATGTTGAAAAGTGGCCCTTTTTGATTTTTGCCCTGGATTTGTCTGCCTGCCACTTTTACTTTTCACCTTGCTACCTATTGCTTCCGCCCGCATTTTACACCCCTCTGTTTCTCTGCTCACCCATTTAAGAACCCCACCACCTCTTATTCTCTGTTTATTATAGTTTTCTTCTTCCCCCCCTACATGTTGGGTCTGAGTGCTTTCCTTCTCTGCCTCCTGCCTCACACACTGTCTAATAGCATTCTCCATTTGAGTCCCTCCCCCCAACCATTCTAGTTTAAAGTCTCCCCAGTAGCCTTTGCAGATCTCCCCGCCAGGATATCGGTCCCCCTCAGGTTCAAGTGCAACCCATCCTTTTTGTACAGGTCGAACCTTCCACAAAAGAGGTCCCAATGATCCAGAAATTTGAATCCCTGCCTTCTGCACCAGTCCTTCAGCCACGCATTTATCCTCCACCTCGCTCCATTCCTACTCTCACTGTCGCGTGGCACAGGCAGTAATCCCGAGATTGTTACCTTTGCTGTCCTTCTCTTTAACTCCCCTCCTAACTCCCTAAATTCTCCTTTCAGGACCTCTTCTCTTTTTTTACCTATGTCAACTTGTATTATAATGACAGTTTTAGAATATTTTCTTTATCTCTTTAAATATCAGTTATGCTAACATGTGCATGTTTTGGAAATTGATTCTAATCAAAATGTGATGTGACAGAAAAGACAGAAGTTTACATTTTAAAGAATAGTTCATAATTGTCTTAGTGTTTTGTATTCAGCAGTGTTAATCATATTTTGCTGATCAGAAAATATAAAAAAGCCAGTTTGGAGGTTATCTTTGAGCAATTGCGATTGACTTGTTCAGTAAATACATTGCCCAAGGACTGCCACCTTGTAAATGATTATGTGGAATTTGTTCTAAAGATGTTTTAAAATATTATTTTCAGACGTATGCACTATTTTGTGTGATATTTTCTCATAAATACATTAGTGCATTGAGATTCCAGGCAAAGTTGTATATTGCTGAGTAATTTCCTATTAAATTAATTGAACCGCGTTAATTACAAAATATTACTTTTTTAATATCTAATTTTAAGTATTAATTCTGACATTGATAGTTGGAGAAACCTGTAAAAAAAAAGCATGTCATACAAAAAAAATTATGATAACTAAAATCAAGATATAATGTCTGTGACTCACTTCTAAGCCAATTTATTTAAACAAAGGGGTGTGTTGTTTTTTGTCTGCTGCAATTTTGGTTTATAATAAAGGCAAGTGATGAAAGTTATTTTCCAAAATGGAAAACAACCAGCTTTACTGAAATGGAAAATTGTGCTTGGAGTCTTGCTTGAAGTATATATTAATTTTGATTTTTGACTCGTGTGATGTGGGCGCTGTAAAGAAGTAATGTAAATACAAAAGGCGAATTATCCTTTGTTCCTACTGAAGCTATCAATTTTATTTGGTTGAATAACCAATATTGCTTTAATTAATTTACTAAAAAATACAGAATCTTTGCCAGATACTAGAGGTCTAAACACTAAATAATAGCTGCAGTGGTAGTAATGTGTGTGAAAATATTTGCACCATGTTAATTTGTCAACAATATTGTAATTTTTATTAGATTCTGGAGAGAATGATAATATTCACAATAACCAGTAATTCCATTTACATTTTTTGACCAGTTCACCTCAATCAGTTATATCAATATCTTAAAAAATGCATGCATATGTTCCTTTTCCTAGCATTACAGATGTCCCAAAACATGATGCCATTTTATTCTGCTGATTTTCTCGTTCAGTTTCAATAGTCAGTATGACTCTTTTTTGTGTAAGAAGAAACTGCAGATGCTGGTTTAAACCGACTACTTACTTACTTACTGCCTATTATGCCTCCTGGCATGTAGGGCAGCAACGAAGGTCCTCCACTCAGTAGTGTTGATTCCTTCAGTTGCTGTTTCCATAACATAGTTGTTTTACGAGACAGGGTTGTTAGCCCTGTGCTCAACCTCCAACCTGGAGGACCAGTGGATCGCTCTTCGTCTCGCCTCTACCCTTCAACCGGTCCAGCATGGGAGACCCTAACAGGAGACGAATCTCCCGCTGGCAAAGCTCTAGGGGTCACTGAGACACACAAGCTCCCCGACCACGACAAGGTTGCAATCCAACTGGGAGGGTTTAAACCGACGATAGACACAAAAAGCTGGAGCAACTCAGCAGGACAGGCAGCATCTCTGGAGAGAAGGAATGGGTGACGTTTTGGGTCTGAAGAAGGGTCTCGGCCCGAAACGTCACCCATTCCTTGTCTCCAGAGATGCTGCCTCTCCCGCTGAGTTGCTCCAGCTTTTTGTGTCAGTGACTCTTTTTTGTACTGATATGGTATGTATTTTTTGTAATGATATGGTAAGTGTGAAAGGAAAGAAAGTCTAATGAAAATCAACAATTGGTATTGTGACATAATATCCTATTTTGTTGGCTGCCAGATAATTTCATGCCACTTCCAAATATTAGCAAGAGTGAAAAGGTTCAAATAAAATTGGATTGTATATATTTTTGTAAGATATTTAGCAGATATTGTGATTTAGCACACGTTCAAAATAGAGAATACATTAAACAGCTGCCAGATGCATTCTATTTGATGAAACAGGTCAATCAATTGACTTTCCTTCATTCAGATTTCTGTCACCAATAGACCTGACAAGTATAGTTTGTGAACCTTCTATTCTTTAAAATTTATCAAGCTGTTGACTACATGTTGTCAGAAACCAAGTACTCTTCACTCATCTCCCTTTCCTCCACCATAAGAACAAGTCCCTTACTGTCTCATACCTAAACTTCTCATCCTTCATGGTCTTAAACCCCTGTCTCATGGTGCGAGTCTACCCATGAGTAATCCCGAGTTAAATCACGTAGAATTAACGTAGCGGGTACGTCGGAGCTCGTGGACGTAACTTAGAGACTCGTAACGCTAACGGCAGGTACTCGGGAAACCTGTTAACTCGTGAAAATGTTTCAACATGTTGAAAGATTTCCACGAGTCAAATTTACTCTTGAAGAAAAAATTTGAGACTTTTAAACTCGTTGTAATACCGTAGTAGCCCGTGAGTTTACCGTAGTGACTCGTGAGTTTACCGTATTAACTCGTGGATACTATCTATGTTTATGTTGTTTTTTGCCTGTTTGAGCATGTTTTCATTTTTTTGGGATACTCCCACATTTTCTAAAGCTTAGTGTTGAAAAGCGTTTTACGAATCCGTTTGATTCTCACTGTTTGTTTACTTCTGTGCACAATAAAAGAGAGTTCTTTGTTATCAAAATCAAATTGATGTCTGCAGGTCTTCATTTTAATATCATTCCAAAGTCTCATGACTTGAATGTAAATCATAATAAAACACAAAATAGAGTGATACAATCTATTCACATCTTGATTCTCACAATCATTTGTGAGAGTTAAGGACTCAGGTGCCTCATATGCTGTGCTTTTTAAATGTAAAACAGTTGAACCTCTCAGTAGATCAGAAAATAAGACGAACAGCACGGTGAATGAGAAAACAGTCTTTATTCATCTTGTTCAATACATATAGCGCATTTTTGCACATATTGAGAAAAGGAGCACCACAGCAAACAACACAGTGGTTTGAAAAAGGGCTACTCATACATGTCAATTAACAAATAAAACACAAAGAAGTATTTCCAGTACTTCCTCTCATTCAGCTGAGAAATGGAGCACAAGCCTAAATTCTGGCTATAAAACAGACAATGCAATGCACTCAATGGCTATGTTTTGAGATCTACCTACACTAATCAGACAAGCAGATGCATGATAATCACTGCTTCAAGAACAGACAGATGCAATGAAATTATTTACACTAAAATGAAAATATAAATCCACACTTAGTTAAATCAAACAAAGTCAGCAGGATTTAAACTGAATTTGTCTGCATGTGGGCTCTCCTCATGCAATGGTGTACCTGTTGTCGGCTGTCCCTCAAAGTAAACTGTCCAGCCACGGCACACTACCCAATATTGAATTGTAGTATGCAATTTTTGCTTTTGCACTCTTTTATACAACTTTTGCACTCTTAAGGTCGTTTGCTCTACTGCAATTGTTCTCATCGCTGGTTCACGGAGTTAGACTTTGCCATCAGCCAGGCTTGTGCTGGAGCTGTCAGGCAATTTCAATAGCCCGGGGTAGCAGATTTGAGAGCTTTGACAAAATTTAAGGCAGCAACATCCTGGTGCACAAAACAGTGCTTTGTTCCTGCAGCAGTTATCTTTAAAATCATGCCCCTGAACAACTCATGAAGATGTTTTATTTCCGTGTTAAAGAAGTTATCCGTGGATTTTGCTCCCGTGCATCAGAGCTCCCGTGGATTTTGAAGCAACAGCAACAAAGAGAAGCAGGAGAAAGCACTGATTGGCTCTAGCCTGAGTGGGAGGAGAGTTAGAAGTGAGTCAGAGGGGGAAAACAGTTGAAAAGGAGGGGCAAAGCACCGGCAGACGTTACTCAAAGCTCCCATGGATTTTGAAGCAACAGCAACAAAGAGAAGCAGGAGAAAGCACTGATTGGCTCTAGCCCGAGTGGGAGGAGAGTTAGAAGTGAGTCAGAGGGGGAAAACAGTTTAAAACTGAGGAATTTGGTTTGTAAATTGGTAAATTAGGCAATTTATCAGTCAATATAAGCAGGACGGCTCTTAGGGAGCGGCAGTGAGGGAAGTGCCCTGTGAGAAAAGTGCGAGTCTTTGGCTCGAGAGTCTTCGGCGAGGAGGCTGAGGAGAGGAGGCTACGCAAAATGCTGGAGAGGGAGAGACGAAAGAAGGAGATGTCAAGCAAGCTGATTCAGTGTGATGCTTGCAGTATGTGGGAAGTCAAGGACACTGCTGGTGCCTCTGGCTGCTACAAATGTGAGAAGTGCATCCAGGTACAGCTCCTGAAGGACCGTGTTGGGGAACTGGATAAGCAAGTGGATGACCTCAGGTTTGTCCGAGAAACTGAGTCGTTCCTCGACAAGTCCTACAGTAAGATTGTTACACGTAAGGTACTGGAAGAGAGAAGGTGGGTGACGGTGAGAAAGGGAGAGAAACATGGAATGCAAACGTCCCTGGGTGTTGTACCTCTTGTGAACAGGTTCACCCACTTAAAAGCTGTCGGGACAGAAGACGTTATCACACTGAGCGGCGGACTGGCTTGCGAAGCAAAAAGGGCTATTGAGCCAAAACCAAAGAGGCCAACGTCAGGCAACGCCATTGTAGTTGGAGACTCCATTGTGAGAGGTACGGACAGGGGTTTCTGCAGGAACAATCGGGATTCGAGGATGGTGTGCTGCCTTCCTGGTGCCGGGATCCAGGATGTCACGGACAGAGTGCAGAAAATCCTCAAGGTGAACAGTCGGAAGTGGTAGTGCATGTCGGCACAAACAATGTCGGAAAGAAGGGGATGAATATTCTGCAGCATGACTTTAGAGAGCTCGGAAAAATGCTGAAAAGCAGGGCCTCCAGGATTGTTATCTCTGGTTTGCTTCCAGTTCCTCGTGCTGGCGAGAGAAGGAACAGGGAGATACAGGACTTGAATGTGTGGCTGAGGAACTGGTGCAGTGGGCAGGGATTTAGATTCTTAGATCACTGGGATCTGTTTTGGAGTAAGGGGGAACTGTACAAAAGGGATAGATTGCATCTTAACAGGTGGGGGACCAGCATTCTGGCAGGCAGGTTTGCCACTGCTGCACGGGTGGTTTTAAACTGAATAAGGGGGGTGGGGTGTCAAATGGGATAGTCCAGGACGGAGTTAAAGGGAAAGAGAGTAAAGGGATGGTTAATGACCCCAGAATTAACAGGAAAGGAAGCTCACAAAGAGATAGGAGAGTATGGCCAAGTGTAATAGGGATCGATGTGAAAGATGAGATGCGTAAGGAATTAAAAGTATTGTATATGAATGCACGAAGTATAAAAAGTAAAGTAGATGAGCTTGAGGCTCAGTTAGACGTTGGTAGATATGACAGTGTGGGGGTTACTGAGATGTGGCTGCAGGAGGATTGGGCCTGGGAAATTAATATTCAGGGTTATACATCCTATAGAAAGGACAGGCAGGTGCGCAGAGGAGGGGGTGTAGCTCTGCTGGTGAGGGATGGAATTCAGTCCCTTGCGAGGGAAGACATAGGGACTGATGAGGTAGAGTCACTGTGGATTGAGTTGAGGAATTATAAAGGCAAGAAGACACTAATTGGTGTTATCTACAGACCCCCAAATAGTAGCCCGGATGTAGGGTGTAAGTTGCAGCAGGAGTTAAAACTGGCATGTAACAAAGGTAATGCCACTGTGGAGATGGGGGATTTCAATATGCAGGTAGACTGGGAAAATCAGGTTGGTTCAGGACCCAAGAAAGAGAGTTTGTAGAATGCCTCCGAGATGGATTCTTAGAGCAGCTTGTAATGGAGCCGACCAGAGAAATGGGAATTCTGGATTTAGTGTTGTCCAATGAACCAGCTATGATAAGAGAACTCGAGGTAAAGGAACCGCCTGGAGGTAGTGATCATAATATGATTAGTTTTAATCTGCAATTTGAGAAGGAGAACATTAAATCGGAAGTGTCAGTGATGCAGTTGAACAAAGGGGACTATGAAGGCATGAGAGGGGAGCTGGCCAAGGTAGACTGGAAAGGGATCCTAGCAGGAATGACGGTGGAACAGCAATGGCAGGAATTTCTGGGCATAATCCAGAAGACGCAGGATCATTTCATTCCAAAAAGGAAGAAAGATTCTAAGGGGAGTAGGAGGCAACTGTGGCTGACAAGAGAAGTTTGGAATAGAATAAAACTAAAAGAAAAGATGTATAACACAGCAAAGAGTAGCCGGAAGCCAGAGGATTGGGAAACTTTCATAGGACAACAGAAGGAAACAAAACGGGCAATACGGGCTGAAAAGATGAAGTACGAAGGGAAGCTGGCCAGGAATATAAAGAAAGACAGTAAAACCTTCTTTAGATATGTTAAGGGAAAAAGAGTAGCAAAGTCAAATGTGGGTCCCTTGAAGGCAGACATGGGTGAAATTATTATGGGCAACAAGGAAATGGCAGAAGTGTTGAATAGGTACTTCGGATCTGCCTTCACTAAGGAAGACACAAACAATCTCCCAGATGTACTGGAGGACAGAGGATCTAAGGGAGTAGAGGAACTGAAATAAATTTTCATTAGGCGAGAAATAGTATTGTGTAGGCTAATGGGACTGAAGGATGATAAATCTCCTGGGCCTGATGGTCTGCATCCCAGGGTGCTCAGGGAGGTGGCTCTAGAAATAGTGGACGCATTGGTGATCATTTTCCCATGTTCAATAGATTCAGGATCAGTTCCTGTGGATTGGAGGATAGCTAATGTTATCCCACTTTTCAAGAAAGGAGCGAGAGAGAAAACGGGGAATTACAGACCAGTTAGCCTGACTTCGGTGGTGGGAAAGATGCTGGAGTCAATTATTAAAGAGGTAATAATGGGGCATTTGGGTAGCAGTAATAGGATTAGTCCAAGTTAACATGGATTTATGAAAGGGAAATCATGCTTGACTAATCTTCTGGAATTTTTTGAGGATGTGAGAAGTAAAATGGATGAAGGGGTGCCAGTGGATGTAGTGTATCTAGACTTTCTGAAAGCCTTTGATAAGGTCCCGCACGGGAGACTGGTGACTAAAATTAGAGCAAATGGTATTGGGGGTAGGGTGTTGACATGGATAGAAAATTGGTTGGCAGTCCGGAAGCAAAGAGTAGGAGTGAACGGGTCCTTTTCAGAATGGCAGGCAGTGGCGAGTGGAGTGCCGCAAGGCTCGGTGTTGGGGCCGCAACTGTTTACCATATATATTCATGATTTGGAAGAGGGAATTAGGAGCAACACTAGCAAGTTTGCGGATGACACAAAGCTGGGTGGCAGTGTGAACTGTGAAGAGGATGTTAGGAGGTTGCAGGGTGACCTGGACAGGTTGAGTGAGTGGGCAGATGCGTGGCGGATGCAGTATAATACAGATAAATGTGAGGTTATCCACTTTGGCGGCAAAAACAAGGGGGCAGATTATTATTTCAATGGGGTTAGGTTAAGTAAAAAACCCTGTCTCACTGTGCGATTTGACCCATGAGTGACCCCGAGTGAAAGACTCGTGGTTGCGTACGAGACTCCAAGTTTATGATCAAGAGTTTAACCGAGTTCACACGGGTATGTCTAAGTTTGCCGTTTACTTCTCAATTCTGCGATGTTCCAAGTTCGTCTCCCGAGTGTACCAAGTTCCTCTCCCGTTAATCTTGAGGCAACAATGCATCTGCTTATTTGATGGTAGATCTCAAAACTTGTCATAGAGCGCATTGCATTGTCTCTTTTATTGCCTGAATTTAGGCTTGTGCATTTCTCAGCTGAATTAGTATATAGTGGAAATACTTTTATTTGTGCTTCATTTGTTGATTTGCATGTTTGAGAAGCCCTTTTTCAGACCACTGTGTTGTTTGCTGTGGTGCTCCTTTTCTCAATATGTGCAAAAAAGCGTTTATGATATTGAACAAGATTAATAAAGACTTTGTTTCTCATTCACCGTGCTGTTTGTTTTATTTTCTGATCTACTGAGAGGTGACACTTTCTAACATTTAAAAAGCACAGCATATGAGGCACCAGAGTCCTTAACTATCACAAATGATTGTGAGAATCAAGATGTGAATATATTTTGCCTTCCTCTATTTTGTGTTTTATGATGAAAGGAATATTACATTCAAGTCAGGAGACTTTGTAGTGATATTAAAATGAAGACTTCCAGACATCAATTTGATCTTGATAGCAAAGAACTCTCTTTTATTGTTCAATGAAGTAAACAAACAGTGAGAATCAAACGGATTAGTAAAAAGCTTTTCAACACTTTAAGCTATTAGAAAAAGTGGGAGTATCCAAAAGATACTAAAATATGATCAAACAGGCAAAAAACAACATAAACATACAGATAAGAATGAACATCAGAGGGATAATGGAACTAATCTCCCAGGTCTGTCCCTTCATCAAATGGTGATTCTGCTCCACTAAGACGGCCGTCTCCATATTCAGATTGCAAAGCAGGCTGCAGCTCTGTATAACTGAGTGGTGATGGGGGGTGATAGCAGGAATGAAATGAGAGCATGGCCAGGGTAGTGTGGGTCCATGACAATGCTGGCTGCCTTTTTGAGGCAGCACCTCCTATAGAACCCTTTGATTCAGTAAAGTTCAGTAAAGAGATCGGGAATCTGGCATCATGGCTTGAGAATAAAACCCAGCCTTTAACATCCGCATAATGAAAGAGTTGGTGTTGTCCTATGGAACAGGGGTGCAGGAGAGGTGAACACAACCCTGTCTTCTTCAACAGCACTGGTAGAGACGGCTTCTGGACGTGACTGGCAAACCTCAGATTAGGCTGCCATGAAGTGTCATAAAATGTTCTCACGCTGTTCCTCAATACTGGTTTGTCTTAAGGTTGTGAGCTCAGTCCCAAATACACAAAATCAATATATAAACTTCAAGCAATTTTTTCTTTTCAACCCACTCTGTCACCTTATCAATAACTTGCTTAACTTTGTTAAGCAGAATTTGTCTTTAAAAAGTCTATGTTGGTGTTCCTTAACTGATCCATACTTATCCAAGTAACTGATATTTCTGTCCCTGATTATTGTTTCTAAAAAGAGTTCCCACGGTAGACTCACGAGTCACAAAGGTAAACGCACGGGCCACTACGTTCTTACAACGAGTTTAAATGTTTCAAATTTTAACCTCAAGAGTACATTTTACTTGTGGAAAAGTTTAAACATGTTTGAACTTTTTCAAGAGTTAACAAGTTTCATGGGTACCTGCCGTTAGCGCCAAGAGTCGCTAAGTTGCGTCCACGAGTTCCGACGTTCCCGCTACGTTAATTGTACGTGATTACCACGAGTTAAATTTGTTTTAAACTCGGGGTACCTCGTGGGTCAGCTCGCACAGTGAGACAGGGGTTTAAGGGGGAAGTGCAGCGAGACCTGGGCGTCCTTGTACACCGGTCACTGAAAGTTGGCTTACAGTAGGTATGTTACAAAACTTACCTTCAGTCGCGCTGTAATTCTGCCACTGGCTGTGTGCGCGATTTTGGCGCCTTTAAGGGGGGGGCGGGGTTAAAACGCGGGTTTCTCCCTTGTCCTGGAAATATTTTGTTGGAGTACAAAACTTCGCTGACAAAATCGTTCCTACTGGCGATTTGTGAATTTTTTTTAAAAATTAAATCGTCAATGTCAGCGCTAGAGTCATTTTAAAAGCAGCTCCTGAAGCGTCAACGCCAATAACGGGGACGGATTTCACACAATGGACAGGTAAACAAAAGTGCTTTCTTTAAATGTATAAAAGTGCTTCTTAAGAAGCCTTTAATTCACATTTTGTCATGCGACACGGTGATTTTATTCCCCGAATTAACGGCAGTATTTTTCATGCCAATACGGGGTTAAATTCACCGCAAATGAACGTTCCAAAAGATCGCGTTCCAGTAATTCTCACTCGCAAGATGAATTAAATCCCCATTAATTTACAGGTATTAAACATTCAATTCCTTCCATTTGGCCTGTAAATTCATGAAAATTAGATTTAAAAATTATGTTATATTGTGAATTATTGTGTGAATGTTATTTGGACACTTAGGCTATTTAAAAATGTTAATCTATTCTTAAGAAATTGATAGATGTTTAGATCTAGTAATTGAATTTTGTAATTAGCTACAATTAGGTAACTAACTAATTATATGCTTTACTTTCATGTCTTCGAAGTAAGATTGTTTCATATTTGTTTCAGAATGCTTCAATCTATAATACCTGAAAATTTCTTTCAGTTACCATAATTTTTAAGAAAGTTATGGGCTTTTAACTGTCCTCGATCACAGCTTTTGTGTTAAGTCAATGGAAAAGCAATAGGGAACTAGATGCTAATTTCTGAGTATGATAATGGCCATAACTTTTTTAATACTGAAGATATGAAAGTGAATTAAGTGTCAAATTAAACTTCTTTTTGTGCTTTATCTGATGGGATAAATTGCAGACTTTATTTTTTAAATCTCAAAATTTTGTAACATTGCTACTTACAGGTACAGCAGGAAGTGAAGAAAGCTAATGGAATGTTGGCCTTCATAACAAGAGGATTTCAGTATAGGAGTAAAGAGGTTCTTCTGCAGTTGTATAGGGCTCTGGTGAGACCACATCTGGAGTATTGTGTACAGTTTTGGTCTCCTAATTTGAGGAAGGACATCCTTGTGATTGAGGCAGTACAGCGTAGGTTCACGAGATTGATCCCTGGGATGGCGGGACTGTCATATGAGGAAAGATTGAAAAGACTAGGCTTGTATTCACTGGAGTTTAGAAGGATGAGGGGGAATCTTATAGAAACATATAAAATTATAAAAGGACTGGACAAGCTAGATGAAGGAAAAATGTTCCCAATGTGGGGCGAGCCCAGAAACACAGGCCACAGTCTTAGAATAAAGGGGAGGTCATTTAAGACTGAGGTGAGAAAAAACGTTTTCACCCAGAGAGTTGTGAATTTATGGAATTCCCTGCCACAGAGGGCAGTGGAGGCCAAGTCACTGGATGGATTTAAGAGAGAGTTAGATAGAGCTCTAGGGGCTAGTGGAGTCAAGGGTTATGGGGAGAAGGCAGGCACGGGTTATTGATAGGGGACGATCAGCCATGATCACAATGAATGGCGGTGCTGGCTTGAAGGGCCGAATGGCCTCCTCCTGCACCTATTTACTATGTTTCTATGTTATCCAAGTAGATGATTATACTCAAAAGCACACACAGTGCTGGAGTAACTCAACAGGTGAGGCAGCATCTCTGGAGAACATGGATAGGTGACGTTTTGGGTCAAGACCTTCAGATATTATAATATTGTTCATACTATTATACAATCTTCAGGATTATACTATTGTTTTCTGGCCAATGCCATCGATCAGGGAGATGTGATAAGGTTATTAGACTGAGGGTAACAAAGAATTATAGATAATAATATTGACTAAATAACAACTGAAATTGGTCTTTGTTTACAAACGTAATAAATATAAAGGGCACAGTGATGGTCACCTTATTAGATTACTAGGAGGGAGCCACTTTGGGATTTCCTGAGGCCATGAAAAGTGTCACATGAACGAAAGTCTGTCACAGGAACGAACCCCTGCCTTTTAATTACTCTTTAACGCTTGCAAATTGACCGCACACCGGTTTCTTTTCGTTCATTCTCGGAAAACATCCCCTGCACAAACCTCTTCACCGGCTTCCTCCCGCTGTGTGGCTGACTTCATCAGCCTTGTGTCCTCTCCACGGGCCTCCAGGCCGTTCCACCTCCATAGCTTACTGCTTGAGAATCTTGCTTCAACAGGACCCATGGTCTGTTTGCTCGCTGGCTGGCTGACGCTGGTCGAGTTGATGCCAGGCTGTAGGACTGGCATTGCCATCGGGTGCTGCCGGGTCTGGAGGTTGCAGGGAATTTGCCCATCGTGCATGGATGCCCATCCCTTGGAGAGATAGTCCCCGTGTGATGATTTTTCCACACGTCGGTAGTTGTTGTTGGCTCAAGAGTAACTCAGGAGAGGAACTTGGTACATCGCAGAAATGAGAAGTAAACGGCAAACTTAGACATACACGTGGGAACTCGTTGAAACTCGTGAACATAAACTTGGAATCTCGTAGACATCCACGAGATTCCAAGTTTCCAAGCAAATGGCAAAGTTAAATTAAGAAGATCACTGTAATAAAGAAAAGGGAGGACACAGAAATACAATGATAATGGATTGATAAGATTCCCAGAAATAAAGATCTAGAACAATTTTAAATATGCGATGCAGCAAGCGTCTCATCTTTTTTCAACTTAATCCTTCATATAATATGCTTGTTGTGGTTCCTTGGAGGACAATTCGTCTCAGCTGTTCCCATACAAGGAATTTGTGGCCTAAAATGTTGTATGTCAGGGATGGTTACTTATGTCCAGGATGGGATCTAAGTTAAGGTGTCTATATTGAACAATCTTATTACTTTTTTTTTGTATTTAATAATTGTGAAATGTTTGAAACCGAAATAAAATGTCTCACTTGCAAAATTCTTCAAGGGCTTGGCAAATTGGAGAGTGGAGGTTATTTCCCTTGACTGAATTTTCAGACCAGGGCACAGAGAGTAAGGAGTAGACCATTTAAGATTGAGATGAGGAAAGATTTTTTTTCCTGCAGAGGGCGATGAGCCTTTGGACTTCTCTAGTCTGATGGCTGTGGAAAATTTGTCGCTGTGTTTGTTCAAAAGAGTGATAGATAGAATGCTGGCAAAATGGTAGGTTAGGGTGAAGATAAACCAGGAGCTGGGTTCTCTGTGATTTAGCCTGAATAAATTATACTACTGTGATGCTGATAAGGCAAGATCATAACATTTATCATCTGCTTGTACATATTAGGACAATTTATGGAAGCCTTTTACTCCTGTGTTTAAAATATTACGTAAATGTAGCCCAAAATTCAATTAGAGGAAAAAGTGAATAATAAGTCCAGAAAATCTGAACAATGTTTAACCTTATGAAAGTTCATGGAGTTTGAAATAGTAGCATGAGTGTACTCTCCATGGTTGGTTAACCTGGATGTTTGTCATCAATTTCTGTTATTTTCCCTGATGCTAAATATCTGTATCAAATGTTCAATTTTATTAGAAGGCAGTACATTTAATTTCACGTTGTGAGAAAAGTACCGTTGGAACTACAAATGCTTGAGAAATTAATGTAAGATGTTTTAATGGTTTTGTGGTTTTGTTCATTTTGGAATGAATCTTTGTTATTATGATTTTTTAGCAGCAAATGGAGCTATGGAATTTGGCTGGAAATAAAATGAACAATTTGAGAATAGTATTATTATATGAGTTCCAGTCCACATGAAATTGGAGCTGTTCCTGATATTGTAGGGAGCTGAATTCATAACAAAGGGATGAAATTCACTTCACTCTGCATTCTATACACATCTTTGTACATGGGGTGAAGACCAGACAATGAATGCTGGGCAGGGTCTATTCTCCAGCCCAGTTTAAAAAAAAAGCAAATGCTGATATGAAAATCAGACCCATTAATAGAAAACTTTGAAAGTTGTAACTAAAATAGGTATCCATTCTGTTATCTATGCTAAATTATCTCCATATCCTCTTGCTATACCTAGAATCTATATAGATTGTTCACAGAAAAAAATGTTTGAGTATGCGATGGACTTATTAGGGATAGTCAGCATGGCTTTGTGTGGTGAAAATCCTGTCTAACTACCTTGATTGACTTTATTTAGAGAAGGTAACAAATATTATTGATGAGGGTAAGCCAGTGGATGTTGGATACATGCACAAGGTCACTCATGGTTGGCTGATCCAGAAGATTGAGCTTGATAGGTTGGACTCAATTAGCTTGGTCATAGAAACAGAGGGCAGGAATGGAGGGGTGTTATTCTCGAGAGAGAGAGGTGTATGGCTTTGTGTTCCACAGGGATCAGTACCGGGACCTCTGTGGTTTGTGATTATATATCTTATCTTATCTATATACTATTAAAACTCTGTGTGTGTGTGGAAGTGTGGGTGTGTGTGTTTGTGTCAGATTTGCGCCTTTGATTCCTTGCTCCGCCAAAACCACACGCGAAAACTCCGCGATTTTTTCCATTTCGCTAGACATTACACTTTTACATACCCTAACAGACTCCTTATTAGATTTAGACATTTTTATGTACACATTTTAAAATAAAATCCCCCCCCCCACTCACTCATTTTGTCTCCTCCTGCTGGCCAGCCACCATAACGGCTGCTGCCTCCCGGCTCTGCTCCAAAAACGGCGCTGAAAAGCAGCGGCGGAACAACCCATCTTTGCCTTCAGCCAGCGTGACAGAGCCAGCACGTCAACGGCCTGTCGGCCCGCAGCCCCATTGAGGGCGTACGCAGCGTCTCGACGTAGGCAGCGTCTTGACGGCGTACGCCGTCAACACGCTGCGTACGCCATCAAGATGCTGCGTACGACGTCAATAACGCTGCGTACGGCCGTCCAGAAGCACGTTCGGGAACCAGACCCCGGGTCCAGACCCAACGGGTCTGCTCTTGGTCGAGTAACTATTAAAAGTCTGATCTTGGGGGGGGGGTGGTGTGTGCGTGTGTGTGGGGGGGGGGGGGTGTTCTCGAAAACACGACGCGCTAACGGTGAGATTTTTGCATATTCCAATAGAGATTTACGCCATGATGTCAGAAATCGCCTTGTCTGAAAATTTCATGCATTATATCCCGAGTTATTTAATAAAATTGTTCTGAAATCTTTTTTTAAGTTAACGAGCTGATGACGTCACAATGGGTTTGCGTGCGCCGCCCGCTGCCCAATGTTTTCAACGCGCCGCCTGCTGCGCACTGTTTTCCACACGCTGCGAGTTATTTCTCCCCCCCCCGACTCACAGTCATTTGTCGCCACTCGCTCGCAGTCGACTCGCACTCGGCCGGCCGGCCGCCCCGCCACGCCCGCAGCCCAGCGGCCCCCCCCCGGGCTCTGAAGCCGCTGAACATGCAGTAATTTGGTTGGGCTTCCGAGGTCCCGAGCGCTCCCGAGGCCCGCCGCCCGCTCGCAGTTGGCACCTCTCGCAGTTGGCCACGCCCGCTTAATGTCCGCGCCACCCGCTCGCCAAGTTCAAGTCCGCCCTCTCCCTCTCTCTCTCCCCTACACCCTCCTCTCCCCCACTCCCCTCCTCTACCCCCTCCTCTCTCCCCCTCCCCCTCTTCTCCCCCCTCTTCCCCCCCTCTCTCTCCCCCACTCCACCCCCATCCCCCCTCCTCCCCTTCCCCCCCTCTCTCTCCCCCACTCCACCTCCCTACCCCCTCTCCCCTCTCGCTCCCTCCCTCCCCCCTTTTTTACATATTCCGAGAGATTTACGCCATGGTCAAAAATCCCCTTATCTGAAATTTTGTTGTATTATTTCTCGAGTTATTTATGAAAATGTTCAAAAAATTCAAATAACTTGGAAAATAAACGAGATGGTCTCGCTGATGACGTCACAATGGCTCTGCTCCTATGTTCCACGCGCAGCGATGGACGTCACCCCCCTCTCCCCCCCTGTTCTTCAAAAGACACAGAAAGAACGAGCAAGTGTGCTCTGTACTGCAGCTCCCGAGCACTTCCGAGGTCATGAGCGCTCACGAGTACTCACGAGCTTCCCGCCTTGCTTTTCCAGAACTTTCTCCTTGCGGGCAGCTGCGCTATGTTCCACGCGCAGCGAGTGACGTCACCCCCCACCCCTTCCCCCCCCCCGTTCTTCAAAAGACGCAGAAAGAACGAGCAAGTGGGCTCAGTACTGCAGCTTCCGAGCGCTTCCGTTGTCACGAGCACTCCCGAGCTTCCTGGATTGCTTCTCCAGAACTTTCTTAACGGTCATTACCCCCTCCCCCTCCCGCTACCCCCTCTCCCTCGCACCCCCACTCTGCCCCCCTCCCTCTCTGTCCCCTCCCTTTCTGCCCCCCTCCCTCTCTGCCCCCCCTCCCTCTCTGCTCCCCTCCTTCTCTGCCCCCCTCCCACTCTGCCCCCCCCCTCTCTGGTGGAGTATTGCGTTCGGGAACTAGCCCTTCCATGTGACGCCGCGCCCCCCCACCCCTCAATCACTACCCCCTCCCTCTCCTCTCTACCCTCTCCCCCTCCCTCTATACCCCCCCTCTTCCCCCCCCCTCTTGCCGTGCCTGCGCAGTTGGGGGTTATGCGTGAGTGGATAGGGCAGGGAATAGGGTAAAAGGAGCGAAATAATAATATTAATATAATATCAAGGGGGTTAGCGTGTGCGTGTGACGCCGAAGGCCGCCCCCCCCCCTCCCCCCGCATTGAGGGGACGGGACCCAACGGGTCCCACTTGGTCTAGTAAAGTATAAAAATAATATTTACCAAAAATAAAGCAGGGCTGATTAGTAAGTTTGCAGACAGCACAAAAATGAGCAGAGTTGTGCGGACATTGAGGAAGATTATCAATGAGCGTCACGGTGGCACAGTGGTAGAGTTGCTGCCTTACAACACTTGCAGCGCTGGAGACCCGGGTTCGATCCTGACTACGGGTGCTGTCTGTACGGAGTTTGCACATTCTCCCTGTGATCTGCGTGGATTTTCTTCGGTTTCCTCCCACGCTCTAAAGACGTATAGGTTTGTAGGTTAATTGGCTTGGTATAAGTGTAAAATTGTCCCTAGTGTAGGATAGTGTTAATGTGCGGGGATTGCTGGTCAGCGCAGACTCGGTGGGCCGAAGGGCCTATTTCTGCGCTGTATCTCTAAACTAAACTAAACTAAAGAGATTAAAGATCAATTGGAAATATGGCCAGAGATATGAGGAGATAGAGGTTGATCTGGACAAGTGTAAGGTGCACTTTGGGAGATCAAATGCAAGAAGAAAGTATACAGTAAATGGCAAGTCCCTAAGGCACATTGATCTACTAGAAGGATCTTGGGGTTCAAATCCATAGCTCCATAAAAGTGGTAATACAAATGTGTAGGGCAGTGAAGAAGGTGTATGGCATGACATCTTCATCGGTTGAGGCATTCAGTACAAGAGTTCGGACAGTCATGTTGCAGCTGTATAAAACTTTGTTTAGACCACTTTTGGACTGCTGTGTACAGTTCTGGTCACTACATTGAAAGAAAGATGTAGGCATGGAGGCTTTGGAAAGGGTGCTGAAGAGATTCACCTGCATGGTGCCTGGATTTGAGAATATTAGTTGTCAGGAGAGATTGGATAATCAGATTATTTTTGCTGCAGTTAGGAAATTGAGGGGTGATCTGTTACAAGTGTATAATAGAAGAAGAGACTTAATTAGTTGGCAGAGGCATGTTTGGCCAAACGGTGGTAGGTGCTCTGCCAGGGGAAGTTTCAGAAGCAGGAACAATAGCAATATTTAAGATCCCTTTCAACAGGCTTGTGATGAGGCATGGAATAGAGGGATGTTGATTATGTATAGGCAGATGGCATTAGTTTAACTTTAAATCATAGTTGGCATAGACATCGTAGGCCAAAGGGTCTGTACCTGAGCTGTATGTACTGTTCAATGTTCTGTATAGTGCATGAATTGAAAATTATCCAAGATAATATATATAATGTGAAATGATTTAGGTTTATGTCATCAATCTCATAGCTAATCTAAAATCACTTTTGCAGGTTGAATTCGAAGATGGTTCCCAATTTGTAGTAAAACGTGAAGATGTCTATCTGTTAAATGAAGAACTGCCAAAACGGGTTAAATCACGACTAGTAAGTAAACTCATAAAATATTTTGACCATTGTATGGACTAAAATTTGCAAAATAACAGTGTACAAGACAAATTATTTACTGACCCCACTGCATTGACCCAGAACCATTCAGTGTAGTGAAATTTAGGTTTTCCAGTACTTCAAAAACTGATATGCACTAAGCAATATGTAATAAAAAGGAACTGCCGATGCTGGTTTATACCAAAGAGAGACACAAAATGCTGGAGTAACTCAGCCAGTCAGGCAGTATCTCTGGAGAAAATAGATTGATGTCTGAAGAATGGTCCTGACACGAAATGTCACCTATCCATTTTCTCGAGAGATGCTGAGTTATGCCAGCAATGTTTTTCTATCTTTGCCCCAAGCGTTAAGATGGTTCAGGAGAACAGGGCAAGGACTGGCACATTTGTTTAACTGGCACTCGTCAAGAACAACATGAGCACTGTACTCCTGCTCCCACCGTTATATCTAATTATTTCACACATTTTGCCTTTAAGACTAGTGAATACAGACTGTCAGTGTCAATAATCTATTATATCCTAATTTTAAATTTACTCGTCTGAATTTGTGTTTCTTTGTTGTATCTCACTATTTAATTTCACGTAAGATTACTATTTCTGAGTGTTTTTGCAATATGTTCAAACTTTCTTGTAGCTCCTAGCTCTGACACTAAAAGGCATGCAATGGCTTTTCTCTGCACTTGTCCTTCTATTTCTCAGAGCCCCTATTCAGCCACGGTAGTACACCTTCTATGGTCCAAGCAGAGCTGGGTATAGAAAAACTCTGATAATCATTATCCCTCTGCTGATTCCTGTGCTCCTTTCTAACCATCTGGGCCCTGGATTTACTCATTCCCTTAAAATTTCTAGGCTTAACTAGAGAGTTTATATATCATGAACAGAAAGGTAAATTAATAGCTTCCAAATCTGATGGTCTGACAAGGTAAATTAATGGCCCCAAAACGTGCGGATTAACAGAATTTTACTTTACCTTGATCATGACCTGTATTCTGCAATTGGTTGTGTAGTTCATCATATCGACTTTGTTAATTATGGCTTGAGGATCTTGTCTGAGCCTTAACTAGTTCAACATCGTACAAAATGTGAACATTTTGCCCTTTTGTATTTTCAAATTCTACTGTTCGTGTTCAACATATTTTAATGTTATTTAGCTTTTTCTATAATTCATAGGCAAACTTATTTGATTCCGTTGCATTTCCTCACATGGAACCATTGGTGTAAATTAGGATCTGTAGAAGTGTAAATGCTGAAAACACTCACAAGATCAGGCAGCATCTGTGGAAAGCAAAATGGTTAACATTTCTCTTTCTGAGATTCCACTAATCCTGAGCCGGAAGAATCTATTTCGGTAACTGCTTAGCATCCTTCTCCTTCCAATTGTATACAATAATTATTGAAACTACACAGGTTTAAGCTTAATTAGTCATCTTTCATGTGTAAAGCTCCTTGGGACATCATGGAGTTAGATGAACATATCAGAGCTAAAACTACAAATGTTGGATAAAAGTAAACGATTCGAGCAGCATCAATAGGAACTAACCTCACCACTAACTTCCATCCATCACTCAAATTCACCTGGACCATTTCCGACATCTCCCTACCGTTTCTAGACCTCACTATCTGCATAGCAGGTAACAGACTACTGACCAACATCTACTACAAACCCACTGACTCCCATGGCAATCTCGACTACACTTCTTCCCACCCTGCTATCTGTAAGGACTCTATCCCCTACTCACAATTCCTCCGTCTACGCCGCATCTGCACCCAGGACGAGGTGTTCCAAACCAGGGCATCGGAGATGTCCTCATTCTTTAGGGAACGGGGGTTCCCCTTTTCAACTATAGATGAGGCTCTCACCGGGGTCTCTTCTATATCCCATAGCTCCGCTCTCACTCCCCATCCACCCACTCATAACAAGGGCAGAGTCCCCCTTGTCCTCACCTTCCACCCAACCAGCCGTCACATAGAACAGATAATCCTCCGACATTTTCGCCACCTCCAACGGGATCCCGCCACTGGCCATACCTTCCCATCTCCTCCCCTTTCGGCTTTCCGCAGAGACTGCTCCCTCTGTATCTCCCTGGTCAATTCGTCCCTTCCCACCCAAACTACCCCCACCCCTGGCACTTTCCCTTGCAAACACAGGAAATGTAACACTTGTCGCTTTACCTCCCCCCTTGACTCCATCCAAGGACCCAAGCAGTCTTTCCAGGTGAGGCAGAGGTTCACCTGCACCTCCTCCAACCACATCTATTGCATCCGCTGCTCTAGGTGTCAACTGTCTAAATCAGTGAGACCAAGTGCAGGTTTGGCGATCGCTTCGCCCAACACCTCCGCACAGTTCGCATTAACCAACCTGATCTCCCGGTGGCTCAGAACTTCAACTCCCCCTCCCATTCCGTATCCGACCTTTCTGCTATGGGCCTCCTCCATGGCCAGAGTGAGTCCCACCGCAAATTGGAGGAGCAGCACCTCATATTTCACTTGGGTAGTTTACACCCCATTGACTTCCCCAATTTCAGGTAGTCCTTGCTTTCTCCCTCCTTCCTCTCCCCTTCCCAGCTCTCCCTCAGCCCACTGTCTCCGCCTCTTCCTTTCTTCTTCCTGCCCCACCCTCCCCACCCCCACATCAGTCGAAGAAGGGTCTCGACCCAAAACGTCACCTATTCCTTCGCTCCATAGATGCTGCCTCACCCGCTGAGTTTCTCCAGCATTTATGTCTACCTTCAATAGGAAAAAACTTGGTTCAAGCTGCAGAGAGAGAACTAAGGAAATGCTGGTGGTAGGGCATCCACCAGAATTGTCAATGTAACACTTTAAAAGATGATAATTAGAGGCATAAGCAGATAAAATCCATAGTCTTCATCTTTCATGCTCCCAGCTTCTGTATTCAAATAATTATCTTTCACAATTCCCAACAAGATTCCAACCTCAAGACACACTCTCCTTCCCTATGCAGGCTTTCAAAGGGATCTTTCCCTTCTTCTTCTTCTTGCGTATGGCGTGCATAGCCTAAAGTTGTAGGACAACTTGTTCTATTTGATCTTATTTGATTGCATTCGTCGAAACAGGGCGGACCACGTGAAGGTTGCAATCTTCCACCCTATCTTTCCCTTCATAAATATTGAGTCCAGAAGGCTGTAATGCAAGTGCAGGAACTGCAAAATCTATCCTTTCACCTCTTTCCCACTACCCAGGGACTCATAGAAACATAGAAACATAGAAAATACAGTGGCTTGCAAAAGTTTTTATACCCCTTGAACTTTTCCACATTTTGTCACGTTACAACCACAAACATAAATGTATTTTATTGGGATTTTATGTGATAGACCAACACAAAGTGGTGCATAATTGTGAAGTGGAAGAAAAATGAAACATGGTTTTCAAATTTTTTTACAAATAAAAAACTGAAAAGTGTCGCGTGCAAAAGTATTCAGCCCCCCTGAGTCAATACTTTGTAGAACCACCTTTCGCTGCAATTACAGCCGCAAGTCTTTTGGGGTATGTCTCTACCAGTTTTGCACATCTAGAGACTGAAATTTTTGCCCATTCTTCTTTGCAAAATAGCTCAAGCTCAGTCAGATTGGATGGAGAGCATCTGTGAACAGCAATTTTCAAGTCTTGCCAGAGATTCTCAATTGGATTTAGGTCTGGACTTTGACTGGGCCATTCTAACACATGAATATGCTTTGATCTAAACCATTCCATTGTAGCTCTGGCTGTATGTTTAGGGTCGTTGTCCTGCTGGAAGGTGAACCTCAGCCCCAGTC
Source organism: Malacoraja senta (assembly GCA_038087875.1). Classification (NCBI taxonomy): domain Eukaryota; kingdom Metazoa; phylum Chordata; class Chondrichthyes; order Rajiformes; family Rajidae; genus Malacoraja; species Malacoraja senta. Next base: position 170,365,208 of record CM075977.1, read on the forward strand.
TCAAGTCTTTTGCAGACTCTAACAGGTTTTCTTCCAAGATTGCCCTGTATTTGGCTCCATCCATCTTCCCATCAACTCTGACCAGCTTCCCTGTCCCTGCTGAAGAAAAGCATCCCCACAGCATGATGCTGCCACCACCATGTTTCACAGTGGGGATGGTGTGTTCAGGGTGATGTGCAGTGTTAGGTTTCCGCCACACATAGCGTTTTGCATTTAGGCCAAAAACTTCAATTTTGGTCTCATCTGACCAGAGCACCTTCCTCCACATGTTTGCTGTGTCCCCCACATGGCTTGTGGCAAACTGCAAACGGGACTTCTTATGGCTTTTTTTCAACAATGGCTTTCTTCTTGCCACTCTTCCATAAAGGCCCGATTTGTGGAGTGCACGACTAATAGTTGTCCTGTGGACAGATTCTCCCACCTGAGCTGTGGATCTCTGCAGCTCCCCCAGAGTTACCATGGGCCTCTTGGCTGCTTCTCTGATCAATGCTCTCCTTGCCCGGCCTGTCAGTTTAGGTGGACGGCCATGTCTTGGTAGGTTTGCAGTTGTGCCATACTCTTTCCATTTTCGGATGATGGATTGAACAGTGCTCCGTGAGATGTTCAAAGCTTGGGATATTTGTTTATAACCTAACCCTGCTTTAAACTTCTCCACAACTTTATCCCTGACCTGTCTGGTGTGTTCCTTGGGCTTCATGATGCTGTTTGTTCACTAATGTTCTCTAACAAACCTCTGAGGCCTTCACAGAACAGCTGTATTTATACTGAGATTAGATACACACAAGTGGACTCTATTTACTAATTAGGTGACTTCTGAAGGCAATTGGTTGCACTGGATTTTATTTAGGGGTATCAGAGTAAAGGGGGCTGAATACCTTTGCACGCGACACTTTTCAGTTTTTTATTTGTAAAAAAATTTGAAAACCATGTATCATTTTCCTTCCACTTCACAATTATGCACCACTTTGTGTTGGTCTATCACATAAAATCCCAATAAAATACATTTACGTTTGTGGTTGTAACGTGACAAAATGTGGAAAAGTTCAAGGGGTATGAATACTTTTGCAAGCCACTGTAGGTGCAGGAGTAGGCCATTCGGCCCTTCGAGCCTGCACCGCCATTCAATATGATCCTGGCTGATCATCCAACTCAGTATCCTGTACCTGCCTTCTCTCCATAACCACTGATCGTACCGTAGGGAAAGATGCTGGTGGTGTGCAAGGTGCGGCTCGGCTCTGTCTTGTACTTAGGGTGGCGGCTGAGGGAGCGCAGCTCGGCCATGGGCGAACTGGCACTTGTCGCCGTTGCGGCCCATCAGGGAGCGGGTTCCCCTGGTGTTGGAGCGGGGTTGGGCTGGAGTAGGCTCTTCTCTAAGCTGGCTGTGGGCCTTGGACCGCTGGTGTCGTTGGTCCGGGCTGTAGGTTGGCCCCGCGGGAGAGGCGGAGGTGAGTTGGGGTTGGCGCTTCTCCGCGCTGTGGGCCAGTGTCCCATCGGTCCAGACATCTCCGGCCACCCCCCGGGCGAGGATGGGACACTCAAGTGTGGGGGGGGGGACCGGGGACACGGGTTGGAATGAGGTGCGGTTCTGTCAGCGCGCAGCTACGGAGAGCAGGTCCAGTCTGTCCCTCCCCCCTGGTCTCCCACTCATATCTGCCCCCTGACAAATACAAACTTGAAAAAAGACAAAAAGTCAGACCCAAACTAAACTCAATGAATCTACAGCGCTTTGTTCTATTTTTATTTATAGCGTTTGACAAATCCCATGATAACCTTTGACAAATCCCATGATTCCTTGCGTTTTTCGGAATACCAAACTCTCTTATTGGTGTGATTCTGAGCATTCTGTACCCTGCCATTTTAATTCTCCTATTTCTGCTCTAACCTATCGGCTGGTGGCCTCCTGCGCTGTTACAGCCTCATGTTCAACCTGGGCAAGTTGCAGCCTTCCGAACTCAATATCCAATTCTCCAGTTTTAAGTAACTCTCTTTTCCTTCCAAGTCATTCTGCTGCATGTCATCCAGTCTAATTTTTCACTAAGGTTTTCTCTCCATTAGTACAGCCTGGCATGCTGGACATCTCACTGATCTCCTAGATGTTACAACACAAAGAACTGTTGACCGCCCCCATTAACTTATTTGACCTGACCTCACCCATATCAGTGATATTCCTATTATCCTATCCATACTTTTTCCACCCTAGGGGCTAGTGGAGTCAAGGGATATGGGGAGAAGGCAGGCACGGGTTATTGATTGGGGACGATCAACCATGATCACAATGAATGGCGGTGCTGGCTCGAAGGGCCGAATGGCCTCCTCCTGCACCTATTTTCTATGTTTCTATGTTTCTACCCTCTCTGAAACTTAATTGATTTGTTTCTTTTTCCATCAGTGCAGAATGCTAAAACAAATATAAATAGTTTTGATTTTGAAGATGAGAGAGTGTTTTTGCTCTAAGTTGCAGCATCTGAAAAGTGCTGGAGGAACTCGGTGGGTCAGGCAGGGTCAGTGATAAATGGACGTTTCGTTTCAGATCCTGACCCGAAATGTCACCTGTCCCTCCACAGATGCTGTCTTAGCCACTGAATTCATCTAGAACTTAGTTTTTTGCTGTTTTGATTTGGTTCCACTATAAATTAACTGGGATAAATAACCATCTCATGTAAACTGCTAGAGTCCATACTATGATTGCTCATTGATTTACCAAGACTGTGCAGATGCAAATCCCGCATGATTGTTGAATCGCCCTTGTGATATGCACCTCTTGTTTAGTTTAGTTTAGTTTAGGAGTACAATGTGAAAGACTATCCTTATGCCAACCAGGAATCACCCCATACACCAGCACTATCCTACACATTAGGGACAATTTACAATTTATAGAAGCAAATTAACCTACAAGCTTGTACGTATTTGGAATGTGGGAGGAAACTAGAGCACCTGGAGAAAACCCACGTGGTCACAGGGAGAATGTACAAACTCTGTACAGATAGCACCCATCGTCAGGATCGCTAGCAGTTCTCTGGCACTATAAGGCAGGAATTCTACCGCCATGCCACTGTGCCACCATTAATTTACGGACTTGAGTGAATATAGAGCAACATATGTTTAGAGACCTAAAGGTAACTTCCACCAATCTTTTTTTGCCCCTCGTGTGCTTCTTAGTTCCAGCAGTACTGATCTAACAACATAATTGTCTTCACTGGGATCCTTTTCTCTCTGCTGCCTTTATTGCATCCTATAGTGTTAGTCACTACTCCTCCTTCATTTTCTCATCTATTTTTATAAATAGAGTATATTTCATTTTTAACTTTGGTCATATTCCAACCATGTTTCTGTAATAGCTCTCAGATGTTACCCATTTTTTGCTATTTATGACATTAATTCATCTACATTTTAATGAATACTGCATGCATGAAGAGAACTAACCAATTTTATACCTTTACTATTTTATCCTGCCATGACGCTAATAAGAGGTATATGGTTAAGTATTGTACACTATTCGAGTTATCATTACCTTTTTATGCTCCCTTTGCGATATTAGCTTGTCTTTTGTTCTGTGAATTTTCATTTACCAGAACATTCTCTCACAACTTCCCCAGTGTATTAAGGACTTTAACCCTCAGCCTCCTGCACTGCAAGGAACAATTTTATAGAGGTGTATAAAATCATGAGGGGAATAGCTTGGGTAAATGCAGATTATTTTACTCAGTGTAAGTGAGTCAAGAACTAGAGAACATAGGTTTCAGGTGAGAGGGCAAAGATTTAATAGGGACCTGAGGTGCAACTTGTTGACTCAGAGGGTGGTGGATCTATGTAACGAGTTGCCAGAGGAAGTAATTGAGACAGGTTCTATTAAAAGACACATGGACAAATACATGGATAGGAAAGGTTTAGTGGGACATGCCAAATGCGGTAAGTGGCAAGTGGAAATTTAGCTTTGATGGGGCATCTTGGTCGGCATGGACTAGTTTGGCTGAAGGGCTTGTTTCCGTGCTATGACTGTGAATAGCAAACTAAACTGAGGAACTTTTGAGATAAAGGGAACTGACTAAATAATGTAAAGTATATTCATTTAGACTGATGTATTGTTTAATTTGTTGCTACCCAAGGACAACATTGGACTGAGGTTACAAGTAATTCTGGAGTGAAGCACGTTTTATTGTCGGTTAAGTGAGCAGGAAGTATATGTCACTCAATCGTCCTTCAATCCAGATATTAAAAAGGATCTATTATTCAATGCAGCTTTATTCAAAATTACTGATTAAGTGACCAAAAAAAAAGCAGCTATGTTGGGCCAGATTTTCAACTGTATACTCCAGTTCTGTGTCACGATCTTTTGATCCTTGGGATCATCATTCTTTAATACAATCACTTTGTGCACAACTTGCTTCGGTAATATTCTACAGAAAATTACCAGTAGTTTTATGGTCAACTGATGGTCAGTGCTCATCCCTAGAACAATGTTAATTGGGAAGTGGCACCAATAACTACTCTCCCTTTTCCTTCTTAACTCGCCTTCCCCCTTCCCTCAAAATGCTTCTTTAGGCAATGCAATGCTCTAATAATTGAATTTCTTATAATATACCTTTGTTTGTTAGTCTTCAGCTTCAGACATGCGCTATGAAGCAACGTTTTCCACCGAGAAGGTTCAGGCAAAGAAGCGACCGCGAGTCCTGAATTACAAATTCATGAACGAGTACGTTGACGATCCTGGTTATCGCACTTTCTTGGGAAACTTCTTCCAGACCCATTGCCGCCAAGGACAATAAGATCATGCTGACAGCCAAAAGGAAAACTTTGATCAGCACTTTCAATAAGTTGCAAATAAATTTCTGACCTGCTTGGGTTACAATTGTGTAATACTCAGTCTGTCCAACAAAAAAATGAGGAATTCCTTGAGCTCCTCTCTGAAGAATAAAGGGATGAAGAAATATCTGGATATTGCTTCTTGGAACAAGGGCTCTCACCGATGTGAATGAATAATTTTTCAAGTGTCTCAGAAACAGGCTCTAATTTGGAGCCTTTAAAAAAAATTAACATGCTTGTGTACTAAAATATTTTTATATGACTGCTACAGTTTTGGGTAGCATTTGTTTTGCTGGTTTTTAACCTTGTGATTTTGAGACTATGACAGAATCACTCCTCATTGGCTCTTTTGCTTTTCGTCACCATACTGTGCAAAAGAAAAAGAAACAATCCATTGCTACCTGAGAGCAGATTTTTATATATTTAATAAAAGATAGATAAGTTACAGATAGTTTGCAAACAAGTACATTTTCTGTTATTTGGTACTCTTATCAGTTACAAAGAAAAAGCATTTTTTTAAATTGGCTCGGACATTTTTCTATGCTGTAAAATAAGAGTCCGACAACATTTTTGAAATTACCTAGTAAGAGTATTTTAGCAAGAAGCCATGCCTTACTTAATCCTTTGTCTTTAGTTTTTTAGTGAGCAATGTAAAGGGGGGGGGAAAGACGTGATTCCTCCATAAGGGAAAAAGGTTTATACTTTAGGGGCTTTATTGTAGCAACAATGTGTGAGGTTTAAATCATTTTAAGTGCTCTCTTAAAAACAGCAACTCATTGCTCTTGTATTATAGCTGTTTGGCGTTATTGTTATTTTATGGTTATTTAATGTAATTTCCCTCTTTAAAAACCCTAAAGTTTATGAATGGGCAGCTTTGAATAAAACCACCAGCACCGATCATCTTCTGGTCTTTCGAATCCATCAGGTGGGGTGAATATTTAATCCTTTGTCCACTATTGCATAAAGCAGCCATTCATTCATGACTATATTCAAACCTTTTGCCAGGAAAATCTTTGCTGCTTTCCACATCTTGCAGCATGCTACATCAATTATTCTCATAACCCACATAAACCCTTCAGGGATTAAAACTGATTCCTGCCTGCTTCATACTGTTCTGCACAGAATCTCCCAAAGGTAAAACTCTATTTTCAATTGAATTCAACAAGTCCTTTTGCCCACTTGCTCCACAAAACAACAAATATTTGTCCCTGTACAGACTAACAAAATCTCTCCTTACCGATAATAAAATGTACCGTACCCGTTACAAAAGACACTTGTCAGACACTTGACCATTTTGCTGAAAATTAAAATCTTACTAATGTCTTTTTATATGACCACCTGTAAATTCTTAAGGGACAAGTAGAGTTGAAAAATATTCCTGCTGCACAAACTGTTAATTTCACAGGCAAAAATTGTGACGATAATATAGTGGAGAAACAAGGAACTGTGGAACCTGGTTTACAAAAAATGCACAGTGCTGGAGTAACTCAGCAGGTCGGGCAGCAGCTCTGGAAAACATGATAGGTGACGTTTCGTGTTGAGACAATAATATAACATTAAGTGAATTTTTTTTCCGGTTTAAATAAAAGCACATTGTGGAGTGAACAGTACATGGGATCAGCATTTCCTTGAATGACAAATCCACCAAAAGTCACCTCAAATAAATCAGATGCAAACCAAATAGAGAATGGCTGTTGAGATCTTGCCAGTCTACAGACAGCTTGCAATCCACTGAACCTGTTTAGCCTTGCAACTTTAAAATCTATACTGGTCTGAGATATCGCAAGCTGATTAGATTGCTTATAGCTAGGTGCAAATTCATATGAAAAATAAAAAGCATTTTAGCATCTACCCTGTTGTTAGCTCTCAACTTCACCGAAACAGTCAAGCAAACACAAGTACAAGAGGGAGTGTGTAAAGGGAATACCAGATGCAGAATATATCACATTACACTGTCACACTTGGAGTTATTGGGTCATAACGCACGGAAACAGGACCTGAAGCTCAAACTGCCCATGACGACTAAGACACCCCATCTACACCAGTCCCACCTGCCCATGTTTGGCACAACAGAGTCAGACTATAAAAAAAGTATGTAGGAAACAACTACAAATGGTAGTTTAAGTCAAAGGTAGACACAAAATGCTGGAGTAACTCAGCGGGACAGGCAGCATCTCTGGAGAGAAGGAATGGGTGACGTTTCGGGTCAAGATCTTTCTTCCTGACATTCCTAAAAAAAAGTTTTGTAATGATTGTTGGTTTGTGATTGGAAAATGGAGAGAAGGGCAAGTAACATGATGTATTTAAGAGAGTTGGATAGGGCTAATCAAGGGATATAGGAAGAAAGCAGGAATGGGGTTCCGATTCCAGATGATCAGCCATGATCATATTGAATGGCCTGCTCCTGCAGCTATTTTCTATGTTTCAATGTCTTATCCCAATTTGTAAAATAATTTCAAAATGCACCAATTCTTTTTTTTCCCCAAATACATTTTCTATTATCTCACTGTGCAACGAGAAAACCAGGTGACAGTCTTATCTTGGTTACTGTTTCTGAATGGAGGGACTCACTACTACTAACTATCTAGGCAGATTGGACCAGTGTGAAGTACCTTGTTAGAAACCTGACATGAGTGGACATGAGGAGAAGGTATTGGTTTTACGTATCTTTCCACTGCAATTGAACTAGCACTTCTTAATCAAGATTGCCTCTGGGGCAAGGAACCAGAAAGTACATGTTCAACTACATTTACACAATATGATAGGTTAAGAAATCAATAGTATTAGTGTTTTTTTCGCCAAAGTCATCAGTCTCCACCTTGATCCTCCCTACTGCTAAAGTGCGCAGTACAATAGAATTGGATCAAATCAACTGAGACATACTGCACATCCGCAAAAACAACATCTTAACATCAATAAAATGTCAGCTTTCCATATTGTATAGATTTGTTAAAAGGCCAGCTCCGCTTGACAAATTTAACAGCTTTCCAAAGTAACCGACTAGATAGCTAAAGGGAATGCAAATGTTTATGTAAATTTTCATTCAATACGTTCATTTATTTACACGTTGCAAAAATTGAAGTGCATGGTTTAAATATTGGCATAATACACGGCTGATAGACATGAACACAGACTGGGAAAAGTAGTTGTATATGTAAATTATGTTTTTATGAAATTCATTTAGATTTTTTGCACATTTTCTCCCTGATAAAGTTTCCCAAATCCTAAGTATTTTTCCTTCAGACTGCAGTGTGGAAATCAATTGTAATGCCTCCATTAATTTGTGGCGAAACATCCAGTATTTCCTCAAAAGAGCACACAGTCTCCTCTTTGGTGAGATTGGCTACTTTCCAAAAGTAAATCCTCATTAAATTCATTGTAACTGGATGTTCATCCCAACTGCCTGTACGGGTACATGTACTTTATCTCTCTTCATCCAGCCCTATCAGCTTTCCATTCTATTCATTTCATCTCTTGATTCCCATTAAACACATTTATGGCATCACAGAGCTATACAACACAGAAACTGTCCCTTCGGCCCATTGTGTCCATGTCTTCCAATTTGGTATATTGGGCTAGTTCCATCACCTTAATTTGTCCCATAGTGTGCTCTCACCAACGACATGTACAGCTGCATCATGATGTCCCGACGTTTGTACAATACCTTTCCCAATGAAGACAAGTGCGCCATTCGCTTTCTTCACCACACTGTCAACCTGACTCACCACATTCAGGGAACCATGTACCTGTAGTTCCTGATCTCTCTGTTCTGCAACAATCTCCATGGGTCTACCATTTACTGTGCAAGTGCTGCCCTGTTTGACATATTAAAGTGCAACACCTCACACTTTTTAAGAGTTAAATTCCACTTGTCATTCCTTGGCCCACCTTCCCAATTGATCTAGATCTTCTTGTAAACTTAGATATCCTTCCTCACTATCCACTGTACCACCAATTTTGATGTAATCTGCAAATTTACCAGCAATATTAATCACATTGTCACTCCAAATCATTGACGTAGATAACAAACAGCGGTGAGCCCAGCACCAACTTCCATGGCACTCCACTGCTCACAGGCCTCCAATCAGAAAAACAAGACTCCACAATTACCCAATGATTTATTTCTCCAAGCCAATTGGTCAGCTTGCCTTGGATTCTATGCATACTAACCTTATAGACTAGCCTACATGTGGGACAGTGTCAAAGGCCTTGCTAAAGTCCATAAAGACAACATTCACCATCCTGCCCTTGTCAATTCTCTTGGTGACCTCTTCAAAAAAAGTCTATCCGATTCGTGAAACATGATATTCCAAGCACAAAGCTAAGCTGACAAGGACTAGTCAGTCTGTGCCTGTCCAAATGTTGGTGGAATCTCCTCCACCAACATTCTTCACCACCCTTTAGTTCCCTGGTTTCAACTTATTGCCCTCTTCTTAAATAACAATACAATATTAGTCACCTTCCAGTCTTTGGACTTTACCTGTGATTAAAGATGATGGTCCAAGGATGTATTTGGTTAGGCCCAGGGGATTTTTCCACATTAAAGCCCTTTAAAAATGCCAATACTTCCTCTCAGGTAATTCATATCCTTCTTCAGATTGATGGTGCAAAGGGAAGATAGCTGTTAGAATGTGGTGAAGAGAAGGGGAGGAGCAAGAGCTGGCAACTGATAGGTGTATCCAGGTAAGAAGGGGTTGATTGACAATTGAATCAGGTGAGGAAGAGAACGGTGGAGATAGTAGCCAAGGCTGGAGGTGAAAAGACAAAAGGAAGGAAGGTGGGAAGTGAAATAGTGAACCAGAGGGAGGGATGGTGGAAAGAATGGAATGGGGAAGGGAGGAAGAAAATGGGACTGGAGAGCAGTGGGTGATGAGCAAGTGGAGGAGGAGAAAGGAACTGGGGGGGGGGGGCTGTTGAAAAAAAGATCCGCTGGGGTGAGGGATTGGGGGGGAAGGGTGGCGGTAGCTGGGCAGATGAGGAGGAGAGTTGGTATGCAGTTTTACCTGAAATTGGAGAATTGAATATCATACCATTGGGTTGCAGGCTACCCAAAGGGAATGTGAAGTGCTGGCCTTCCAGTTCATGTATGTATGGCCTCGCTCTGGCAGTGGAAAAGTCAGAGGATGGACAGATCAGTATGGGAATGGGAAGGGGATTTAAAACAGCCAGCAACCGGGAGCTCCAGCAAGCCCTGGCTGGCAGTGCAAGTGTTCAGCCAGACAGGCGCCTAGTCTACCTTAGTGTCACTGATGTAGAGGCCACATTGAGAGCATGAAATGCAATAGGATGGGTTGGAGAAGGTGCATTTTTACTTCTGTCTGATCTGGAAGGAGTCATGGGGTCCCTGAATCAAGGATGGCGCAGAGGTGTATAGACAGGTGTTACACCTCCTGCGGTTGCAAGGCAAAGTGTCAGGAGAGGGATGGATGGGGGAAGATGAGCAAACCAACGAGTCATCGGAAAAGGGTGGGGATGGATAGAGTTAATGGAACATCACAGTAGCTGGCAGAAAGGTTGGAGAATGATGTGTTGAATGTGGTAGCTTGTGGAACAAAACGCAAGGACCAGCAGAAGTGTATCTTTTATCTGGAGTAGGGGAAAGGACGGAGGAGGTCAAGAACAAATCTGTGGGAAATGGAGGAGTCACAGGTGAGGACCCCATCCACGACATTGCAGGGGCAACTACATTTCTGTAAGAAGGTCATCTCCAATGTCCTCGAGTGGAAAGCCTCATCAAAAAGACTGGTGAAATACAGCTACATCAGAATAGGCTTCTTAGTTTTAATTCCTCGGTCAGCAGATGAGGGATTCTCACTTCTGTAAATATAAATTAATCTTCTATAATAAGAAATTCTGCATATACAATTGAAATAACGATTTTTTTTCTCTTTTATGCTGCCTTCCATTCAAACTATTCCATCTAGATTTATAATACAACCAGCTTATGTAATTACATTTTCCCTGACCATCACAATACAACTTTTCATTTCTCAATCTTCCAGGCTTGTCATTTCACACAAGATAAATTCATGACTGGTTTCCATTTTTTCCCCCAACAACAGTCATAAATACAGATCAGATCATTGTGACCATATATATATATACACACATCAATAAACAGATAAAGTACAATAGGTTGTTATAGTTCACAGTTTGTTTGAAGTTGTGTTTAATAGTCTGATGGCTGTGGGGAAGGAGCTGTTCCTGAGCCTGGATGTTGCAGATTTCAGGCTCCTGTACCTTCTACCTGATGGCAGAGGAGAGATGAGTGTGTGGCCAGGATGGTGTGGGTCCTTGATGATGCTGGCAGCTCTTTTGAGGCAGCGACTGCGATAACTCTCCTCGATGGTAGGGAGGTCAGAGCCGATGATGGACTGGGCAGTATTTACAACTTTTTGCAGCCTTTTCTGCTCCTGGACGCTCAGGTTGCCGTACCAAGCCACGATGCAACCAGTCAGCATGCTCTCTACTTTGCATCTAGCTTGACATACCGACTCTCTGTAATCTTCTCAGGAAGTAGAGGCGCCGATGTGCTTTCTTTATGATTGCATCAGTGTTCTGGGACCAGGAGAGATCTTCAGAAATATGCACCCCAAGGAATTTGAAGTTCTTGACCCTTTCCACCATCAACCCGTTGATATAAACGGGACTGTGGGACCCCATCCTACCGCTTCCGAAGTCCACAATCAGTTCCTTGGTTTTCCAGGTGTTGAGAGCCAGGTTATTGTGCTGGCACCATTTGGTCAATCGGTCGATCTCACTTCTATACTCCGACTCGTCCCCATCAGTGATACGTCCCACAACAGTGGTGTCGTCGGCGAACTTGATGATGGAGTTCGCACTATGTCCGGCTACGCAGTCATGAGTATAGAGCGAGTACAGCAGGGGGCTGAGCACGCAGCCGTGAGGTGCTCCCGGGCTGATTGTTATCGAGGATGACACATTTCCACCAATACGGACAGACTGTGGTCTGCGAATGAGGAAGTCAATGATCCAATTGCAGAGGGATGCGCAGAGACCCAGATCTGAGAGCTTGGTAACCAGCTTTAAATTGGGGCACAAAATTAAAGTACAATTTAACTATGATAATCTGTTTAATTGGCTTTGGTCAAATTATCAATCGTCCCTAGTGTGTAGGACTAGTGTTAGTGTAAAGGGGGATTGCTGGTCAGCGTGGACTCTGGGCCGAAGGGCCTGCTCTGCTCTGTATCATTAAAGTCTAACGTCCTGAATGTGCCAGATTTTACCATAAAGCAAAACAGAAGTTATGTATGCCTTGAATTTGAACAGCTGCTCCCAAATTCCGATTCTCTTCCTAGCTGTTTATCGTATGCTTATATCTTTTCAGGATCTGTGCACTATAGGATTGCGCGCACAAACTAACCTGGTTCATTTTAGACAATAGACAATATGTACAGGAGTAGGCCATTCGGCCCTTTGAGCCAGCATCGCCATTCAATGTGATCATGGCTGATCATCCACAATCAGTACCAGCAATTTTCAGCAAACTCTGAAATAATTGGGTAATCTACTCCTTTTACCAGACACGCTTGTTCCTTCAAGTCCTGGAGCATCTTTATTGTTTACTAGACCAAGTTGGACCAGTTGGGTCCCATCCCCCAATGCTGGGGGGGGGGGGGGGTAGGCGCCACAGGGGAGGACTGGCCCCCGAACGCAATATTCCAGCACTCACCCATAGGTCCCAATACTCACCACTTCCTAGAGAGGGAGGGGTTGGAGAGAGGGAGGGGGAGGGGTTGGAGAAGGGTAGAGAGGGAGGGGGAGGGGGTAGAGAGGGAGGGGAGTAGAGAGGGAGGGGGCTAGAGAGGGAGAGGGGGGGTAGAGACCCTACCCCATCTCCCTCCTCATTTCCCTCATCCTCCCCTCACTCCCATTCCCTGCCCCAGGATCTACCCAGGTCATAGAGCAGCGTCAGGGCATGGAACTCGGCCTGATTCTCGTACTCGACCCGGCCCTGGCTGTAGACCCAGGCCCATCCTTGGTTCCAGAGGCAGCTTCCAGCCGTCAGTTCGGCCGCCACCTGGGCTCCAGTGCAGGTTCTGACCACCGTCCCTGACCCAGGACCCAGGCTTGTGCATGGTTCCACCGGCGGCTTCTTTCTCGGCCCCGGTCACGGCCCAATCCTAAGCCCCGGGCTCGATCCTCACTCCAACACCACCCTCCCCGTCGGGCGCCACCACGCGAGCGCTGGAGTGGCCCTCCCTCCCGGAGTGTCCCATCCTGCCTTGCGAGTGCATTGTGACATCACAGGGTTTTATTTCCGAAATGGGTGAGTTTTTGGGCGGTTTTTAAAACTTTAAACGATTAAAAAGTTCGGAAATACAGTATCATCTACACACAATGCCTCATAATAAAAAAGCGAAAACAGGTGTTTAGAAATTTTTGTAAAGTAATTAATAAGAAATATCTGAAATATCACATTTACATTAATATTCAGACCCTTTGCTATCCATTGATTTTACTTCGGAGTCACGTGAGTGACTACGTGAAGAGCCCGTCCAGCACGCATGCGCGACATTAGCGTTCACGCAGTGCAACAGCGACGACCGGGAGTACAGGCGCTCCCGCTACACGTCGGTGGAAAATAAACAGCGGACCATCAGGTAAGTCTTACACTGAGGTCGTAATCAGCAAGCTGTGTTCTGCTCTGTATTCCAGGGGAACTGGGAAAATGAGCAGCACGGCAAATGAAGAAAACCGCCCCCCGTTCGACTCCAACAGAACGGGAGTGCTCCATCAGTGGGGGGCGAGAGGCGGCACCTGGACCGCATATGCGGCGGTCCACCCTCATCGAGACCGAGCCGAGCCCACTACCGCTAGCGCAGCCTGATGAGCGGCAGCGGGCTGGAGGAAAAGTTTTTTTAAAAAAACAACAACAAAAACCGGCCGGTTATGTCTGACTCCGATGAGGAGGGTCCGCCTTAGAGCGGCAGAGCTAGCCGCCTGAGCCGAATGGAAAGGCTCATGGAGCAACTGCTCCAGCGAGACTTGCTTCAGGAGCTAGAGCAGTCTCTCCAGGGGGATCAGGCACTCCCACAGCAGTGCTCTACAAGGCACTGGCCATCGCTTTCCCCTCAAAGCAGGGCAGCGTTGGCGACCAGGGCTGGCCTGGTCAGGAACAGGGGTCATTGGCTGAAGATGTCGGGAGTACGCTTGGGGTACAGGATCAGGAAGAGCTGCTGGGTGTGGAGATTCGCTACGTGGTTACACGACGAGCAGGGCGGCCATTGGCGCCAAAACTGGCGGCCAGCATCAACCACCTGTCCCTCAAACCCCTACAAGACAGGTACTTAATGAGGCACTAGAGCTGGAAAACTGCAGTTCGCTCAATGTACCGGCTGTTAGCAGCCAAATCTGGGGGGGGGGACAGGGTATCCGGAACCAGGAGCTAAAATCCTCAAGCTCCTGACGACAGGGATAACAGCCTATGCTCGTTCCGTGCATGGGGTGCATATGACCACAAACCAGCAAGACACTCTGGCTCTGCTGTGCAACCCCCAATATGAGATAAACAACCTCCGCAAGGAGAGAATAAGACCTGCCCTCAATCCCAGGTTTGCAGGACTGTGTAAAACACCGGCCTCAGAGCCGCAGATCCTGTTATTTGGAAGGACAAGTGAAAGACCTGGAGGAAGAGTCCAAAGCATTTGGCCTCATGAGGGCAGGCCCCGGAACGAGCAGACCCACACAAAAAAACAGACGGCAGTACCCCACCGCGTCCACCAGTCGAGGTCAAATTTATGGAACTGGTGAAAGCTCGGGGTCCGCATACTATCCCCGAAAGCCTTTTTAGGCCAGGGCCCAGAGCGGACCCCATGGAAAATGCGCCACCCCCAATCAGCAGTACATCCAGCAGTATAACGATGGATGAACAAATGGAAGAAAGGAACACTACCATAACTATGGAGGTAGGTGGGTCTGGTTCCTACCAGCATGTAAATGGGGAACTGTACTAACAGGAGGTGTCTCACGAATGATAGTTATATACTTAACAGTATTCGGGGATACAAAATAGAGTTCATTCAAGAAAACATGCCACCAGTTCAGCACGTACCCCAAAGGGTCTTTACCCTCTCAGTCAAAGAGAACTAGAGGCTCAAGCAGAACTGGTGAGGTTACTTACAAAGGGTGTCATTGAGAAATCCAAACATGAACCTTTGGAATTTGTCTCAAATATATTTACCAAAAGCAAAAAAGATGGTGGATGTCGCATCATCATTGACTTAACCTCACTAAATACCTTTGTTAAGTATGTACATTTCAAAATGGAAACATTTGTAACTGCTAAACAACTGATTTCCAAAGGATACTTTATGGCAAGCATTGATTTAAAAGATGCCTACTATTCAGTACCCATTCACAAGGGTCATCGCAGATACCTGAAAATTTACCTGGATGGGGCAACTATGGCAGTATAAAGTGTTGCCTAATGGGTTGACATCAGCCCTAGACTATTTACCAAGATATTAAAACCAGCCTTGGCAACATTAACGAAACAAAGACATATTGTCATGGTGTATCTTGATGATATCCTAATAGTAGGCAAAACCATGGAGTTGGCTAAATCAGCTGTATTAGCTACCAAACAATTGTTTGAAACCCTGGGTTTGTCATACATCCAGATAAATCTAAGTTGACGCCATCCACAACTATGGACTATCTGGGATTCACAATTAACTCAATCCACATGTCTGTAACGTTGCCAAAAGGTAAAGCAGCAGAATTGGCACAGATGTGCAACAATTTAATGGTAAGCAATCGACCAACCATCCGACAAGTGGCAAGAGTAATTGGCAAAATGGTAGCAGCATTTTCAGCTACACAATTTGGACTCCTGCACTATCAGCACATAGAAAGGGCAAAAGTACAGGCGTTGAAACGACATGCAGGTCACTTTGACAGAACCATGAAACTACCCATTGAAGCAATATCAGAGTTACAATGGTGGATATAACATTTGGCATAGTTCCAGCCCTATCATCATCAATAACCCAACGTTAACTATACAAACAGATGCCAGTGCTCAAGGCTGGGGAGCAACTAATACCATATCCAGCACAGGTGGTAGATGGACTAACCTAGACTCATCTTTACTACAAACACTGGGCATAAATTATTTGGAAATGTTGGGTGCGTTTTATGGTTTTAAAGCATATTCTAGGAATATGCACAACTTGCATCTTCATTTACAAATTGATAATATCACGGTGGTGGCCTATATTAACCATATGGGCGGAATAAAATCGATATCATGTGACAATTTGGTCAACACAATCTGGTAATGGTGGGTAGATAGACATATTTGGCTATCAGCAACTTACCTACCAGGTAAGCTAAATACAGTGCCAGGTCACGCAAATTCAATGATAAACACCGAATGGATGTTAAATCCTAGAGCTTTTGCTAAAATTACAAACCAATATGGCACACCAGATATCGATCTCTTTGCATCCAGACTAAATCACCACGTACCAATGTATGTCCCTTGGGAACCACACCCTGAGGCAGCAGCGATAGATGCATTCGCGCTGAACTGGGGGACCTATTTCTTCTATGCTTTTTCCCCCTTCTGCCTTAATCTGTAGGGTACTACGCAAAATACAGATGGACTCTGCTTCAGGTATTTTGATAGTACCAACTGGCCTACACAGCCATGGTTCCCAGTGGTACTCGACATGGTCATCGAAACTCCTATGACCTTTCCCAGTAGCCCAGACCTATTGACGCACCCTGTATCAGGCATAAGTCATCCATGCCATGACAAAATTAACCTACTGGGTTGCAGATTATCAAAAGACCACTGCTGGGACTGGGGTGTCTGACAGGACCATCAACATGATGACACCGTATGTCTACCAGGAAACAATACCTATCGAGCATCAGGAAGTGGGAAAGATACTGCTCGACTACTGGGACAACATACTCATCTGCAACCATAACCAATGTACTGGAGTTCCTGGGGGGCCTTCACCATAATGAAGGATTGAGCTACAGTGCCATCAATACTGCCAGAAGTGCGCTGTCAGCCTACTTAAAACAGGTGCCAGGACAACAGGCCATAGGGTCTCAACCGCTGGTGATCAAACTCATGAGGAGTATCGTCAACTCCAACCCTCTTAGACCTAGGTATACCCAAATCTGGGATGTCAGTGTGGTCCTGACATACCTAAGGGGATGGTCCCCAGCCAGGTCTCACCCTGGAAAAGCTAACCCTGAAAACGGTCATGCTGATGCCACTAGTCTCAGCACAAAGAGTCCAGTCCCTCCACTTACTGCGACTGGACAACATGGTTATAACACCAGACCGGGTCATTCACCATTCAGGAGCTGCTAAAGCAGAGCAAGCCAGGAACTTGAGTCCTAGTTATGGATTTCCGGGCATACCCACCTGACCTACGGTTGTGTGTCATGACTCACTTATTCACTTACATCAACACAACAAGAGATTCTCGAGAGAGAAGGGAAAAAAAAAATAAGCCTTATGGGTCAGCCACAAGAAACCTCATGGTTGGGTGTCGAGCCAAACCATCTCGAGATGGCTCAAGCAGGTACTGGGAGCTGCTGGAGTAGATACTGATGTATATACATCTCACTCCACCAGGGCAGCATCCACATCGGCGGCTAAAAGAATGAACATGGAGAAAACGTTCCAAACGTTCTCCCACAAGCCGCTAGCAGAACCTGTGTTATTTGCAGAAAGA
Organism: Malacoraja senta; assembly: GCA_038087875.1. Classification (NCBI taxonomy): domain Eukaryota; kingdom Metazoa; phylum Chordata; class Chondrichthyes; order Rajiformes; family Rajidae; genus Malacoraja; species Malacoraja senta. Next base: position 170,382,733 of record CM075977.1, read on the forward strand.
GTTTTAAAATCTGCAAAAATATATAATTTAAGCCCGGGGGAGCATTTTGTCTTTTGTTATTGTTTAATAGATACCATTATTGTTTACAAACAGATTATGATTGATTACGATAACATACTTCCTCCCTTGAATGACTTCGGCAGCGAGTGAAGTATGAACTGTTACACGGTTTGAAATCACAGAGCTTTAAAATCTTCACGTAGTCACTCACGTGACTCCGAAGTAAAATAGTAAGATTAAACGAGAACTTACCAGTTTGAAGTTTGATCTGTATTTTATGAGGAGTTACGATGAGGGATTACGTGCCCTCCGCTCCCACCCTCAATTATAGATCAACTGGTATCTTAGTTCTCCTTTTCTTTACTATGTTTATTTCAATTATTGTGTTTCCTGTGATTCCACACCGCTGCTTTGAAGAATGTCGCGCATGCGTGCTGGACGGGCTCTTCACGTAATCCCTCATCGTAACTCCTCATAAAATACAGATCAAACTTCAAACTGGTAAGTTCTCGTTTAATCTTACTATTATCCTTGAGATGTTTCTACAACTTGATTGGAGTCCACAAGTGGTAAATTAAATTGATTGGACATGATTTGGAAAGGCATGCACCTGTCTATATAAGGGCCCGCAGTTGACAGTGCATGTCAGAGCAAAAACCAAGCCATGAAGGCGAAGGAATTGTCCGTAGACCTCCGAGACAGGATTGTGGCGGGACACAGATATGGGGAAGGGTATAAAACAATTTCTGCAGCATTGCAGGTCCCGAAGAGCACAATGGCCTCCGTCATTCTTAAATGGAAGATATTTGGAACCACCAGGGCTCTTCATAGAGCTGGTTGCTCGGCCAAACTGAGCAATCAGGGGAGAAGGGCCTTGGTCAGGGAGTTGACCAAAAACCCAATGGTCACTCTGACAGAGCTCCAGAGTTCCTCTGTGGAGATGGGAGAAACTTCCAGAAGGACAACTATATCTGCAACACTCCACCAATCAGGCCTTTATGGTAGAGTGGCCAGACGGAAGCCACTCCTCAGTAAAAGGCACATGACAGCCCGCTTGGAGTTTGCCAAAAGGCACCTAAACAAGATTCTCTGGTCTGATGAAACCAAGATTGAACTCTTTGGCCTGAATGCCAAGTGTCACGTCTGGGGGAAACCAGGCACCACTCATCACCTGGCCAATACCATACCTACGGTGAAGCATGGTGGTGGCAGCATCATGCTGTGGGGATGTTTTTCAGCGGCAGGAACTGGGAGACTAGTCAGGGTTGAGGGAAAGATGAACGGAGCAAAGTACAGAGAGATCCTTGATGAAAACCTGCTCCAGAGCGTTCAGGACCTCAAACTGGGGCAGAGGTTCACCTTCCAACAGGACAACGACCCTAAGCACACAGCCAAGACAATGCAGAAGTGGCTTTGTGACAAGTCTGTGAATGTCCTTGAGTGGCCCAGCCAGAGCCTGGACTTGAACCCGATCGAATATCTGTGGAGTGACCTGAAAATAGCTGTGCATCGAAGCTCCCCGAATGTTTTGAAAATGGGAAGGTTTTGGCCCAGCGTTTGGAAGAAAATAGGAAAATTAACCAGATTGACATACACACACAGCACAAACAAGACGAGGAGTTTTGGTATTATAGTGATATGTGTGAAGGAGTTTCACTTGACAGTATCAAGTTAGACGTTAGACCAAAAGAGACAGGCAACCAAAAGATTGATTAAAATGTTTAAATTGTATTTTAAAGCGAGATGCCAATGAACAAGAAACCAGACAGAACACCAAGGATTGTAGGACAAAAAGTGCTGGAGTAATTTGGCGGGTCAGGAACATCTCAGGAGAACATGGAGAGGTGGCGATTCAGCTCGGGACCCTCTCCATGTTCTCCAGCGATGCTGGCTGGCCCACTGAGTTACTCCACCACTTTATGTCCTTTTGTGTTTACCAGCATCTGCAATTCAACCAAGCGTTGTAGACCTGAATGTAAACCATCTGCACAAGAATGAAATCTTGACTGTAATCTCAGTATTAAATTAGACACACAAAGCCATACCCAGCTCAGTCAACACGGCAAAATCCATGTCACCAAAACTGCCTGACCAATGAAGCCATCATCTTAAGGGTCAGACCTCTAGAATCTTGATCATATCCTCAAAGTCAAGACTATCAGGATCTTCTATGTTTCATTCAAGTCCTTTTCACTTATTTTTAACTCTAGTTGATACAAGGGTTGCCTGCCCAACCTTTCCGCATGAGACAAAGCATCCATTCCATGGCAGTAAATCTTTTCTGATCTGCTTCCAATGTATTAACATTATTAATTGTGACGCATAAATGATGTCACGTAAATGACACCCAAGTGGGACAGGCCCTTTACCTCATACACAATTAACTTTTACTTTCCACAATGACCCTTAATGTGGCAAAAGCTGTCTGGAATTCTAACTATAGGGCATCCCATGATTTGCCTCAATCCACAGCACATGTATTTTTTTTCCCAAAGAATTCCCAGCAGGTTAATCATTCCAAGAATATTCCCTGACACTTCATCCTTGTTCTTATAAAATCACCAAGTAACCACTAAATAATGCCATGAAACATCAGCTTTATTTAAACTAAAGCTAACATGCCCCTTTAGTTTCACATGAAACAAGGGCTTTTGACCTAACCTGTGCGGTGCCAGCTGTTTTGCCAATCTTTCCACTTATTAAATAATTGTAAGTACACCTCACCAGTAACGGTGTACATCTGTTAGTATCGTATAGGACTGAAAAGTCACAAGTACTTTAGGTACACACTATGGCTGCCTAATTGATCTACCGGGATTGTGAGGCAGGTGGTTAAATCATTCCACATTTCAATGGATGTAAGCTGTTATTTCACAGAACATAGCGTTGCTTTTATTATGACTGGAGTAATAAGACTAAAAAGTATTGCCAAGTCTAAATACATGTAACATCATGGACTGCCGTTTTATATGTTAAACATCCACAGATGGAGACTGCTTTGGTATCCCATTGGTAATGAATACCACAAGCAGTGATATTATTCTCTGGACAGCAACCTGGATACATTTTGTTACAAATAGCAATGTTAGAAATGCACAGCAGGTTAGCAAGGTATCTGAAAGTGCGGAAAAAAATTCTGGAGTAAGGCTTCGTTGTAATGAAAAAATAAATCGATGTTTCCCGATAGATGATGACTAACCTGAAGTATAGCCGGATCCTTGTCCTTTTTTATTCGGTAGCCTTCTGTTTAAATCCAATCATTTGGTTTTAAATGTTTAACAAGTTAAAGTATTTCAAGATAATTTACGAATTTGTGATAATGCCTTTGACTCTTGGTTGTGAGTCTCTAATTTAGGCAGTTAATTTTCACTTTAAAGGATAGCTGGGCTCCCACCCACTGTATACATTGCATAAACATTCCTGCAATCTATTTTGCCAAGCCTTTTCTAAATTTCATTCAATGTTTTTCAAAAAAGCAAATTTTTGGTGAATCAAGGAATGGCAGTAACCTTAAAGAACTGCAACCTTAAAGAACTGCGCCAGTGAGCAGGCTGGGGGCTTACATTCCCCACCCTCAGAGTTGCTCTGGGTGTTCCGAGGTCGGCTGTGGGAGGCGCCTCAGGACACGGAGGCTGAGCAGTGGCTGTGTGAGGCGATGGATGGCACGTTCCTGAGTCAATATCCAGATTGCTGTGTCAGTGGAGTGGACTGCCGGAGGCCCTGCAGCAGCCTGAGGCTCAATTAGATTGGGTGCCAAACGCGCGGATCAGACGCAGCCTGTAGTGGCACAGAGTTGCGGAGGAGGGCATTGACAAGAGTGCATAGACAGACCGACCCTGCAACAACAGCCCACTGCTGCCACTGAGTCAGTGTGGCCAAGTTAAGACACTAATATTTTTGACAACTCTGAACTTGAAAGGTACAAGATGGAGCCGGAAATGTTGTGACTCTTGTGTATTGCCTCAATGTAATCAACTATTCTTACACTCTAGTAAGTATGATTGTGCCTATGTACAGTAAGATATTGTTGCTGAACTGTATGCAAAAAAGGAGTGTCACTGTGCCTAGGTACATGTAACAATAAAATACCAATGAACTCACTGCACAATATCGCTTTGAATCTGGTTTGCATACAGTGGAACTCCGCAGTCCAAAGTAACTTCACCTCCTACCTGTGTACGACTGTTGGGAACATCCACAGGTTATTGGGTACAAGACTTGCTTCTATAGTCTTTCCGAGTAAGAACTATAAATCCGATTGACATTCATCACACGCTGCATGCCAGAGGAAACACAAACGTACTGAGAAGGCTTATCAAGTTGAAATGATTCAGTCTTTTGTAATGTGTATCACGTTTCTTTCTTCTCTCCGTTACATCTCGAGAGCTCTGTCTCAAGAAAACATTTTCTTGTTTAATGCAAATTCCATAATGCAAGGAAGAGAAGTGCAACACAATCATGATTACTGAAGAGGAACAGTATTCAGCCATCTTCATCATTCCAGAAAGATCACGTTTCCATCATTTGCAGCATTTAAATATTTTAATACTTTCAGGATTTCCACTTTGACTATTTTGAAAGTCAGTTCAATTTGTTGCAAAGATAATTAAGTGATGCAAAAGAACTGAAGCGATGAACTTAGCTTTTCCTATTTTGGATCTAAGTTCCCCTTCATGGAAATTAATATTCTACATATCCCTCTTAAATGTAGCTCATTACCTCCACAAGGTCTGTTCTCAGATACCACATTGTTGTTGAAATGCCCTACCACACTCATGATCAGTTTTATGGGCCTTCTACCTTTAATATCATAGAGATCGACAATAGATATGGTAGTCAAAGTCAGCTCTCCAAATGTTTGAAGTAATTTAGAGAACATGGTCTCAATGATAACCCCTACAGTACCCATTTGACATTTTGCTGCTTTTGCCTTCCCCAAATACTCATCATTTTTCTTGTCAAGGTCTTATCAACTTCAAAGGTCTACCCTGAACTCCCACGTATGAAGTCCAAAAGGTTGTTTGTTTTCGATATTTTAATTAGTTTATCATTTACGCAAAAAGGATATGGATTAACAGGATCTTTCCCAGCACATAGTTGAATGTTGGTAACAAGATTACTATTGAATTTTAATTCTCATGTTGTCTTCTAAACTCAAGAGGGTCCAGAAAACATTCACAAGGACGTTGCCTGGACTGGAGGCGTTCTAAAGAGAGATTAGATAAGCCAGGTCTGTTCACTCTGGAGGGAGAAAAGCTGAGAGGCGACCTCATAGTGGTTTATAAGGTCATGAGAGGCACAGATAGGGTAGATAGTCACAGCCATTTTCCAAGTGTAGAGGAGTCTAAAACTAGAGAATAATGTTTAAGGTGAGAGGAGAAGAATTTAAAGTAGACCTGAGGGGCAACTTTGCACAAAGTGTTGTGGGTGTATGGGACAAACCGCCAGTAATAGTAGAGGTGTGTAATATTACTACGTTTAAAGAACATTTGGAGAGGTATGTAGATACGAAAGGTTTAGAGGGATATGGGACAAACACAGACAAATAATGTTAACTTAAATAGGCTGTTAGCTTAGAAAGGCATCTTGGTCAGTACAGAGGAGTTGGGCCAAAGGACTAGTTTCTGTGCAATATAACTGTGAATCTATGACAGACCACAATATTTTGAAGCCAATGAAGTAATTTTACAGCGTAGCTGTTTCTAGAAACAGCAGTCAAGTTATGCACAGAAAGCTACAATAGAATAGTAGGATTAAACGAGAACTTACCTAAGTTTGAAGTTTGATCTTTATTTTATGAGGAGTTACGTAGGTGATTACGTGAAGAACCCCGCCAGTGCGCCTGCACGTCAATCTTCAAAGCAGCGGTGTGAAATCACAAAAAACAACAACCGAAGTAATATAGTCTCATAATAAAATGAGTAATACAAGAACTTCCATCTGACCTTTATGATAGAGGGTAGGGTCGTGGCGGGCACGTAATCACCTACGTAACTCCTCATAAAATAAAGATCAAACTTCAAACTTAGGTAAGTTCTCGTTTAATCTTACTATTTTACTTCGGAGTCACGTGAGTGACTACGTGAAGATTTTAAAGCTTTGTGATTTCATGCCGTGGATCAATCCCGGCTTCTCACTGCATTGATTGACTCGGAACGAGAAATAATCAATCATGCATTCATAATAACATTTGTACCACAAATGCAGTAATTCATTTTAATAATGAAATTAATCAGATCCCCTTTAAACCAGAGGAATTTACACAGAACTTAAAATAGTTTCTGCAAACAATCCCGCATTAACAATAGGCCGATGGTAAAAATGTTGAAACATCAACTCATTGGACCACCCGGCGGCTGCGAGGATATGGTCGACGGGGACGTCTTTTGCCCTGGCCGCCGACGTTTCTGCTGCCCTAGTCGAGTGAGACGTAAAAACATAAGTGTTAATACCAGCAGCTGTTAAGACTTCTTTTATCCATCTGGAAATAGTCTGTATTGAAACTCTCTTGTGTGGTTTCTTGTGTGTGATCAACAACCCAGTTTCCGTATTTCTCAAATTCTTTGTGACCTCAATGTATTGTAACAAATATGTCTTAATACAGAGACAAGGGTCATTTGGATATGCTGCTAGTATAATTTTAAATCGTGTCACACCTGGCCTAATTTGCTTTAGTAGGTCATAGATATAGAATGTAACCTTATCTTCAGTTACTTCCATACTGTCTATTTGTAATTTTCCAAGTGTTTGCACTCGTTGTGCTGTCACTCATGCCATAAGCATTAATACTTTCATACTGAGCTTGGCCAAAGGTAAAGACACACTTGATGACCATTCACGAAGTAGTTTCAGTACCACACTTACATCCCAGATTGTCATGTACCTAGGTTTCGGTGGTTTGGAATTAAAGATTCCTTTCATTAGTCTGGAAACAATTGGGTGTGACCCAATTGGGTTTCTTTCTGAATCCAGAACCAAATATGAGGACAATGCACTTCTGGCTGAATTAATTGCACTACAACTCAAACCTTCATCATAATAAAGTTTTGACAGAAATTCTAAACATTTGAAATATCTGCAGTACTTTATTGCACATTCTTTTGTACACAGAACTCTTCCCATTTCTTAATATAAAACAGGTACTGTTTTTGAGTGCTCTTCCTCCAGGCTGCCGTAAGCATGTCCACAGTACGCTCAGACAGTCCTCGTCCCAGAAAAGGCATTCTTAAAACCTGCAAATCAACAAATCCAAACGATCATATAATGGATGTTGTTACCCTGTTACAGGGTGCAGCAATAAATTACTCCTTTTTGGGACTTTCATCAACATTTGTGTTGTTAATTCTAATATCACAGATACCATGGCTGTGTAGGCCAATCTGGTACTACCAATACCCTTGAAGCAGCATCTTGCCTGATTTTAAGCAAACATTGGCTTATGAGGAAGAAAGGTGGAAATATATATGAAAACATACCACCCCAATGTAGCGAGAAAGCATCAATCGCCACTGCTCCTGGATCTGGTTTCCATGAGACATATCTCGATAGCTGATGATTCAAGTCGATGTCGGGCATTCCAAATCTGATTACGATATCATTGAATACCTCTTGATTCAACATCCATTCTTTATTATCCTGACGAGCATGACCGAGGCTCTTACTCAATGTGAGGACGGGATCAGGGGCTGTGGGAGGGATGAGCAACCTGGCTGCAGCACCGTGGATCAGGGGGACATTCAAGAGGGGGGAGTTAGAAGAAATGCCGTTGTGATAGGGGATAGTATTATTCGGGGGGTAGATAAGGTTCTCTGCGGCCAGCAGAACATGTCCCGAAGGCTGTGTTGCCTACCCGGTGCTAGGGTTAAGGATATCTCTGCGATGCTGGAGAGAAATTTGCAGAGGGAGGGGGAGGATCCAGTGGTCGTGGTCCATGTGGGGACCAATGACATAGGAAGGACGAGGAAGGAGGATCTGCTGAAGGAGTTTGAGCAGTTAGGGAATAAATTAAAAAGCAGAACCTCGAGGGTACTGATCTCCGGATTGCTACCTGAGCCACGGGCCAAATCGGCGAGAGTACGTAAAATTAAAAAGCTGAATGCGTGGCTCAAAGACTGGTGTGGGAAAAATGGGTTTGGTTTCTTGGGCCACTGGCACCAGTACTGGGACAGGGGGGGTCTGTTCTGTAAGGACGGACTTCACCTGAACGGTGCTGGGACTGGGGTCCTGGCAAATCATATAACTAGGGCAGTAGAGAGGTCTTTAAACTAAGTAGCGGTGGGGAGGTATCAAGGGTGGTAATAACGGCAGGGGTAGAGGAAATAGAGCAGGGTATCAGTGGGGAAACGGAAAATCAAAATGTGACAGGAGGATCCAGAATGTGTGAAGATAAAGCTCTAGATGTAAAAGAGGCAAAAACAGAAAGGAAGGGTAGTAAAAATCATCTGAAAGTGCTGTATCTAAATGCACGGAGTATTCGAAATAAGATAAATGAATTAACGGTGCAATTAAGTATATATAGTTATGATATCGTGGCCATTACGGAGACATGGCTGCAAGGGGATCAGGACTGGGAGTTAAATATAGAGGGGTACTCGACAATTAGAAAAAATAGACAGGAAAGAAAGGGAGGAGGGGTGGCCCTTTTAATAAGGGAGGGAATAACGGCAATAGAGAGGAAGGATATTGCGTTGAAGGATCAGGAAAGTGAAACAGCTTGGGTACAGATAGAGAATAACAAGGGGAAAAAAACACTAGTGGGTGTAATTTATAGACCTCCAAATAGCTGTGACGCTGTTAGTCAGAACATAAATCTGCAAATAGTTGACGCATGTAAAAAGGGAACTGCTGTAATCATGGGGGACTTCAATTTTCATATTAATTGGGCAAACCAAACTGGGCAGGGTAAACTAGAGGAAGAGTTTATAGAATGTATTAGAGACGGGTTCCTAGAACAGTATGTCACAGAACCGACAAGGGGGGAGGCAATCTTGGATCTGATCCTGTGTAATGAAGCAGGATTAATTAAAAATGTCATAGTTAGGGACTCGTTGGGAACAAGTGACCACAATATGGTCGAATTCCATATTCAAATAGAAGGGGAGCAGGTTGAAACTCAGGCTAGGGTACTTAGTCTAAATAAGGGGGATTATGAAGGTATGAGGACTGAGCTGATCAAAGTTGACTGGGATAGCAGACTCAAGAATAAGACGGTACATGAGCAGTGGTGTACGTTTAAGGATCTATTGTATAACCTTCAAGAAAAATTTATTCCTATGAAGAAAAAAAGGGGTAAGGGTAAGAACAGTCAGCCATGGCTCAGTAAAACTATAAAGGATAGTATTCGGCTGAAGGCAAGGGCATATAAGGTAGCCAGAGATAGTGGGAGGGTAGAGGATTGGGAAGCATTTAAAGGTCAGCAAAAAATAACTAAAAGATTAATTAAGACGGGGAAAATAGACTATGAAAGGAATTTAGCGAACAACATAAAAACTAATAGTAAGAGTTTTTATAGCTATATAAAAAGAAAAAGGGTGGCTAAGGTGAACGTTGGTCCATTGGAGGGTGAGACTGGAGAGTTGTTGGTGGGGAACATGGAAATGGCAAAGGCATTAAACGAGTATTTTGTATCAGTCTTCACCATAGAAGACACAAAAAATATTCCAACGCTGGATAAACAGGGGGCGGTAGGAATGGAGGAGCTAAATACTATTAAGATCACCAAGGAGGTGGTATTAGGGAAATTAATGAGACTGAAGGAGGATAAATCCCCTGGGCCTGATGGATTACATCCAAGGGTCTTGAGGGAGATAGCGGTGGGGATTGTGGATGCATTGGTGATAATTTTCCAAAACTCCCTGGAGGCAGGAACGGTCCCAGTGGATTGGAAAATGGCCAATGTAACACCTATATTTAAAAAAGGAAGTAAACAGAAGGCGGGTAACTATAGACCGGTTAGTCTAACATCGGTGGTGGGTAAAATGTTAGAGACAATTATTAAAGAAACACTAACGGGGCACTTGGATGGACATGACTTCATCGGACAGAACCAGCATGGTTTTGTGAAGGGGAAGTCCTGTTTAACGAATCTGCTCGAATTCTTTGAGGAAGTAACAACCCGGGTGGATAAAGGGGAACCGGTGGATGTGGTATACTTGGACTTCCAAAAGGCTTTTGACAAGGTGCCACATAAGAGACTATTGCTAAAAATAAAAAATTATGGGATTGGGGGTAATATATTAGCATGGGTAGAGGATTGGCTAACAAATAGGAAGCAGAGAGTGGGGATAAATGGTTCATATTCGGGATGGCAACCGGTAACTAGCGGGGTTCCGCAAGGGTCGGTGCTGGGACCCCAGTTGTTCACAATTTATATAAATGATTTGGAGGAGGGAACCAAGTGTAATATATCAAAATTTGCGGACGATACAAAAATGGGAAGAAAAGTAGGGGATGAGGAGGATAGGAAGAGTCTGCAAAAGGATATAGATAAGCTAGGTGAGTGGGCAACAACTTGGCAGATGAAATTTAATACTAATAAATGTGAAGTCATTCACTTTGGGAAAAAAAATGATAGGGCAAGTTATTTTCTAAATGAGGAGGAGCTGCGCTGTAATGCAACGCAAAGGGATCTAGGGGTAGTAGTACATGAATCACTAAAAGTTAGTATGCAGGTGCAGCAAGCTATCAGGAAGGCCAATGGAGTTTTGGCCTTTATTGCTAGGGGGATTGAGTATAAAAACACGGAGGTCTTGCTACAGCTGTACACAGTATTAGTGAGACCACATTTGGAATACTGTGTACAGTTCTGGGGTCCATACTTAAGAAAGGATGTACTGGCCCTGGAGGCAGTGCAGCGAAGGTTTACAAGATTAATTCCTGCAATGAGGGGATTGACATATGAGGAAAGGTTAAGTAGGCTGGAACTCTACTCTTTGGAGTTTAGATGAATGAGAGGCAATCTCATTGAAACATATAAGATCGTGAGGGGCCTTGATCGGGTGGATGCACCGAGGATGTTCCCAATGATCGGGGAAACTAGAACTAGGGGACATAGTTGCAGAATAAGGGGGTCTCTTTTAAAACTGAGATGAGGAAGAACTTCTTCACCCAGAGGGTGGTTAATTTATGGAATTCACTGCCCCAGGGAGCAGTGGAAGCAGAAACATTAAATATATTTAAGTCTAAAATAGATGGTTTTTTAGCTGCCAAGGGGATAAGGGGCTACGGGGAGAGGGCAGGGATATGGACCTAGGTAGGGTTAGTATAGTAAGACCTGAGTGATCTCCTGGACAAGTGTCGATCGCCTGGATTGGGGTCGGAGAGGAATTTCCCGGATTTTTTTTCCCGAATTGGACCTGGGTTTTTATCCGTTTTTTTGCCTCCCCCAGGAGATCACGCGGTTCTTGGGGTGGAGAGGGGTGATAGCGGTATAAAGGGGAGGGTAGTGTCTTGTGTTCTGTGTCTTGTGTCTACTGTTTGTGGGTAGGGGTGTTTGTTTGGTGTTCAGCCATGAGCGAATGGCGGTGCGGGCTCGATGGACCTGGTGGTCTGCTCTCGCACCTACTTTCTATGTTTCTATGTTTCTATGTTTCTATCATGTAACTTTCGTGACCTGGTGTCTGCTATCGTGTTCATTCTACCTAGTAGATAGATAGCTGAAATCCAAATGTTCTTTTCAATACACCAAGACCAAAGTTGATTTAACCATTTTGTCACGACACCGACTTAATTCCACCCATATCATTAATATAGGCAACTGCTGTTGTGTTTATTAATTTGAACTTGAACCTTCCTTTTAGTTGTGTTAGAACCATAAGCTTGGAGTCCATAGAAACCTCCTAAAAGCTCCAAATAGGCAATTCCCCATGTCTGCAGTAACAATAACTCTTCCTGATTCCATCTGCCTCCGCAGCTAGATGTTAAGTCAGTTGCACCCCATCCTAGTGCACTGGCATCAGTTTGTAAAATCATGGAAGGTTGTTCAATCAGCACTTTGCCTGAACTGCTTGAGACATGTAGAATCCACCACTGCAGATTAGAAACAGCATTTGTTGTTACTTGCATGGTTCTATCAAAATGACCAGCATTTACTCTCAGTGCCTGTTCTTTGATTCTCTGCAGCTGTTGATAATGTAATGGTCCATACTGGACTGCTGGGAATCTACTAATTTTCCCAGTACTCGAGCCACCTGTCTGATTAGAGGTTTTTGCTCGTTTAACAGATTACTGCAATCTTTAATCAACTCCACCCTTTTTTCACTGGGCAAAGTAATTTGCATTTGGGCTGAATCAATTGTGAACCCCAAATAATCAATCGAGGTACGTTTTTAACCTTGATTTCTTTGGATTAATTTAGAAACCCCCAAACATTCAAAAGTTTGATTTCATAACTGCAACCGATGCTTCTGTTGACTGTTTTGTCCTTCCTATAATCAGGACATCATCCAGGTATGCCATTAGTACATGCCCCTGGCTCTCAGCAACCCCAGAATTGATTTAAACAATTTTATGAATATTCTGGGAGCGAACGTTAACCCATTAGGCAGAGCTTTGAACTGCCCTAATTGGTTCATCCATGTAAATTTAAGATACTTCATATCTTGCAAGTGAACAGACACTGAACAAAAGGATTCAGACTTGTCAAGTCCATAATAATCCTACATCCTCCATCCTTTTTTGATCGAGGGAATATATTTGACCCAAATTGGTGAATTTGGTAGACTGATTCTTCAATAACACCTTTTATATATAGGGTTTTGAAGCGCAGCTTGAACCTCCATTACTTCGCAAAGTGGAGAGTTCTGCTAGGAACATGCTGGACAGGCAAATCATAATTTGGATTGAATTCAATTCGAAATCCTTGTATATTATTCAGAATTACCACATCTGAAGTAATCTTCTTCCAATGTTTATAGAAGAGACGTAATCTGCCTCCAACTTTTGGACTTAATCCAGTTAGTATGTTCCCATGAGAACCAGGTTCACCTACCTCTTGAGTCATTTGAGTATTCTGAGATCCCTGGATTCGCCCGGAAGCACCACCACTGGTTCTTACTCCCGCTGCAGGCCGCCAGCTACGTCCCTGCGTTGATGAGCGACTTGGTCCTGGTCTAGGATCCGTATGACGTCTGAAAGGATACTTCCTCTTTACAGACTTTGCAACCATTGATGTTTTTATCAATCCTGTTTTCGCTTCATCTTCCAACTCTTTAATACGTCTCCCGAGATCCTCTCCAAAGAGTAAGTTGGGTAATTGTATATTACTTGGTTTGCAGAGTGCTGCGAATTTCTGATTCATAGTAGGCCGTATAGCACCTTCCTCAGATAATTGATCTCGAAGGGGATGCTGCATAGCAACCACAGTGCTTCCTGATGCAACTTCGTCATCTCTTGGCTGTTATCTGCTATTCTGGTAAAAGCAGTTATTCCAGAACCCAGCAGCTTTAATATTCTCTGCAACTGATTCCAGATAATTTGGTTCACTGCTGCTGCTTTCAGCAACCCACAGTTACTTGGAGTCTCCTGCTTTCTTGCAGTCTCATCCATCTCCTGCTGTTCCAGCTGATGGTAAACCAAGTAATTTATTAAGGAGGCCAGTTCTTCTCCTAATGGCTCTCCTGACCCTGACGGGGCAGCGAATCCTACTGCCAGGGGTGGAACATCTGGCAGCTGCCGTTCATCGCCTTGTACAGCCTCACCGTCAGAGTCGGGGTCTGAAATCTCATGACCCGTAGCACGCTCCTCATCCCTGAGGGTGCATTCCATCAGCCCTGTGCCAGGTGCTGTTGAGCTGCTTCCAGCAGCTTGGATTTCAGTACACTCCTTCCTGAGTGAACTTTGCTCCAAGAGCCTATGTAAAAGGCTTTATATTTGGGCAATACGCTCGAAAGCAGTATCTAGCCCTGTACCAGGAGCTGTTGAGCTGCTTCCAGCAGCTTGGATTTCAGTACACTCCTCCCTGAGTGAACTTTGCTCCAACAGCCTATGTAAAAAGCTTTCTATTTGGGCAATACGCTCGAAAGCAGTATCTAGCCCTGGAGCTACTTCCATTGCCTGGGACTCCCTCCGTGGGCCGTTGGGATTTAAACTTCGTCTTTTGCCCGACAGGCGCTGACTGTGTTTTCACCAGCCCCAGGTCCACAGTCGCTATGCTCACCACTGGCGACTGTACCGGGGTTTAGAGGCGGTTGGTCTCTAACCGCGAACTCCCGACTTTCCCGACTTTCTGTCGGCTGTGTCGCTCGCCTCTTCCCCCTGTCTGTTTTTTCCCATGGCGTCTGTGGAAAAAATCCCCATAGACCCACAGTAAACGGACCTGGAAAACATGTAACAAGTTTCTACTTACCTTGTAGTTGAAAAACTACAAACCACTGGAGGAGCTCTGCTCCTCACGTCCGTTTGCGTCAAGGCGTCTGACGTAATGACGCGCAGGCGCACTGGCGGGGTTCTTCACGTAGTCACTCACGTGACTCCGAAGTAAAATAAATGACAGTGGTTAAATGTTCTGACTCTCCTTAATTCCTCTTGATACTCCAAAATGTCAATTGACTCCTTCAATATCTTTCAATGTCTCATTATTCCTTTTACACAGCCTTCGATGATAAATTATCAGGAGGATTTTACTGAGTGTGGGAAGTAGCCACTCAAGTATATCATGCATTTACCCCATCCAGGTCTGAAAAGATAACTTTACAGACCAAGAACATTCCAGACCAAAGGAACATTCCTGGGTCTAGCACAAAGACTTTGATCAGCACCAGGGCCTTGTGCAACATAATCTGATCATGACAAGACACAAACTGCTGGAATAACTGTGGATCTGGAGAACATGGATAGGTGACGTTTTGAATCAAGACCTTCCCTCAGACTTGTGTCTCCATAATTTGATCATGTGAGCTCGCCAGTCCCTTTAAAGTGAAACATTTGATTGATAGCAAGGCCTCCATTTTGTACCCTTGCTAAAGATGTCCAGAGTGTTCATTGCTTCTTAATGTCCTTGACATTGACAGTTTTAAAAGCAATTAAAAATGGAAAATACAATGGTAACATTTTAAAAATTTCCCCAAACACTTTCTATCTAATCACCATTTCTCCAGACCAAAACGTTGCCTGGATTGGAGAGCAAGGGGAGGTTAAACCAATATGGATTGTTTTCTCTGGACTGTCGGAAGCTGAGAGCCAACCTGATAGAAGGATATACATTTATGAGAAGCATAGACATAGTGGAGCCTGAACCTTTTTCCACAGTTGAAAATTTCAACTATCAGACACCATTGGTTCAAGGTGAGAGGAGAAAGGTTTAAAGGATATTTATGAGGTATACCATTTTACAGGGGAAGGGATAGGTGCTGCCAGGGGAGGTGGTGGAAGCAGATACAATGGCAATATTTCTGAGGCATTTAGAAAGACATATGAACAGGCAGGGAATGGTAGGATACAGACCACGTGAAGACAGAAGGGATTAGTTTAATTTAGCATCATGTTTGGTGCAGACATGGTGGGCCAAAGGACCTGTTGTGTGTTTTATGTTCCATGTTTGAACACAAATAATCTTAGAAACTTAACACAAGTTCTCTTTCTCCAATTCTCCTGACAATTCTCAGCAGACCATTAGCTGGAAAACACTGACAGAGAACAGATTGATTTTGGGGGGATTTCCATATTGGGACATATTTTGGAGTGAGTGATGGCAAAGTGTGTCTTATTAGCATGCCATCTGTATCTCGTCAGCATGGTACACACATATCACAGTTAAGTTTGAGTTAAGTAAACTATATGAACACTATGTGCATTCAACTGAAACATACTCCAACTCCATTATGAACCAAATCTTTGGAAATGTAAACTGCCATGTCTTGCAGGAGAATAAAAGTCAACCAAATACACCTCAGCGTTAAAAAGCTTGCTTCATACACGAATGAATAATCAACTGCAATCTCACTGCAATGAAAGGTTCACGTTCAACATTCAGCTCAGTTTGAATGATCGATATTATTAACCTTCCAACTTGCATTTTCTGTCTCTTCTCTCCTCACATCATCAGGTCACATGTTGATCAGAAAGAAGAACTCAGACTTGCTTGTACTGGAATCTCAGACGTATACAGACAAGTGCAAGGCCATTTGGGAGTCATAAACAAAATGCGCCTTTGATTCCCTTTGTAATTTCACTTCTCAACCTTCTGTATCTTTTTAGGCTTTACAAAGTTGAGTTCTTGGCATTTGACTTAAGATAAATAATTTAACAGGCAATCACATCTCTCTTCATTTTTATCAGTGACCTAATAAAATTTAACTGGACAACACACAGACCGTGGTACTTCAAACTCACCACTTTAGGTTTTATAGTCAAAGGGCTTGTTGTAAGCATACGTACTTTGACACAAGATCAACATTTCTCCTAATTTCTTAACAGGGTGAAGCATTGGGAGAGTTGCACTGTCCCACGACTCCTGATTCTGTTCCCTATCTTTGTACTGAAGACGGGTCCTGACCCAAAACATTATCTGCCAATTTCCCTCCACAGATGCTGCCTGGCCTGCTGAGATCCCCTCAAGCACTTTGGTTTTTGCACTGTTTTTTTAATGTTATTTTTATTTGATATCTTAACAGTATCATGGGCAAAGGCGACATTTATTTGCCTTAGAGACACAAGAAGCTGCAGATGCTGGAATCTTGGTACTGGAGGAACTCAGGTACTGCAAAACACAAGGTACTAGAAGAAGTCAGTGGGTCAGGTAGCATCTGTGATGGAAATGGACAGATGATGGTTTGGGTCAGTACCCTTCTTCAGACTGACTTGAAAGTAGGGGATTGGGGGGGGGGGCGAGAAAGATGGAAGAGAAAGATGGGGGTGGATCAAAGCTTAGCAAGTGATACGTGGATACATACCCTCCTCATCTGTATCCACCTATTACTTGCCAGGCTTTGTAACCTCTCCATCTTTTTTTTCTCCAGTTTTCTCCCCCCTACTACTAACTGTTTGATGAAGGGTCCTGACCTGAATTGTCATCTGTCCATTTCCTCCACAGACGTTGCCTGATCCGTTGAGTTCCACCAGCACTTTGTGATTTATTTACCTTCGTTGCTTTCATGAGGTGCTGGTGTGTGTTCTCGAACTACCGCTGTCCTGATTAATGCAATCCACAATGCCATTGGTCAGGGAGTGCAGTGCTTCAGATCCAGCGAAGGTGAAATGAAACAAACTATACCTCTAAATTGAGACGGAGTGGGTTACGAATGTGCAGATTGTGGCACTGCCCTTGTTCCTCCATTTGTTGGAGATGTTTATTTGCGCAGTGCTCTAGAGATAGTATTGGCAAGCGGCTGCAGTGCATTTTGTGGATGTTACACACTACAATCACAGTCCGTAGGTGGTGGAGGGAGTGAATGCTAAAGTCAATGGGGGCCAATCAAGTGATCTAAATTGTCCTCGTTGGTATTGAGCTTGAATATTGTTTGAGCTGCTCTCGATCATGCATGTGGAGTTATTATATTTCGCCTTCCTGACTCATGCTATTGAAGCAAAGGCTTCGAGGAATAAAGTGAGTCACTCACCGCACGATACCAACTTGCTCCTGAGGCTGCTCTCTAAGTAGCTGGTTTAGTTCTCTATCTGGCGAGAACATAAATCTTCAGCATTATAGCTGAGATGTTGCTTGATCCCAAAGCCTTCAGGGTATCCAGTGGTCTCAGCTTTTTGCGATAACCTGCGGAGTGAATCTTATTACCGAAGACTAGCTTCTGTGATGTTGGAGAACTCCATAGGAGACAGCAGCAGATCATGCACTCCATTGTAAGTGCTGTGGTTTTGGCAATTAAGTGCCAGTCACACCATTACTAATGAATATTTGTGTCTCAATTCAAAGCTCCCGTCAGCCTAGCAACAGAACGTCTGCAGTCAGCCACATGAAGCTGCACAACACGCTCCATGATCCACCTGCCATCCCGCTCTTCCCTTACCAACCCCCTACATCAGTGACATCAGTGACATCAGGTCTGCAACCAGCAACTCAATACCAAAAGTTGATTGAATTTACTCACACCTTCGGTTACAGTACCAGCGTGCTATTCCCAAGTAGTCATAAATGGTACAAAAAGTAATAAGTTGCTGTTAAAAGTTATATAACTGTCATGTAAAACACTTACAGAATCTAATTTTCCACCGTGTGTTTTTAAACATTCCCACTGATGATGAGGACAGGGTAAGTGTTGCTCATTTGGTCTCTTACACCTATTCCTCTGTTCAGTACGACTATACTCAATATGTTCCCTCAGGTCCATTCTCCCCTACTAACCACATCTTCTTTTATTCCATAAATATCCAAATATTTATCAACCTCCATCTTGGATATATTTCGCCACCACGACACTCTTCAGCAGAGAATTCCAACGATTCATTGGTCTCAGGGTGAAAACATTTCTTCTCCCC
This sequence comes from Malacoraja senta, assembly GCA_038087875.1. Classification (NCBI taxonomy): domain Eukaryota; kingdom Metazoa; phylum Chordata; class Chondrichthyes; order Rajiformes; family Rajidae; genus Malacoraja; species Malacoraja senta. The sequence continues at coordinate 170,401,162 of CM075977.1, forward strand.
TCTGTCCTTCTTTTGAAACCATGACACTAACTTCTTGATATCTTGGTGGTTATCCCGACAAGCCCCAGAAGGATTTCTTATGTTTCCATTCCAACTCTAAGAAACTCTCTCTAATTTCAAGAGAGTATGGATGCACTCTCCCCTCAAGGTCACCACCCTACCCTAATCCCAGGATGGGATCTGGGTAATCACAATTGCAAGTATATCCCTCCCATTATAGACACTAAATGCTGGAGTAACTCAGCGGGTCAGGCAGCATCTCTAGACTTGTTTTTCTAAAGTATCTTTAGGAGTCTTTTTTTCTGCTGAGTAAATCCGTATGGAAGCCGCACTAACTTTTATTAATCTTTTCCTCTGCAAATCAATGGAAGTTTTTACATTCTGTTCCGGTCCTTCACTTTCGCTCTTTCAACACGGAAAAAGCATTCGTCCAAGCACAGGAGTCATCAAGGCATAGAAGGTAAATGTGCGGGTAAATGGGGTCACCATGGAGGCGGTGGGCCAAATGGCCTGATTCAGTGCTGCATCCATGATTCTTCATTGTGAAGTTTAATTTCCTCAAGCAAACGATCGACTGCTCACAATCGCAAACCGAGTTGTCTTATAATTATTATGGCTTGATAGCTAATTCAACTTGTTCAAAAATATATTGATAAAATGTTTGAGTATATTCCCCGGCAGTGCCATCTCCTCATTCTCTGCCATGTATTTGTCCAATGAAGGCATTACCTCTGACGTGACAGTGAAAGCTTGGCAGCTTGCAGCATTCCAAGTGTATATTTAATTTCATGGTGTTGCTTTCATACTGTGTAAGCACAGAATATCCCAAAGGCCTAAAATATTGCTTAGTTCAGGAATGCGCTAAACAAACTTTTTTAATTAGAACTGTCTCTTACGATTGCACAAATGTGCCCATTGACTTCCCGTACATTCATTCAATAAGTGATTTAATCAGATTAGAATAACCATTTAATTAAACCCTAGATTTCTGAGGTATTACGCAAAGAAAATAGAAATAGATAAAGCAATTTTCCTTGCACGGGCACAAGTTACAGAGGAGGCCAATTGCTTGTTTTAATGTTATCATTTGGGTGTGAAATATGTTATGTGTTTTCGTACAATTGCAGATGATAGTTTAGTTATCATTGTAAAAATAACAGGAACCTTGCGAGACAATTATGGAAGAATGATCTGATATGGTGATGCATGTTTCCCACTAATTCAGACCAAGCAACATACTAACTCAAGCAATGAATAAACTGCTGGAGTGTCTCAGCAGGTCGGGCAGCATCTGTGGTGGCAGAGGGATGTTTATGTTACAGACAGAGATCCTTCATCAGGACTAAGAGTGCACAGGGGAGATGGCCAATATAAAGAGGTGAGGGGGGTGGGTGAGCAAAGAGCTGGCACTCATAGGTGAATCCAGGTGAGGAGGGGTTGATTGGTAGATGGAGTCCACAAGACCAAAAGACCATTGGACATAGGAGCAGAATTAGGCCATTTGGCCCATTGAGTCTACTCCACCATTCAATCATGGCTGATCTATTTTTCCCTTTCAATCCCATTCTCTTGCCTAATCCCCATAACATTTGACACCCTTGCTAATCAAGAATCCATCAAACTCCGCTTTAAAAATATCCACTAAATATAGTCCTTACAAGCAAAGCCTGCACTCTATTAGCAAATACAAAATGTCCCTTTTCATTGTATCATCCAGGTATCTTAAGAGCAAAAGAACTAACTTAGCATTGCCTCAAATTAGGGCTCAAACAGTGCGATGCTCTTTATAAAATTCTGAGGAAAATATATCCTGTGCAATTAATTATTGCTTTTGAGAATGGAGCAGCTGGGCTTGTATACTCTGGAGTTCAGAAGGATGAGAGGGTATCTTATTGAAACATATAAGATTATTAAGGGTTTGGACACGTTAGAGGCAGGAAACATGTTCCCAATGTTGGGGGAGTCCAGAACCAGGGGCCACAGTTTAAGAATAAGGAGTAAGCCATTAAGAATGGAGATGAGGAAACACTTTTTCACACAGAGAGTTGTGAGTCTGTGGAATTCTCTGCCTCAGAGGGCGGTGGAGGCCGGTTCTCTGGATACTTTCAAGAGAGAGCTAGATAGGGCTCTTAAAGATAGCGGAGTCAGGGGATATGGGGAGAAGGCAGGAACGGGGTACTGATTGTGGATGATCAGCCATGATCACATTGAATGGCGGTGCTGGCTCGAAGGGCCGAATGGCCTACTCCTGCACCTATTGTCTATTGTAAATGCTATTTTTTTTTGTGGAAATTCAGTTACAATAAATTTGAGCACAATTAGTGGTCATTTGTTAATGTGTGAATGCTCCCTATACCTTGCAAGTGTAAATCCCGTTAGCGCTTTGTTCTGCTGCTTTGTCACAAGTTCTTGGGTAATACTTCGATGTTTTCGGTCAGGTTTGATTTACCGACTTAAATGACTGGATCAGCTCCATGTGAGAGGTAATTAGTAGCTTTTAACAAAATAAGACTCAACGCTTGGAGCTTTTCGGGGTGTTGGAGGCTTGGAGCTGAAAGCCATTTCCGATGTGAAAGGAATATTTTCCACTTCAGCGATCTTATTGAAAAGTCGCCATGGTCATGGCAATGGCAATTATTTTCTCAGCAGCAAAAGATAAAGCTAGTTGTTGGAGCCTGCAAGAAGTATTTATCGCAAACCACTTCTTCAAAAAGCAATAAAACGCGTGCCGAAAATGAATGTTGCTGCTGGAAAGAAATTCTGCAGCATGTTCCTGAAAAAAAAGTTTAATCTAAAGAATTCTTCCAACGCTCTGGTGATAGGACCATTCATTCTTTCTCTGACAATTGTCCAATTTTAGAAATCTCTTGACATTATAGGATAACAAATGGAAGTTTAATTCCCTATCAAGTTGGGGGAAAAAAGATCTAGCTCCACTTTCCGAGAATCATTTTTGTTCACAGTTTGAACCTTATTACATGGATGTTTTTCAGCATTTCGCAGAGTGATAATGTAACATGTCAAATGTACTGCAAGTGGTAATCAATACAGTGTAAATTAACCTTTTGCTTCACCAATGTACTTGGTACAGGAGCCTGAAAACTGTAACGTCCAGGTTCAGGAACAGCTTCTTCCCTTCATCCATCAGGCTATTAAAAACGACAACCTCAAATAAGCTCCGAACTATAATAGACTATTAATATTGCACTACTTGTGGGTATGTGTATATACAGTGCAATCAGAAAGTATTCAGACCCCTTCACTTTTTCCACATTTTGTTACGTTACAGCCTTATTTTAAAATTGTGAAATTCATTTTTTGATATCATCAATCTACGCACAATACCCCAGAATGAAGAAGTGAAAACAGGTGTTTAGAAATGTTTGCAAAGTAATTACAAATAAATAACTGAAATATCACATTTACAGACCCTTTGCTATGACACTCAAAATTGAGCTTAGGTTCCATTGATTAACCTTGATTCCATTGATTATCCTTGAGATGTTTCTACAACTTGATTGGAGTCCACCAATGGTAAATTAAATTGATTGGACATGATTTGGAGAGGCACATACCTGTCTATATAAGGTCCCAGAGTTGACAGTGCATGTCAGAGCAAAAACTAAGCCATGAAAACGAAGGAATTGTCCGTAGATCTCCGAGACAGGATTGTGTCGAGACACAGCTCTGGGGAAGGGTATAAAACAACTTCTGCAGCATTGCAGGTCCCGAAGAGCACAGTGGCCTCTGTCATTCTTAAATGGAAGAACTTTGGAACCACCAGGACTCTTCATAGAGCTGGCTGCCCGGCCAAACTGAGCAATCGGGGGAGAAGGGCCTTGGTCAGGGAGGTGACCAAGAACCCGATGGTCACTCTGACAGAGCTCCAGAGTTCCTTTGTGGAGATGGGAGAACCATCCAGAAGGACAACTATATCTGCAGCACTCCACCAATCAGGCCTTTATGGTAGAGTGGCCAGACGGAAGCCACTCCTCAATAAAAGGCACATGTCAGCCCGCTTGGAGATTGCCAAAAGACACCTAAAGGACTCAGACTATGAGAAACACGATTCTCTGGTCTGATGAAACCAAGATTGAACTCTTTGGCCTGAATGCCAAGTGTCACATCTGGAGGAAACCGCTCATCTGGCAGTCACTGCTCATCACCTGGCCAATACCATACCTACAGTGAAGCATGCTGCCTCCACCAGTTATTAAAGATGGGATAGCAGCACATTCCTCAGAGAGACTGCCAACTCTCAACCATTTAGTGAAGGGAGTGCAGTGTCTATTTTTTTGTCAAGAGTGTTTTATTGTCATCTGTCCCAGATAGAACAATGAAATTCTTACTTACACTGTAAACAATATGATAAACGAGAGAGAAAAAAAAAGTTCAGTGTGTATACAGTGCATTCAGAAAGTATTCAGACCCCTTCACTTTTACATTTTGTAATGTTACAGCCTTATTCTAAAATGGATTAATGCATTTTTTTAAATCATCAATCTACACACAATACCCCATAATAAAAAAGTGAAAACAACAGGTGTTTAGAAAATTTTGCAAAGTAATTAAAAATAAATAACTGAAATATCACAGTTACATAAGTATTCAGATCCTTTACTGAGTACTTTGTGGAGACACCTTTGGCAGTGATTACAGCCTCAAGTCTTCTTGGGTATGACACTACAAGCTTGGCAAACTTGTATTTGGGTACTTTCTCCCATTTTTCTCTGCATTTTATATTAAATTCACAAGTTACAAAACTGGAAAAGGCAGGAAAAACCATATTCAAATGTTTGCTATAATTACAAAGAGTTAGGTCGTGAAAATTCAAATGTAGCAAGAACTGTAATAAATCATTTGAGTCAATGGTTGAAAGCTGAGGCAACATTCAATTCAAAGATAGACACAAAATGATCGAGTACTTCTTCTTGACTGAAGAAGGATCCCGACCCGAAACATCACCTATCCAATTTCTCTGGAGATGCTGCCTGACCCGCTGAGTTATTCCAGCATTTTGTGTCCATCTTTGGTACATACCAGCATGTGCCGTTCTTGTTGTTACAACATTCAATTTATTAATTTGGTTTGAAATGGAATGTTTGAATTTAACTCCATATGACGTTTCAGTCAATGACTCTAGTTAGAATGAGTTCAAGGTTTAGTTTTATCTTTTTACGAGTTACTTAAGCTGTATCATGTCAAGCAACTTAGTAGACTTCCAGAAAACAGGAACTTGCTATGTTGTTTGTGTACATGACTCATGATCAACCCCCATATCAATCCTCCCATGGCTGCTTAACGTAGCTTTGCAGAACCTTTCTCTCAGAAGTTACACGTCAAAATAAAGAGCTGGATTGCCCACCCACATCTCTCAAAAGAAAATTATCAGGTGGCATCAAGATACCGCATGGAGTTCTTCCGATGTCACAGAGAGTGAGAAAAGTACAAGCAATTCCAGATCGTGGATACCTTCTCCATTCAGGGGAGGCATAAAAAAAAATTCTGAATCATTTTTGGACTGACAAGATGGACTTCAGCAATACAAGCTAAGATAATAACAAACAGATTTCTTTGCTCTTATTCCTTTCTCAGAGGTTCTAGGACCTAATTAGACTTAGGGTAAGGAGTAAAACAAAATGTGGAAGCAGGTGGGTAAACAAAAATGTATTGATCACTAATTATCCTCATTTAGCTGTAATATTAATCCATCATATGTTATGCTTGCTGCTTAACGTGACCATGTACATCGGTGAGACCCAGCGCAGGCTTGGCGATCGTTTTGCCCAACACCTCCGCTCAGTTCGCAATAACCAACCTGATCTCCTGGTGGCTCAGCATTTCAACTACCCCTTCCATTCCGAATCTGACCTTTCTGTCCTGGGCCTCCGCCATTGCCAGAGTGAGGCCCAGCGCAAATTGGAGGAACAGCACCTCATAGTTTGCTTGGGTAGTTTACACCCCAGCAGTATGAACATTGACTTCTCCAATTTCAGGTAATCCTTGCTTTCTCCCTACTTCCCCTCACCTTCCCAGCTTTCCCACAAGCCTACTGTCTCCGCCTCTTCCTTTCTTCCCCCCCCCGACCTCAGTCTGAAGAAGGGTCTCGACCAGAAATATCACCTATTCCTTCTCCATAGATGCTGCTTCACCCGCTGAGTTGCTCAAGCATTTTTGTCTACCTTCGATTTTTCCAGCATCTGCAGTTCTTTCTTAAACATGTACATCTTCAGATTTGTTTGCATGTCTTCAAATGTTTTTTGATGCATCCACATAGCCTTGGTTAGTTTTTTTTTTTCTTGAGCCCTTTGTGTAAGCAAGGCTTTCTGCACATCCTGAGCAAAAGCATTTGAAAAAAGCTTGTACTCAAATGATCCAATTGCCTTTTTTTTTACAGTTTCATCACTTTTAATTCCAAGTTCATCTTGTGGATTTGTTGCATAGCTACTATTCTCCCTGCAGATAAAAGGGTAATCTATCCAGAACTGATTATGTGAAGGATTTGGTCTTCTTTTGTTATTTTTATAATATTTTTAGAATTGCTCCACAGAGAATACAATTCAAACAGATTGCTTTCAGTCCAAGACCAACTCCAAATACATGATTCCGGTGATAAATACCTTGTCATATATAAATAAATGTTACACATGCTGGAGCCGTATTCTGAGCACACCTTGTCCCGGAGAGATTTGTCATGTCTATTTAATGAGCTCTTTCTAGACAGTGCAGAATTTTTCACCAGAGCCACTCTTATTGCTAGAATAAAAACAAAATACAGGAAATACTCTGCAGGTCCATTGGCATTCCTGAATCTGAAGCTCACTTCAGATCTTATTATAGTTTCTACATAGCTTTCTCACTGGAACTCATCGTTCTCGACTTGCACTTGTGTGCAGCCAATATCATGTGTAAGCAATTTTCTAGCAGATGCAAAGTAGAAAGCAAGAACCATGTAACTCAGAGAGGGAACTTTGGTGTTCAAGATCTGCCTCAACTGGGCGATGGGGAGTATTATCCAGAATGCCCCATTTAACACTGACAATACTCGCGTGAGGTGGGCCAATGGTGAGTGAGGAGGGCGTTTGGAGAGCCGTTGGTGAGCAAGGAGAGCTGTTGAAGAGCGAGGAGGCAGTCGGAGAGTGAGGAGGGCTATTGGAGAGCGAGGTGGGCCTGAGAGCTGTTGGTAAGAGAGGAGGGTCGTCAGAGAGCGAGGGGACCATCAGAAAGTGAGGAGGACCCCTGCCCAGAACAAAGGAAGGACTGGGGGGGTGGGTGGTGGTGAACGAACGGGAGGCAGAGCGGTGGGGAGTTGGTCGGGGGGGGGGGGGGCTGCTGCTACATGCGGCGGCAGGCAGTAGATTGGACTGGTCAGTGAACTTTTGCAACGTTGTCCGCGCCAAACTTAGATTTCTGCTAAGGCAGCTTCTACATATCAACATGTACTGGTTTTACCCAAACTGTCCTCCTTTTTAAAATGGTATTTGAATATCTAATAGAGAAACAAATTATCTTAATAAGTCACAGTACGTTCAAAATACTTACAGTGCATTCAGAAAGTATTCAGACCACTTCACTTTTTCCACATTTTGTAACGTTACAGCCTTATTCTAAAATGTTAAATTCTTTTTTTTTTTATCATCAATCTACACACAATACCCCATAATAAGAGCGAAAACAGGTGTTTAGAAATTTTTGCAAAGTAATTAAAAAGAAATAACTGAAATATCACATTTACATAAGTATTCAGACCCTTTACTCAGTACTTTGTTGAGGTGCCTTTGGCAGTGATTACAGCCTCAAGTCTTCTTGGGTATGACGCTACAAGCTTGCCACACCTGTATTTGGGTAATTTCTCACATTCTTCTCTGCAGATCCTCTCAACCTCTGTCAGGTTGGATGGGGAGCGTCGATGCACAGCTATTTTCAGGTCCCTCCAGAGATGTTCGATCGGGTTCAAGTCCGGGGTCTGGCCAAGTCCGGACTCAAGGCCATTCACAGACATGTCACGGCCACTCCCGCGTTGTCTTGGCTGTGTGCTTAGAGTCGTTATCTGTTGGAAGGTGAACCCCTGCCCCAGTCTGAGGTCCAGAACACTCTGGAGCAGGTTTTCATCAAGGATTTCACTGTAATTTGCTCTGTTCATCTTTCCCTCGATCCTGACTAGTCTCCTAGTTCCTGCCACTGAAAAACATCCCCACAGCATGATGCTGCCACCACCATGCTTCACTGTAGGTATGGTATTGGCCAGGTGATGAGCGGTGCCTGATTTCCTCCAGACGTGATGCTTGGCATTCAGGCCAAAGAGTTCAATCTTGGTTTCATCAGACCAGAGAATCTTGTTTCTCATGCCTTTTGGCAAACTCCAAGTTGGCTGTCATGTGCCTTTTACTGAGGAGTGGCTTCCGCCTGGCCACTCTACCATAAAGGCTTGATTCGTGGAGTGTTGCAGATATAGTTGTCCTTCTGGAAGGTTCTCCCATCTCCACAGAGGAACTCTGGAGCTCTGTCAGAGTGACATCGGGTTCTTGGTCACCTCCCTGACAAAGGCCCTGCTCCCCCGATTGCTCAGTTTGGCCGAGCGGCCAACTCTATGAAGAGACCTGGTGGTTCCAAAGTTTTTCATTGAAGAATGACGGAGGCCACTGTGCTCTTCGGGACCTGCAATGCTGCAGGAATTGTTTTACACCTTTCCCCAGAGAATGGAGCAGCTGGGCTTGTACACTCTGGAGTTTATCCAGAATGCCTCATTTAACACTGACAATACTCGCGTGAGGTGGGCGTTTGGAGAGCCGTTGGTGAGCAAGGAGAGCTGTCGAAGAGCGAGGAGGCTGTCAGAGAGTGAGGAGGGCTATTGGAGAGCGAGGTGGGCCAGAGCACTGTTGTAAGCCATTTAGAACGAAGATGAGGAAACACTTTTTCTCACAGAGAGTGGTGAGTCTGTGGAATTCTCTGCCTCAGAGGGCGGTGGAGGCAGGTTCTCTGGAAGCTTTCAAGAGAGAGCTAGATTGGGCTCTTAAAAATAGCGGAGTCAGGGGATATGGGGAGAAGGCAGGAACGGGATACTGATTGGGGATGATCAGCCATGATCACATTGAATGGCGGTGCTGGCTCGAAGGGCCAAATGGCCTACTCCAGCACCTATTGTGTATTGTGTCTCCACACAATCCTGCCTTGGAGGTCTACAGACAATTCATTTGTCTTCATTGCTTGGTTTTTGCTCTGACATACACTGTCTACTGTGGGACCTTATATAGACAGGTGTGTGCCTTTCCAAATCATGTCCAATCAATTTAATTTACCACTGGTGGGCTCCAATCAAGTTGTAGAAACATCTCAAGGGTAATCAATGGAAACAGGATGAACCTAAGCTCAATTTTGAGTGTCAGCAAAGGATCTGAATACTTATGTAAATGTGATATTTCAGTTATTTCTTCTTAATTACTTTGCAAAAATTTCTAAACACCTGTTTTTGCTTCTTCATTCTGGGGTATTGTGTTTAGATTGATGATAAAAAAAATGAATGTAATCCATTTTAAAATAAGGCTGTAACGTAACAAAATGTGGAAAAGGTGGTCTGAATACTTTCTGAATGCACTGTGGGCTCAAACGGAATTGATAAAAGTCTGAGGCTTACCTACAGCGGTCATTACAATAAATAGCATGCTTCCCGGTGAAAAATTACAAAAGACAGGAGGGTAGCTAATTTTCCAGAATTGAGCTTCTCCATTTAAGGTGCTGTTGTTTAGTTTAGAGACAGGCCCTTCGGTCCACACCGACCACGATCCCCGCACATTAACACTATCCTCCACTCACAAGGGATCATTTACACATACACCAAGCCAGTTAACCTACAAACCTGTACGTCTTTGGAGTGTGGGAGGAAACCGGAGATCTCGGAAGAAACCCACGTAGGTCACAGGGAGAATGTACAAACTCTGCTGTGAAAAATCTGGGAACCAGTCCAGTGAGCCTCACATCACTGGTGGGTAAGTTGTTGGCGAGGACTCTGAGAGTTAAGGGAATGGGGTTGGCCTTGAGGTGAAGGTTCAGTCATCATTTTATTGGATGATTGAGCAGCAACAATGAGCTGTAGGTCCTGTTCTATGTTCTATGCACTTGTCACACATGGACATGAGGACACCAACCTAGCTTAAGATGGAAGACAACAGCTAGGAAATGAGAAATGCAGAGGAACATGTGGGAGTTTCATCCGTGCAGAATGGAATAGCTCTTCCTGATCCCTCGATATCATTGGAATGGCTTTTTTCTAACTAAGCAGGAAAGACACTGCTTGAGAATCCCATTTAGGTGGACGACAGAAGTTTATTGTGGTGACTTGTCATAGGATCATTAGGTATAGGAGTAGAATTAGGCCATTCGGCCCATCAAGTCTTCTCCGCCATTCAATCATGGCTGATCTATCTTTCCCTCCTAACCCCATTCTCCTGCCTTCTCCCCGTAACCTCTCACACCTGTACTATTCAAGAATCTATCTCTGCCTTAAAAATATCCACTGACTTGGCCTCCACAGCCCTCTGTGGCAAAGACTTCCACAGATTCACCACCCTCTGACTAAAGAAATTTCTCCTCCTTCCTAAAAGAACGTCCTTTAATTCTGAGGCTATGACCTCTCGTCCTAGATCTCCTACTAGTGGAAACATCTTCTCCACATCAACTCTATCCAAGCCTTTCACTCGTCTATGTTTCAATGAGATCCCCCCTCATTCTTCTAAACTCCAGCGAGTATATGCCCAGAGCCGACAAACGCTCATCATAGGTTAACCTACTCATTCCTGGGATCATTCTTGACAACTATCTCTTTGAAGATGACTACGAACAGTCCTCCCCAATGATGTTCACAACCCAGAAGTGAAAAGAAAAGGTCTGTTAAAATTGACCATGGAGCATAATAACAAAGATATTTAATTAAGAACCAGCCACTTCAGGTGGACAACACCATTGCTGTCCAGTTAAGGATGAATACAGAAGCAGCATCGGACATTTAATGAGTTGGTGGGATTACAATTGATAACCTCTTCTCTCTGGGAGGAGTGTTTAAATAAAAGATGAAATAAGAAGGAATTGTGCTTGGTTACAGGAAGAAGCTGCTGTTCCGCTGCCCTGTGTGTAGTGATACCCTGCTTATGCCACTGGAGGGGAGCAAATCCTTATAGCTGCCACTAAACCGTCAGAGAACACATTCATGTGCATTCAAATGAACTAAAGCCACCTTTCTGATTCATTGCATTTTGTTCTTGGAAACATACCGAACATGGCATAATAGTATTATGGAAGCATCCATCAGCACGTACAGCCAAACCTTTCATCTACACCACTGTTCTTGATACCAGAAACAAGGAACTACACATGCTGGTTTACAAAAAAAGACATAAAGTGCTGGAGTAACTTAGTGGGTCAGGCAGCATCTCTGGAGAACACAGATAGGTAATGTTTCGGGTCGGGACCTTTCAGACGGATGAAAAGATCTGAAGAAGGGTCCTGACCCGAAACGCCACCTACCTATGTTCTCCAGAGATGCTGCCTGAGCGGATGAGTTACTCCAGCACTTTGTGTCGTGGTTCTTTATATTCTGTGTCATAGTACTGATGCATCATTGCACTCAAACTAAAAGCTGATGCATTGGTTCATGATCTTATTACCTCTCCAATACTCTGGGACCACCTTCAAACCATTCTCTGCCATTGAAAGATCTTGTCTTCTGGCCATATTCTCCAAAAAGGAACCAGGGAGATGATGATAATAGAAGCGTTGTAGTTTGAGTCAGATTCCAATCAGCAGATCTCAACCTAAGCATTTCTTTGTGGGGATAAAAGGCTCTTTCCTTCTATGCCGAGCGGTAAACTGAAAAATAACACCCCCGTCAAATAAGAATAATAGGAAGAGGAGACATTGAAGGGAAACCGTGCTAGTCCCATGTCTTTGCAATATGTGTTGCTCATATACCACCAAGGGTGCCACAAGATTGGCAGCCTCGCCAACAGTCTGTCTGTTTTTTTTGTCTTTTTTTAAATTTTTAGTGTGTTTTAAAAGTTTGTGTAAATGTTCTCTGGTTTGTTTTATGTGGGAGAGGGGGAGGGGGGAGAGGGAAACTTGTTTTCAATCTCTTACCCTGCTGGAGATGCAATTGCTTTCAGGGTCGTATCTCCAGGCGCTCTGCGGCTCTCGCTTGGGACAGACTTTGAGCCCCACCGCGGGGGCGTGGACTTACCATCAGAGCAGATCCCTTGCCTGGGATCGCTCCAACGGATGCCTGCGGATTTTACCATCGAGAGCTCACAGTCTCGGGTAGAGACCGTAGATGTCGGGAGCTCCAACGACGCAGAAGGTTTGATCAGCCCCGACCCGGGGTACGATCGCTGGCGTGGGGGAGCTGAGATTTCCCCCTGATGCAGGAGCTTGGTCGCCCCGATGAGGAGGGCTCGACCAGCGGCTACGGGAGTAAGAAAACCCCGTCAACAGAAGGCTCGAGGCCCCCGACCGCGGGAGAACAAAGAAGGGGAATTAACTTTTTTTTCGCCTTCCATCACAGTGAGGAATGTGGAGGAGACACTATGGTGGATGTTTATGTTAAAATGTATCTTGTGTGTTCTGTTACTTTTTATTTGTGTGATTGACTTGGCAAATGAAATTCCTCGTATGTTGCAAAACATACTTGGATAATAAAGTATTATTGTATTGTATTGTATTGTATAATTCATGCAGAGGGCCACTGAAAGCTTGTTCCAAAAAATATAAATCTGATAGCCTTCCCGGGAGAAAATTCAGCCAGGCGGCAACACATGGCAGCATGTGCAAACGCCCCTTATCAAAGCATAGCAGCTAGAGTATGGCACCTGCAACACTGGGACTCCGAACAGTGGCAGCTGATTCAGAATCTTTCCAGACACACAAGAAACCCTGTAAAGTATGTGCATACCATCCCTCGCTCCCACATTATCTTTAGTCAGTCACGATTCTCATGCACTTACAGCAGCTTTTTGTGTGTTTCTCCTTGTGAATCAAATCTGAAGGTATGTAAAGCAGATTCATTCAGAATTGAGCTCAACCAAACAATAGCAATCAGGTTGGGAACTGCTAAAAGGATGTATATTTTGACGACATGTGTTGGTGGAGAATAGAACATGGAGCATTTTTTCAGGAATTAGGCCAACTATTTACCCGTTTCATGCTGATAAAAAAAGCACGATTTCAAAAGACAGGAACAGCCAGCTTCCTAAAAGAAAAGATAAAAGAGTATTGGAACCCTTCGCCCATCTCTTCCCTGGCCTTTGCAAGACTGATCCCAACTATAATCCTAATGGTGCAGTGTGATTGTACCAGATCCAAGAACCAGTGTGTGAAGCATTGATCATCTATATACTGCAGACCAAGATCTACATAAATTCTTCATCCTCAACCATCCTCTAATATAATTTGAGATATATATGTTGAATTTCCTATGTACATTTTATTGAAGGCCCATGATTCGCTATATAAACACTGACAGATAGTGAATCATTCGAATGAGAAGTCAATGGTTTAACCTCTGGTCTGTATTGATTTAGCCGTGCTTTTGAGGGGCAACATTGGTTTGTTCAACAGTGGGCGGGGAGGTTTGAGGGATTGGAAGTAGCTTTGAAAGGGAGGGGGAATTCTCACTTATAACTGCTATATATTGAGAAGGAACTCCAGCTGTGAAATCCTTCTGATAAAGAATCACATCAAATCTCTACACAAATGCATCTGAAGAATGGGAATTAACTCAAAGTGAAGTCACACTCTCATTAGACTGGAAGAAAAATGTTAAATGATATTCAACAAATTATTTTCATCCTTGTCTCCCACTCTACTGAATCTTCCTGCCTCAAGTCACCCACCATTATTTATTTTCAGAGACTATCTGAAGAATAAGTTTTCAGATGTGCAGACGTGTAACAACCATAAACTTTTTTCACAGTGGCTCTCTGCCACGATTTGCTTTTCCCAAGATTAATGATTTGAGTCACAGTCCGACATGGACCGTTTGGTTGAAAAACATACCTCAGGCTGCTTGCAAGTCTGTTAATAACCTCAGCACATTTTACTTTGGGTAATGGTGATGCAGAGATTACAAGCTGCCTTTTATCGGTCCATAAAAATACTTGCCATATGGAACTTTTTAAAGGCACACTATCCATTGCTGTCAGCAACCATGGATTATATTTCAAAACTTTAACATGAAATCACAACAATGGCAGATTGAGTTAACTTTTCATTTCCTGTTGTCTGTCCTCAAGGTGGTACCTCATACAGTAGCACAATTGCCTGGGCAATGGCTGCCCACTGATGTCTTGTCAAAGTGGCCAGATCAAAGTGGTGGCACACAATCTTGCTGCAACGTTGCAAATAAGCTCAACCTTGTTGTCTATAACTCCCAGCTGGAGTCACTCAGTGAGGACGGGGAACACTTTAGTTTAGATTGGTTTAGTTTAGAGATACAGCATGGAAACAGGCCCTTTGGCCCACCGAGTCTGCAATGACCAGTGATCCCCACACACTAACACTATTGTCTACATACTAGGGACAATCTACAATTATACCAAGCCAATTAACCTACAAACCAATACGTCTTTAGAGTGTGGGAGGAAATTGGAGCTCCCGTAGAAAACCCATGCAGGTCACGGGGGGGATACATACAAACTCCATACGGACAAGTACCCGTAGTCAGGATTGAACCCGGGTCTCTGGTGCTTTAAGGCAGCAACTCTACCGCTGGGCCACCGTGCTGTAACACTGTCTTGTCACTCTTCAAGAACACCCATCCATTGAACATTATTTTGGCAACAGCACCATTGCTCGAATAGATCCACGTACAATATTCCAGAACCAAAATTGTAGTCAATGTCATGCAATAGAATGCAGGTACTCATTTAAGCCATCTGAAAATCCACACCAATTGGTTTTTATTTGTTAAAATCAAATACTTGGGATCTCTTGTGGAAATGAGGAACTGCAGATGCTGGTTAATACACAAAAAGACACACAGTGCTGGAGTAACTCAATAGGTCAGACAGCATCTCCGGTGAACATGGATAGGTAACATTTTGGGTTGAGACACTTCAAGGGTCTTCGAAGGGTCTTGACCGGAAACGTTACCTATCCATGTTCTCCAGAGATGCCACCTGACCTGCTGTGTTTTTCCAGCACTTTCCAAATGCTTGGGAACTATTGATACATTTTTGTATTGTTTCTAGATTGATACCTTTTCTTCCACCAGATTTTAAGTATTTGAACAACAGTTTCTTCCACAGTGATCATTGTAAATGTATTTATTGTATTGGCATTTTGTAGGTAATTTTTGAAACATCTACTGCAAACAAGTGTACTTAGAAATGTGCTCTGTAAGTTTATTGTCCATTGATTTGAAATAGACCCTGGATCTAAACAGCTGGCTTATTTCACTTTAAAGCTCCTTGAGAAATCTATTTGTTCCCTCTGGGGTTGTATAAATGGTACCTGTTGGCAAAGTCAGCCGACCTTAGAATTTAATTTTATCTGTATGCAAACACTCGCTCTCATTAAGGGTAAAGTAATGATAGAATTCACTCAGGCATAATTAGAAGCATTATGTTTAGTGACCAAGGGCACGCTCAGCTCCAAGGGCTGAATGTAGCTGAGTAAAAAATATTCAAACTAAGTTTCAAGTAACAAACCTACTTCGAGAAATACAAGAATATTTTCTGTGAAGCGGAAGAATACTGTAGCATTTCAAGATATCTGTGGTTATGCATAATTTAACAAGAGAAAATACTGTATGGGTGGATTCCAAAGGCACAAGGTAAACAGTATCAAATCTCGGCACATTGCTTGATCCAAGACTGCCCTGATGTTATACGAAAATAAAAATCTATTACACCTTCATTGTGTTTATAATGAAAACTTAAGTTATAACATTTACGATAAAATGGTTCACTCATTGCTTGTTTAGGATAGGAATGTGGGTGTTGGTGGAACCTTGTTTGCAGCACAGGGGAGCATGAATCTAATGAAGGGTCTCGACCTGAAATGTCACCTATTCCTTTTCTCCAGGGATTTTGTGTCTATGCTTGACAGTATGTGTCTGATAAAGAGTTACCAACCCCAAAACCCTTGTCTCTTTCCACAGATGCTGCCTTGACCTGCTTTTGCCAGCATTTTCTGCCTTTGTAGCCAGGTTAGAACCAAATATTTTTTATTAATGGCAAGCAACATAGTGAACACCAGTGGTTGCTAAGACAACTCAGAATCAGATGGATGTGTCCGGTCCATTCCTTGTTGTGGAACTGGAAGCACATTTGTTGATTGCTAATCTTTATTGATCATATCGATTCTGGTTTTTATTACACTTTTGTTAGAAGGTGTAGAAGACATTATTTAATTACTTCCATGTGAAAATTAATGTATTTAGCTCACATGGCACAGTTTAACAAAGGGGGAATTGTACAATACATCATTGTGCAATTACCTCCAAAGGAACTTGATAAAATCTTCTGTTCAACATTTGCATCTTCTGTCTTTGCGCAGGATAAACAGGATTTCACCAACACCCATATTCCTATCCTAAACAAGCAATGAATGAACCATTTTTTCGTAAATGAAACAGAACGCTCATTGAGTGATGAAAGAGACTCAACTGCAATTAGCCTTTTCCCATACTTATGTTCTGAAGGGACTGAAGGTTCCATCCATTGATGTTCAACTGTTGCTTTTCTTTTCTGTGCTAAAAATGACAACATAATTCTATGCTAGGATACAGGGATTATTCAAATTTGTATACAGTGCATTCAGAAAGTATTCAGACCCCTTCACTTTTTCCACATTTTGTTACGTTACAGCCTTATTCTAAAATTGATGAAATTATTTTTTATCATCAATCTACACACAATACCCGATAATAAAAAAGTGAAAACAGGTGTTTAGAAATTTTTACAAAGTAATTAAAAAGAAATAACTGAAATATCACATTTACATAATGGGCCTGTCCCACTTACGTGACTTTATCGGTGACTGCCGGCACCCGTCATAGGTCGTTGCGGGTCGCTGAAAATTTTCAACATGTTGAAAATCCAGAGGCAACCAGAAAGACGCTACGACTCTTTGGGCGACTGAGGAGACGACTCACGACCATACAGGCGTTACACCGGCGACAGGTGAAGACTGTATGATCGTGAGTAGTCGCCCAAAGAGTCGTACCTTGTTCTGGTCGCTGCTGGATTTTCAACATGTTGACAATTTTCGGCGACCTGCAGCGACCTATGACAGGTGCCGGCAGTCGCCGAAAAAGTAGTGTAATTGGGACAGGCCCATAAGTATTCAGACCCTTTACTCAGTACTTTGTTGAGGTACCTTTGGCAGCGATTGCAGCCTCAAGTCTTCTTGGGAATGATGCTACAAGCTTGGCACACCTGTATTTGGGTAATTTCTCCCATTCTTCTCTGCAGATCCTCTCATGCTCTGTCAGGTTGGATGGGGAGCATCGATGCACAGCTATTTTCAGGTCCCACCAGAGATGTTCGATCGGGTTCAAGTCCGGGCTCTGGCTGGGCCACTCAAGGACATTCACAGACTTGTCATGAAGCCACTCCTTCATTGTCTTGGCTGTGTGCTTAGGATCGTTGTCCTGTTGGAAGGTGAACCTCCGCCCCAGTCTGAGGTCCAGAATGTTCTGGAGCAGGTTTTCATCAAGGATCTCTCTGTACTTTGCACGGTTCATCTTTCCCTCGATCCTGACTAGTCTCCCAGTTCCTGCCGCTGAAAAACATCCCCACAGCATGATGCTGCCACCATCATGCTTTACCGTAGGTATGGTATTGGCCAGGCGATGAACGATGCCTGGTTTCCTCCAGACGTTACACTTGGCATTCAGGCCAAAGAGTTCTATCTTGGTTTCATCAGACCAGCAAATCTTGTTTCTCATGGTCTGAGAGTCCTTTGGGTGCCTTTTGGCAAATTCCAAGTGGGCTCTCATGTGTCTTTTACTAAGGAGTGGCTTCCGTCTGGCCATTCTACCATAAAGGCCTGATTGGTGGAGTGCTGCAGATATATTTGTCCTTCTGGAAGGTTCTTCCATCTCTACTCAGGAACTCTGGAGCACTGTCAGAGTGACCATCGGGTTCTTGGTCACCTCCCTGACCAAGGCCCTTCTCCCCCGATTGCTCAGTTTGGCCGAGTGGCCAGCTCTATGAAGAGTCCTGGTGGTTCCAAAGTTCTTCCATTTAAGAATGACGGAGGCCACTGTGCTCTTCGGGACCTGCAATGCTGCAGAAATTGTTTTATACCCTTCCCTAAATCTGTGTCTCGACACAATCCTGTCTTGGAGGTCTACGGACAATTCCTTCGTCTTCATGGTTTGGTTTTTTCCTGACCTGCACAGTCAACTGTGGTACCTGCAGGTGTGTGCCTTTCCAAATCAAGTACAATCAATTTAATTTACCACTGGTGGACTCCAATCAAGTTGTAGAAACATCTCAAGGATAATCAATGGAAACAGGATGCACCTAAGATCAATTTTGAGTGTCATGGCAAAGGGTCTGAATACTTATGTAAATATGATATTTCAGTTATTTCTTTTTAATTACTTTGCAAAAATTTCTAAACACCTGTTTTTGCTTCTTCATTCTGGTGTATTGTGTGTAGATTGACGATGACAAAAATTAATTTATTCCATTTTAAAATAAGGCTGTAACATAACAAAAATTAGAAAAAGTGAAGGGGTCTGAATACTTTCTGAATGCACTGTAACTCAAGGAGCTACATCAGAGTAAGTGAGCTTCCTTTTCTTGAATCCCAAACCCAAAGAAGTACAGTATTTAACAGTCCAACCTGATTTGTCCACAAACAACTCAAATTGGTTAAGGTAATGTTAATGAATTCATGACTTTTGATTGATTGATTGATTGATTGATAGATACAAAATGGAAACAGGCCCTTCAGCCAACCAAGTCCACACTGACCATTGATCACCCGTTCACACTCGCTCTGTGTTATCCCACTTTCCCATTCCCTACACACTGGAGACAATTTGTAACGGCCAATTAACCTACAAACCTGCACGTCTTTGGCATGTGGGAGGAAACCGGAGCACCCAGGGGAAATCCACGTGGTCACAGGGAGAACATACAAAATTCACACAGTCTCCACCTGAGGTCAGGATTAAACCCAAGAGTGTCAAGAGTCAAGATTGTTTTATTGTCATATGTCCTGAAATGGAACAATGAAATTCTTACTTGCAGCAGCAGCATAACAGGTTTGTAAACACAGTTCTCAATAGATTATATAATAAACAAAACAAAAAGTTCAATCAATAAACCAATATAGTTCAATAGCAAAACAAAGCTCAAAGTTCCCAGTGCGCCCAGGCAGTTCGTAGTTCAGAGTTTGTTTGGAATTTCTAGTGTACAGGAGTTCAACTCGGGTCTCTGATGCCATGAGGCAGCAGCTGTGCCATTGTGGCACTCTTTATTTGCAGTCCATGAACCAACTAGGTGTTAGGTTATTTTAGAATTGTAATGTATAACATTAAGGCGGCAGCTAATAGCTAATATCAAGAAGGCAGCTAATGTCAAAGAACTAACCTGACCATCCTTACTTACCATTGAGAAAGTGGTGGTGACATACTTTCTCTGAGAGCCGGTGAAGTTACAGAGCTGTTGGGGCAGGATTTCCAGAAGTATGACTCAGTGATCATGAAGGAAGAATCAGCTGTGTTCTCAGTGATAATGAAGGAAGTGGTATTTCAATGTACAATGATCTTGGTGGAAGTTATGGGTTTGGGAGATGCTGCCAGAATAGTCTAGGTGAGTAACTGCAGTGTAGTCTGTAGATAGTACACACTGCTGTCATAGTGTATTATTGATAGAAGGAATGAATGTCTAGAGTGGTTGATAGGGTGCCAAGCAGGCTGCTTTATCTTGGATGATGAAAAGCTACCTGAAAGTCCTTTGAGCTGCAGCCATCCACGCAAGTGGAGGGTGTGCCATCACACTCTTGACTTGTGACTTGCACATGGTGGTAATGTTTTGGGATTTCAGGAATTCAGTTGCTTATCTTAGGATACCAATCGGCTCCTATCGTTTCTTTGTGGCTAGTCTGTGTGAGTTTCTGGTCAATAATGGGCCTCAGGCCATTGCTGGCGAGTAACTTGGCTCTGGTGATACCATTGAATAAAAGTGCTGGTGGTAAGAATCACTCTTTTGGAGATAGTAATTGTTTGATAGTTTTGAGGCACAGATGTTACTTATCACTGATCAGCCCATCTCTAAAGCTGACGAGGCATCTCTGTGTGCAGACATGGGCTAATGCATTCACTGGTGAGTTGCAAATGGATTTCAATAATTTTCAAATATTCCCACTTCTGGCATCATAATGGAAGGAGATCATTGATGAAGCAACTAAAGTTGAGAAAGCCATTAACAAAAGGTATGAAGGCAGATACAAGGAACTGTATGGACCGAGTGCACATTAAACTGGGTGGGGGAGGGCAGCAATGTTTGATTCGACAGTCTCACACATTGCTCATCAATAGAGACAAGGGTTCAAGAACCGACACGTTAACTTTAAGCTGGAAAGAGTCCAGAGAAGATTTACAAAAATTGTGCCAGGACTCGAGGGTCTGAGCTATAAGGAGAAATTGGGCAGCCTAGGACTTTATTCTGTGGAGCGCAGGAAGATAGGGGTGATTTTAGAGAGGTGTATAAAATCATGAGGGGAATAGATAGGGCGATGCACAGCCTCCTTTACCCAGGCTAGAGGAATCAAGAGGACATAGGTTTAAAGTGAGATGAGAAAGATTTAATAGGAACCTGAGAGGCAACTTTTTCTACTCAGAGGGTTGTGCATATCTGAACGAACTACCAGAGGAGGTAGTTGAGGCAGATACTATAACAGCATTTAAATGATACTTGGAGAGGTACATGGATAAGAAAGGTTATAAGGGATATGGGGCAAATGGGACAAGCTGAGATGCGACATCTTGGTTGGGGTGGATGAGTGGATGGAAACAGAAGGGCGAGTTTCCATGCTGTATGACTAAATTCTGGTGTGACGCCACCTGCTTAAGTTAAAGTGAAAAATGAAATAAGCATCTTTCATAAGAAGCATCAGGCATTCCTGAAAAATGCTCAGCACACTATCAATTAACCTGCACAAAAATCAAAGTTTTGGAGGAAGTCAGTGGGTCAGGCAATGGACACTCAGCATTTGGGGTTCTTCAGATTGGTCTAACCGTCTACACACCGTCTGTCCATTCCCCTCCACACGTACTGCTTGATCCGTTGTGTTCTTCCAGCACTTTCTGTTTTACTCAAGATCCCAGCATTAGCAGTTCCTTGTGTCTCCAATGACCAGAGGATTCTCATCATGCGGTCTCAAAATATTCTCATTTGTTTTTAAAAGGGGTGGGATTCAAAACGAAATGAAGTTAAAGCAGGGTTTACTGTCAACAGTAATACACTGCAACAACCTGCTAGGAAACAGGTGCTGCAAACAGGCTTGGTTAGAAATTGATATTTACAATCTTAGAGTGGCAACCGAAAGGTGCGACTATACACTGACAGCAACCGTTTGACTCTCTGAACAGAGAGCTCCTGTTACAGTCTCTGCGTGTTTCTCTTAAAATTATATTAATGGAAGGGCTCTGCGCTCTCACAAGCAGTTGTGTCCTTGTACCATGAAAATATCCTGACTCTTTTCAGTTTAATATAAGTGGATGTCAAGGGATTGTTCTTCCCCCCCAGCCTCATGGCTGAGTGAAGGGGATAACCCAACAAGACAAAGCCGAGTACATGACCAGCCTGGGATTGTGAGCTTTGGACCTGGTTTTAGAATGATACTGCGCCTCTGGGCGCTGGGGATGATTTTGGACATGAAATGACAGCTGGTCATCTTTTACGGCCTCCATGCAGGGATACATGCAGGCAATTAGGTCTCAGGCTTCATTGGTTTCATTGCCGCCATCACCTTGACCTAACCTCCTGAAGATCAGCAGCTATGCAATGCCTGTTATTTATTTGCGCAGCAGGACAGGTTTCTGAGGATGGCGTCAAGTTGGGAAAAGGGGAAGTACAACGGGATCTGGGGGTCCTTGTACACCAGTCTATGAAAGTAAGCATGCAGGTACAGCAGGCAGTGAAGAAAGCAAATGGCATGTTGGCCTTTATAACAAGAGGAATCGAATATAGGAGCAAAGAGGTCCTTCTGCAGTTGTACAGAGCCCCAGTGAGACCACACCTGGAGTATTGTGTGCAGTTTTAGTCCCCTAATTTCAGGAAGGACATTCTTGCTATTGAGGGAGTGCAGCGTAGGTTTACAAGGTTAATTCCCGGGATGGCGGGACTGTCATATGCTGAGAGAATGGAGCAGCTGGGCTTGTACACTCTGGAGTTTAGAAGGATGAGAGGGCATCTCATTGAAACATATAAGATTGTTAAGGGCTTGGACACACTAGAGGCAGGAAACATGTTCCCGATGTCGGGGGAGTCCAGAACCAGGGGCCAGAGTTTAAGAATAAGGAGTAAAGAGCCTGTCGCACGAGCAAGCGACTGCATGCGGCTAGCACGACCTAACGTGGACGCTTGAGCCATACGGCCTCGCGGGGCTGGTCCCACTTCGATCGCCGGAGCCGTATGGAGTTGTGCGGAGCTGGTCCCGACATCGCGCGGGGCTCCGAAAAACTGACACTGCTCAAAAATTCCGGGCGGCAACGGCCTGCCGGCCCGCAGCCGCCTCGCCGCCATACGCACCGCCTCGACGGGCGTGCGCAGCGTCTTGACGCCTTACGCAGCGTCTTGACGCCGTACATCACGCACAAACTTCCCGCGGACTTCGCTCGAACTTCACGTCACTCACTCGACCTCCGCGCGGCCCCCGCTTCCGGTTTGGCCGCACTCGCCGCATGCTGGTGGGACCGGCCCTGTACGGGGATCACTCGACCTCCGCGCGGCCCCCGCTTCCGGTTTGGTCGCGCTTGCCGCATGCAGTCGCATGCTCGTGGGACAGGCCCTTAAGCCATTTAGAACGGAGACGAGGAAACACTTTTTCTCACAGAGAGTGGTGAGTCTGTGGAATTCTCTGCCTCAGAGGGCGGTGGAGGCAGGTTCTCTGGATGCTTTCAAGAGAGAGCTAGATAGGGCTTAAAAATAGCGGAGTCAGGGGATATGTGGAGAAGGCAGGAACGGGGTACTGATTGGGGATGATCAGACATGATCACATTGAATGGCGGTGCTGGCTCGAAGGGCCAAATGGCCTACTCCTGCACCTATTGTCTATTGTCTATTGACTCCCGACTCCCGGGATAACATCACGTGGACGTCACCCCCCCCCCCCCATTGATGCTTCGTCGCGTGCCAGATGCATGCAGAGACTTACGGGGTCTCAGCAGGCAGGGTCTGCAGCAGGTTCAACTGGGGGTTTAGCTGCTGTGGTGCGAGATCCTCGCAGTTGACACAATGCAGCAAGGCACCTTGCACACACAGGCCACTTGGGTAATACGCGACAGACTATCATTAAGACATCAGATGTTCACAAAGTTGCACCAAAAGCAAGCACCGTGGTTGTTACAAAATAAGGCATATTCACAGAGAGCAGCTTGCCATTAGAATTCCGGAACAGATAGTTACCTTCCACTGAATGCTCAATGGAATAGCGTAAGCAGTTTGAACTCTGCTTCTGAAAGTTAATTCCAATAAAGTGAGTAGGACAGCATCTCAAAGCAGAGTTTAAAAAGCGTAAAATGTTACATTGCGCATGTGACACGCATTACAGAGGACAAGTTGTGATCTGCGGATTTTGTACCTGAGGTCGTTGTTCTTGTCTTAATGTGAAACTTGTTCTTAATTTGTCCAGGCTTGATAGGAGCCAGGTGAATTCTAGCTCGTAGGAAAGTGTCATCAATGGAGAAGAGGACATGTGCCTTTCAAGATCTGACCCTATATCGAACAAAAAGGAAAGATGTTGTCGTTGGAAAGGGTACAGAGAAGATTTACGAGGATGTTGCCAGGACCCTAGGGTGTGAGCTGGAGCGAGAGGTTGAGCAGGCCGGGACTCTGTTCCTTGGAGCGCAGGAGGATGAGGGCTGATCTTACTGAGGTGTACAAAATCATGAGATGAATAGATCAGGTAGACGCACAGAGTCTCTTGTCCAAAGTAGGGGAATCGAGAACCAGAAGACATAGGTTTAAGGTGAAGGGGGAAAGATTTAATAGGAATCTGAGGGGTAACTTTTTCACACAAAGGGTGGTGGGTGTATGGAACGAGCTGCTGGAGGAGGTATTTCAACATTTACAAAACAAATAGACAGGTACATGGATAGTACACAAAAATGCTGGAGAAACTCAGCGGGTGCAGCAGCATCTATGGAGCGAAGGAAATAGGTAACGTTTCGGGCCAAAACCCTTCTTCAGACTGAAGAAGGGTTTCGGCCCGAAACGTTACCTATTTCCTTCGCTCCATAGATGCTGCTGCACCCGCTGAGTTTCTCCAGCATTTTTGTGTACCTTCGATTTTCCAGCATCTGCAGTTCCTTCTTTAACACAGGTACGTGGATAGGACAGGTTTAGAGCGATATGGACGGTCCAAATGCAGGTAGGTGGGACTAGTGTAGATAGGACATGTTTGTCGGTGTGGGCAAGTTGGGCCGAAGAGCCTGTTTCCATCCTGTGTGACTCTATGATACTAAAAAACATTTACAAAACAGTGTCGCTGTAAAGGTGTGATGTGTTGGCATTATGTCTTGCCGGAGGGCCTTAGCAGGCCAGGCAGCATCTTTGGAGGAAAATGGACAGTCAACATTTTGGGTCAAGACACTCCTTCAGATGAAACAGGTTATAAAGATTAAAGCATAGTTGTATGCAACACAGAATCTAATTTGTGCATTGAATCTCCCTAAAACTGCACTTATGACACTGCAGCACTTTGTCAACACTGTAGTGACCTGACAGCCTGCATAGCGTGTGCGTTTCTGTGGCAGGTCTTGAATGTACAACCTTCTGACTCAAGCAATAGCGAGCTGCTAAATGCGATTCAGATGACATGTGCTTTTGTGTCATAGAATCATAGAGTAATTCAGTGTGGTAACAGGCCCTGCAGCCCCAACTTGCCCATCGTGACCAACATGTCCCATCTACACTTGTCCCACCTGCCTGCTTTCTGCCCATATCCCTCTATACCTGTCCTACCCATGTAGCCATTTAAATGTTTCTTAATATTGTGATAGTACCTGCCTCAACTACTTCCCCCAGCAGCTTGTTCCATACACCCACCACCGTCAGGGTGAAAAGGTTCCTATTAAATCTTTCCTCCTTCACCATAAACCTGTGTCATCTGGTTCTCGATTCCCCTACTCTGGGCAAGAGACTCTTTGCATCTCCCCAATCTATTCCTCGCTTGATTTTGTACACAAAATGAACGAAGATTTAGAGTGGATTGTTGTGGAATAGTCAGGAGTTCTGTTAACAAGTTTACTCGGCTTTGCTCTTGGCTGCTGGTGATCCTGTGGCTGATCCACGTGCTGCCCATCCAATAGTCCACTTCCATGTGAGGTAGGGACTTTGGAAATGGCAAGACATAATGCCAACACATCACACCTTTACAGCGACACTTACATCCTTTACAACCTGGAAGCTGTGGTGAAAATTTAATGTGTAAAAATAGGTAGAGATCTGATGCCTAAACTTGGTTCAAGGAAGAAATCCAGACCACTGTATTAAGTGAAGATAGGCACAAAGTGCTGGAGTAAGTTACTAAGTCTGGACAGGCAGCATCGCTGGAGAAACACCAGGTGCTGGAGAGGCTGCCTGACCCGCATCTCTGGAGTGGCTGCCTGACCCGCAGAGTTACTCCACTTTGCGTCTGTCTTCGCTATATACCAGCTTCTGCAGTTCCTTTCTACACATATTGTATTAAGTGAACTTTTGATACTGTTGTTGGGCAATATGATCCTGACAGGAAACCAAAATAGTCAAGGCACTATTATGAAAAAAACCTCAACATTTGTTGGAGTAACTCAGTGGGTCAGGCAGCACCTCTGAAGGACACGGAGAGACTGTCTATCCATATCCCTGGGCTGCTAGAGATGTTGCCTGACCCGCTGATTTATTCCAGCACTTTGTTGTTTTTTGGTAAAACAGCATTTGCAGTTCCTTCTGTCTCCACCACTGTGAAGTGCAACGCCACCAGTCTATGCTTGATATATCAGCAAATAATAGCATATTTTTGATAGAACAACTGAGTATCACATATAATTAAGATAATGGTCTGCTGAAGTCTCTGATTACTGAGTAAAACAGATTTTAGGATTTTAGCACTCTTGTGCTACCATACAGAGAAGATTTATGAGGATGTTGCCAGGACTAGAGTGTTTGAGCTAAAGGGAGAGGTTGAGAAGGCTGGGACTATTCCCTGGAGCGCATGACGATGAGAGGTGATCTTATAGAGGTGTATAAAATCATGAGAGGAATAGATCGGGTAGATGCACAGTATCTCTTGCCCAGAGTAGGTGAATCATGGACCAGAGGACATAGGTTTAAGGTGAAGGGGAAAAGATTTAATAGGCATCTCAAGGGTAACTTTTTCACACAAAGGGTGGTGGGTGTATGGAACAAGCTGCCAGAGGAGGCTGTTGAGGTGGGACTATCCCAATGTTTAAGAAGCAGTTAGACAGGTACATGGATAGGACAGGTTTGGAGGGATATGGATCAAACAAAGGCAGGTGGGACTAGTGGAGCTGGGACATGTTGGCCGGTGTAGGCAAGTTGGGCTAAAGGGGCTGTTTTCACACTTTTTTACTCTATGACTTTATATTTGCTTTAGACGTTATCAATTCTATTTCTGTTGATTGGTGCTATCTACTGATCCAGTTAAAATTTCAACAGTCAAAAAGAATGGTTGTTGGCCAACGTGGGTTTTTATCTCCTTTTAATTAAAATCTGGGTTTGAATCTAAGTCTGAACTCAGTCTGAAGAAGGGTCTCAACCCAAAATATCACCCATTCCTTCTCTCCAGAGATGTTGCCTGTGCCGCTGAGTTACTCTAGCTTTTTGTATTCATCTTGGGTATAAACCAGCATATGCAGTTTCTTCCTACACATCTGAGTTTGATGGTCAAGGTCTGGGAGTTACAGCTGGCCTCAGAAGACTGGGGAGGAGGTCTGAGTGTGGAGCTGTGAGAGGGAGAATAAGCATAAGGTTCCCTGCTTTGATTAATATCTAGTGACCGAACAAACTAGACATTTGGTAATGACAAGGCTACATTCAACTCCAGTGCCATACCATAGTCAGTAACAACTAACAATGATAGAGCTGCTGCCTCTTACCACCAGAGAACTGAGTTCGATCCTAACCTTAGTGATGTCTGTGAGTAGCTTCACTTCATCTGCTGGGCAAGTGGGCGGAGGAATGGCTAATGGCTAATGGAATCACTGACAGGAGTCATGGGATAATGGAGTCCACACCTTCCAAAGATTGAATCATTTTTACATGACAAAGTGCAAGGACTTCATGGAGCCTGATGTCTTTCATTGCTTGGCTTTCTGTTCATCTCTACAACCAATGTGTAATATTGTCTCCGCTCCCCTCCCCCTTAATGATGAAAGAGATCATTGGCTTGACTCGAAGATCAATGAAACCTTCTGTACTTATTTTCTGAGCAACGTGAATGATTGCAGAGAGAACTGATGAGCTTTTCCACCACGTTTTCAATTACCTTGGGTTTGATTACATTGCCTGACGTAGGTATGTGTGGTTTAGTTGATCAATCTCTTCACTAAATTATTTCGCCTTCCCTGTAGAGAGATATTCCTATGATCTTTGCCATTAAGTAGAGACCTGATCTGTTTAATTGAATCTTATCTTGTTTTCTAAGAGGTTTTGTTGATTGGACCGTTGATCCGATCTATCCATTCATCTTGCAGGTACTTGAAATTCCGATCTGTGAACTTTCTTGGATTGTTTACTGGCAGATGATGGGGAGGGGACATCAACCAGAAAATAAGATTGCAGCTTTTGATACATTGAGCTGCCTTAGACTTAGACTCATGTTGCATTCTAATTCCTCTGAAAATTGAATAATCATTAACTTTTATCTAGAGGTTACTAGCATTAGACAACGTGAGTTGATTTAATCCTTCAGTTATTTGTGGCCATGAAGAGCAGGAGGTGACTTTTTCTCCTCTTCCTGGGATTACAGTTTATCTCTGATGCTTGTCCATTTCCCTCTCATCAGGTATCAGGTGTGATGGGGCAAAGGCAGGAGAATGGCGTTAAGAGGGAAAGATAGCTCTGCCATGATAGAATGATGAGTAGAATTTATCACTCTGAGCCCATCCCCCACCCTCTGTTCCCTCTTCTATCCCACAGTCCCCTTTCCATTATATTGAGTCTCCAATTAATTTGTAATTGACAACATTGTTCCTTTCCAGATCCATGTCACACAACTCTATAACTCTACTGTATCTGTATTCCTCCAACAGTACCAAACCTTGTCAATCTAACCATGCGCAACATTTTTTGAAAGCGATTGTAAGCACAATGCGTTTTCTTTCATCATCACATTACCTTCTCTGCAGCTCCCAATGCTGTCAACCACACCATTCTCCTCGAATGCCTTGTCCCAATTATCTAGTCTGATAGCATTTCTTTTACCTGGCTCCAGTTTGATGAAGCTTATCATAGACAGAGCATAGATCCTGGCCCTACAGCCCACCAAAATACCTGGATCAATTGTTATTCTCCACCAGCCAATATTGCCAGGATTTATCATTTTATTTTGCTGCCCAGTATTAATGCTGTCTATGGAGGCAGCTTGGACTGAATAGGTGATACAGAGACAAGCAACTGAAGAAACAAGATGCACTTGTTCCAGCAGCTCTGTGACACCTCTTCATTGTTTCCAATATTCCCTGCACTATCATCACTAAAACAAGCAATGGGCACTCGTGATCTCATGTTTAAAAATCAGCAACAGCAATGTATGGAACAGGGCTTTCATGAAGCAAGAAAAAAAACAAATTTTCTGTCAAGCAAGGAGACTTTACGATGTTGGGGACTACAGCGAACCTTTGAGGCACTGACATAGTTGGCAGCAGTTAACTGCCAACTAAACGAGAGTAAGTCTGAGGTCATCCTTCTCGGCCCCTCGGACTCAATCAAAATGATAGCAGGCAGCCTTGGAAGCCTTACCCCACTACTCAAACCTCACGTCAAAAACCTTGGCGTGATATTTGACTCAGCACTGAAATTTAACAAACAAGTCAATGCCGTGGTAAAAGCTAGCTTCTTTCAGCTTCGGACGATAGCTAAAATAAAACAATTCCTCCAGTTTGATGACCTCGAAAAGATCATCCACACATTCATCTCCTCCCGCCTAGATTACTGCAACTCCCTTTACACTGGCATCAGCCAAACTTCCCTGTCCCGCCTGCAACTGGTCCAAAACGCCGCAGCGAGACTCCTGACGGGCACCCGAAAAAGGGACTACATCACCCCGATCCTGGCCTCTCTCCACTGGCTCCCTGTGCGGTTCCGTATAAACTTCAAGATCCTCCTCCATGTCTACAAAGCCCTCAATGGGCTTTCCCCCACCTACATAAAAAGTCTTCTCACCCACCACTCCACCTCCAGGCCCCTCAGATTGGCCGACTTGGGGTCGCTGAATATCCCACGGTCTAGGCATAAGCTCAGGGGCGACCGCGCCTTTGCGGTTGCAGCCCCTAGACTGTGGAACAGCATCCCCTTTCCCATGAGAACTGCCCCCCCATCGACTCCTTTAAGTCAAGACTAAAAACTTATCTATACTCCCAAGCCTTTCCTGACGTCCTCTGAGTGAGGGCTACATGTATATATGTATGTAGTTTGTTTTGTTTATGCTATTCTTATAACAAATGTAAAGCACTTTGGCCAACGAGAGTTGTTTTTTAAATGTGCTATATAAATAAATGTGACTTGAAATGTGACTGTCAGAAAATGGGGGCAGGGGAGAGAATACCCACCAGATTATGTTGAGAAAAGTAACCCCCATGGTCCGAGATGCACCTGTGTGAGTATCCTGAGCGATGACCGGTACAACCCTCGGGAAGACGAGTGGACCAGTATACATGACAGGATGAGTTCAAATGCCCACTTAACGGTTACGATTCAAATGAGTTTATGAGCTTAAGGTGCAATTAAATTCCTTGTACATATGAAACTCAGAGAATAACCATATAAGTGATAATGATAAATACAAAGATGAGTGCAAAATAGCAGAGGGTATAGTGCAATCGGAAGTAGTGCAAAAAACTCCTCGTACAATAACAAAATAACTGAAATGATATAGGATTATGTATCTCCACGAAAGGCATTTGAAAGAGGTGATAGCAGGAGGGAAGAAGGTGTTCTTAAGTCTGGATGTTGGAGGTTTCCTTGTCCCAGAAGGTAGATGAGAGAAAAGGGAATGGCCAGGGTGGCAGGCGTTCTTGATGATACCTCCAGCCTTCCTGATGCAACACACTGTGAGAATGGACTGGATGGAAGGAAGTGATGGGCCTGTGATGGACTGGGCTGTGTTCAATCACTGCTGGTCAGGCACGTGCTATGAGTAATTACTCAGGGTAGGCAGTCAGTCGGCTTTAAAAAAATCTTAAACCGCACATGCGCAGATTGTTCTCTCCGTAAGCTGTCAGTCGACTTTTATAAAGTCTTCAAAAGCCAAATCTCTTAATAAAGTACCGTATTTCCCGGCAATGAAACGGCACCCCATTTTGAGTTGCTAAATTTTGAAAGAAGGCTGGTGGGACATAGAATTTCTCACGCTCAAAAAAATAAAGAAAGCAATTTGCCCAAGGCTTTCAAATCTCCTTCATTCTGAATTACTGAATGGGTGGGGGGTGGAGGGTGATGGCAGGTGGAGAGATGGTGGGAAAAACGGGAGCACACTGGGACAAGTTGAACCAGTTGTGATCTTATTGAATGACAATACTTGTTCAAGGGACCAATTGAGGGGAGAGTTCCTTTCACAGCGTGTGGGGAGTCTGTGCCAGGGGTAAAGTTGCGGGGAGGGTAGGAGCATTGAGAATGAGGGGGTCGGGGATCATGCCAGTAACTCACTCACTCACCACTGCCGCAGCGCACCGGGTGCGGAGCCACCACATTGTGGCTGGGGAGGGAAGTAGCTCGGGTGGCTGTGAACGGCTGCCGGGACTGGACAGCGGACGCCACCTCAGCGCCTTCTTCCGGCCCGCTCACCTCTGGCAGTGCTCTCGGTCTGAACATCTCTCACCTGCTGCTCGCCGGCTTCGCTCATGTCAGCCGCTTCCCGCAAATCCTTAAATTCCGACAGCTGAGTAACCTCAATTGGTCCCTTGATCACGCTGTCGGAATTTAAGGATTTGCGGGAAGCGGCTGACATGAGTGAGGCTGGCGAGCGGCAGGAGAGAGGTTTTCAGATGGAGAACGCTGCCAGAGGTGAGCGGGTGCCGGCAGAAGGAGCTGAGGTGGCGGCCGCTCGCAGCCACCCGAGCTACTTCTCCCCCCGGCCACAATGCGGTGGCTCCAACCCGGAGTGTCGCGGCAAGCGAGTTGCTGGCATGACCCCCGACCCCCTCCTTCTCAATGCTCCTGCCCTCCCCGCAACTTTACCCCAGGCCAGAACTCTCCCCTCCCCAGCGGCGCTGTCCTTTTACAGCCACTTCCCATCAGCTGCCAGCAATGAGGGATAGACTTGGCTATCCCTCAGTACAACAACATCGTTCTTGATGTTGCTGTACTGAGGGATAGCCAAGTCTATCTTTCTTGGCTAACAACCTTCCAACTTCGGCTTCCAAGACACATGTAAATTTTCGTGCCTTATTTTTGGGTATAAAATAGCGTCTTCATTGCCGGGAAATAGGGTATTTAAAAACATATAGCACCAAGAAATTTACTTACCACATCATTTGTACAAGAACTCCATTCTTCTCTCTTTGTTTTTTTAAGATACTCTTAAGATAAGGGCAATCCATGTTTGAAAAACCCGCCAAGAAACCTGCGCTGCGCATGCGCAGTATGCTGCTGCGCATGCGCAGTACTGCGAAGGTAGAATTTCAGCTGCCTTCAGTCCCCTGGCAATTGACGGCTTGAAGCATCGTCGACGGCACGTGGGCAGCACAGACCTCCGCGTGTTACATGTACCGCGGATGAAAGGCACGAAGAAATATGCCTACCTAAGAGATCGATCTCTTAGATGTACTTTCTTGTTCACCTCATCAGTATGAAGAGATCAGTTACGTAGATAGTGATAAGGATGCCTAGGAACATGACCATCTCTACAGCAACTCCTTTTTAAAAGGACCCCTGCTTCCTTAGGTGAACAACTGTATTGCTGTCATTATGAGCTTGGTTCTTATCCTGTCACCATGACACAAGGTTCCCGATCTCTTTCTTGTACACTGTCTCATGATTGTTGTTGATCCCACTGACATCTTAAAGATTGAGTTGGTGCTACTCTTGGCCACACATTCATGGGTGCACAGGAGCATGCGGGTAGAGCTGGGGACTGAGCATACTTTCCTGAGGATCACCAGCGTTGGAAGTCAGGGTGGAAGAAATATTATGATCAAATATTACCTTTAGCAGTCACAGTGGCACAGCGGTAGAGCTGCTGCCTTACAGCAAAATGCAGCCCCAGAGACCAGGGCTCGATCCCGACTACGGGTGCTGTCTGTATGGAGTTTGTACGTTCCTCCCATGATCTGCGTGGGTTTTCTCCGGGATCTTCGGTTTCCTCCCACACTGCAAAGACGTACAGGTTTATAGGTTAATTGGCTTGATTAATTGGCTTGATAAAAATGTAAAAATTGTCCAAGTTGGCGATATGCAGAGTACTGCCCTGCCGACTACAAAAAAACAAAAAAAATCTAACCGGTCAGGTCTGTTGATCAGGAACTCCAGAAGCCAATTGCAGTTGGGGCTCCCAAGGCTAAGGTCAATCTGTGGTGATATTTGTTTTTGGAGTTCACAGCCTTGATATTCTTTGTCAATTGAACTTTGCCTGAGTGCATTTGGATTTAGAAATTCAAATTGTCAGCATAACCCCAAAATCATTTGGTATAATGGCCGTGTCCTCCTATTCCCCCTGGCAGGACCACCTTAAACTCATAGTGATGCTTTGGATGTTTTTCTCCCAAGTCTCTCAGATGGACAATGCTTTGGTATTTTGAATGTGCTACATTCTCTTCTCTACATTGGGAATGATGGGGGAGGGGCTGGGGATGTGGTGGATGTGAATATGCAGTTCCTTTACCTGGCAAAGAACATGGATGACCCCAAGGAGGCACCAGTTCTTTCCCTCCTTATTCCATGGCATTATTGTGCACGTTTCTGAACAAGATCCTATTACTTCCCTCCTCTCTAACTCTCAGACTGAAAAAAGGTTTTTGACCCAAATTGTCACCTGTTCCTATTCTCCAGAGATGCTGTCTGACCCGCTGAGTTACTCCAGCATTTTGTGCCTATTTTCGGTGTAAACCAGCATCTGCAGTTCCTTCCTACACATCCTATTATTGATGTGGGTACTTTGCCATATTACCTGCGAAATCATTTGATAAGATAGGGGACAGAGATCTCGTCACTGTATCTACCTGTTAACGCCCGGGA
Organism: Malacoraja senta; assembly: GCA_038087875.1. Lineage (NCBI taxonomy): Eukaryota > Metazoa > Chordata > Chondrichthyes > Rajiformes > Rajidae > Malacoraja > Malacoraja senta. The sequence goes on from CM075977.1 coordinate 170,434,782, forward strand.
ACAAAGCAGTCCCTAGTTGAGTATACGAGGGAGTGAAATACCAGGGCAGAAATCTGTTGTTGCAACTAAACATTATAGAAGCAACTCACAATTTTAATACCATTTCTCCAAAGGCAATACTACCAATTAGCAGTTATAAAGACATTACACAAAAGGAAGATAGTATGGCATGCTAATGAGCAATTTGTCACAGATTATCTGGGTCCAAGGTCTATTCAATTTACATGGTTAATTTCTCTTGGAACAAAGCCGCTTTCTTGGACTAATTTCCAAATAAAACAATTTGACCTGCTTTTTCATAGAAGGGTAACTCCAATCGCAATTTGAACATGCACTATGGAAAGACAGCTTCTAATTTTAATCCAGTTTCAGAACATATTATGACATTTTGTGCATTAGCATATAATAAGAGCATTGCTTCTAAGCCTCTTGTAACAATCTCTTGAATACCTCAAAAATAAAACCACTGAAACCAGGGCTAAATGTATTTTTTATTTAACATATTATTACAGATCAAGATCTGAAATCAGAATCAGTGAAAGTTAGTTTGAAAATGTTCATGCAGGAATTAGATTCCCCAAATATTCATAACAATTCAATGATGGTTTGTATTACATTTTTTATTGTAAAACTGGTAATATTGAAGGACACAAAATATTGTTGGTTGCAGGTATTTATTCAAGTATGGAGCTGCTGTAGGGATGGTGGACAGCTTCACATTGTATACGACAATAAACTATTCTGATTCTGGAAATGAATCTGTTATATCTGAAGTGATTCTGTTAGGCAGTAAAAGTGGGAGGATTTGGAATGCAACGGGAAGAATTTCACCCACACAAACAGTTTTATACTCAAGCAAATATAGTGAAAGATCCCTCTTAAACTTCCCACTGCCTATTCCAAGGAAGTGGTAAATAATTAGTTTAGTTTAGAGATACAGCACGGAAACAGGCCCTTTAGGCCACCGGGTCCGCGCCGACCAGCGATCCTCGCACATTACCACTATACCACACATACTAGGCACAATTTTTACATTTATCAAGCTAATTAACCTACAAACTACGTCTTTGGAGTGTGGGAGGAAACCGAAGATCATGGAGAAAACCCACGCAGGTCACAGGGAGAACGTACAAACTCCGTACAGACAGCACCCATAGTCGGGATGGAACCCGGGTCTCCGGCGCTGCAAGCGCTGTAAGGCAGCAACCCTACCGCTGCGCCACCATGCCGCCCTGCAGTGTTTTGTAAATTAGAAACAGCCCAAAACTTAATCAATCAATCAATCAATCAGTTTTATTCATCACGTACACATATAAGTGCAGTGAAATGAATTTGCCAGCAGCGGTACAATCAAAAAAGAACACACAATACACAATAAAATGTAACACAAACATCCACTACAGCATTCCTCACCATGGAGGAAGGCACAAGGTACAGTCAGTCCTCCTCCCGTGATTGTTCACCCATGGTCAGGGCAACACAAGCTGCAATGTACTCCCCCGAAACACTTTTGTACCTTTTTCAGATCGTCAAGTTGAGTTTAGTTTATTTTCACGTGTACCGAGGTACAGAGAAAATCTTTTGTTTCATGCTAACTAGTCAGCGGAAAGACAACACATGATTACAATTGAGCCATTAAACACTGCATAGATACATGATAAAGGGAATAACGTGAATAATGTTTAGTGCAAGATAAAGTCCAGTCAAGTCTGATCAAAGATAGTCTGAGGGTCTCCAATGAGGTAGATAGTAGCTCAGGACTGCTCTCTAGTTATTGGTGGGATGGTTCAGTTGCCTGGGAAGAAATTGTCCTTAAATCTGGAGGTGTGCGTTTTCACACTTCTATACCTTTTGGGAGAGGGGAGACGGGGAGAGTAGGAGAAGAGGGAGTGGCTGGGGTGAGACTCATTGTGCAAAGTCGGTGATTATTTCCTGCTGTTTCACAATGCCAGGTGTATTAGTGTTACAATTTATTTATCAAGCTTTATACCACATGGCAGGGTTTCAAAGTTAAATCTCAGCTGACTGTTCCAGATTAACCACTCACATGTGAACTCGCAGCAGCTTTTTTGTTTGAAAGGAAAACCACGGCAGGTTAAGAGCACGGACTTCTGTTACTGCGGTGAATTTTGGAAGGTTAAGGTATCTTGTTTTTTATGGCTTTGACAGACCAACCTTCTCATGTTGGGAATAAGAGACACTTCCCTCTGTGTTACTCCTTTGTCATGTGAATAAATGTGTTTTTTTTTAAATAATTATAATTTTGCCAGCTTGTATTTGAGCCAAGCTGTTTCTCATTCAGCTAGTATATTTCAAAGAAGTAAAATGATGAGCTCGCACCAGGGGTTCTATTATGATGCTAATGAACCATGCTGAAACGCCAGAGGCATCCATTTTATATCTCATCTTCCGCTCTAAAGTAAAATAACAGATTCCGCTTAAAATCCTCGCAGCATTGGAGGAATAAGTATTTAATGGGTGCGCATTTTAAAATATACCTCAAACATTGCTTGTTGGTGGATCAAAAACATTGTAATGCAGATAAATGGTACGTGTTGATTGACCATGTTTTACAGATTGCTCCCAGCTTATAACTAGATGGCCTCTTACAGAGCCACGTGGAGTCATAGAGCAATACAGCATGGAAACAGACCTTTCAGCTTCCTTGCCTCCATCTTATATGGATCCAAACCAGACCCAATTTATTCTCCCACATTTTTATCCCCCACCCTCCTGGATTTAACAAAATTGACCATGTTTTTTCTAAGAGACTAAATTTTAGCCTTGCTTTCCCTCATTCATGAAAGAGTGTGCTTATCAGGTAAACAGAAATTAGACCAAAATTAGTAAGAGAATAAAATTATAGTGGGTCAGTGGCACAGCTGGTAGAGCTGTTTTCTCACAACACCAGAGACCTGGGTCCGTTCGAGACCTCGGCTACAGTCTGTGTGGAGTTTGCACATTCTCCCTGTGACTGTGTGGGTTTCCACTGGATTCTCCAGTTTCCTCCCACATCCCAAAGACGTGCAGGTTTGTGGGTTAATTGGCCTCCATGAATTGTCCCTCGTGTGTTAGGTGTGGATGAGTAAGTGGAATAACATGGAACTAGTGTGAACTCGTGATCAATGGTCAGATGGACTTGGTGGGCTGAATAGCTTATTTCCATGCTGTATCTAAAAAAAACCCCATAATTTCATAAAAGGACTTGAGAGTCTACAATGTAGGATTTGAACTTCGATCTACAGTGTGTGGGCTTTGGAGAAGACATCACGAACAGCAATTAACAATGTGCAAGCAACCCACTGAGAGGCGAGTAAATGCTTTCAATATGTTAGTAGTTCAATAAGACCGATGTTGGTTATGTAGTTAAATTGTGGCTTTATGAATTTTTCATGTTTCCTGGAACTTTCCAATAAAAATCAAGGTGAGAACATTTTGGCAATGGAGCCGGTTAAATAATTTACAATCTCACAGCTGTGTTCATGCATGTCAAGTTTAGAGATAAAGCACGGAATAGTCTAGAGTCTCCTCTGTGTAACGTCTATGGAGGTCGGTCTCAGCAGTAAGGGCGATGGTTTTGCTGCCTTGAGACTAAGATGATTAGCAGGTCCAACAATTATAGGAATAGCAACAGCCAGTGCCTCATAGACTTGTAAAATGGGACTATGACTAATAACACGATACAATATGATACAATACAATAAAACTTTATTCATCGCCGGAGGGAAATTGGTCTGCCGACAGTCACAAAACAGAAGGTACACAAAAACTTGAAATTAAAAGTGCACAGCGCCCTCACTGGAACAAATGAACAAACAAAGAAACACAGACTTATCCCCTGGGAAGAAGATTCTAAACTAGATTCTAAACTAGAGTGCCCCCACACCGGGACCCCCTTTGTTCTCCCACCGGCCCTCACGGCGATTCTGCCACGCTGGGTCACCATTGTCTTCACGGCGGTCCCCCCACGCTGAGTCACCATTGTTCTTCACGCCGATCCCCCCACGCTGGGTCACCATTGTCTTCCCCTCCCCCCTCACGCTCATCGACTGCAAGGCCGCATGCCACCGAGGCACTCGCCGCTGCCGAGGCACCCGCTGCCGCCACCGAGCCTCCCACTGTCGCCGCCGAGGCTCCCATCGCTGAGGCTCCTTCGGCCCAGACAGACCTCGCCGCCCGGCTTCTCCGCAGTCCCCTGGAAGTCCTGTGGGGTGAAGGTAGATCTTGCAAAAGGCATGCTTGATATGGAGTGCATACAGATTGATGCTTGAACATGTTTATAGTAGAAGAGACAGGGTCTTGGGTTTAATGGTACTTCATTGTCACATGCATATAGAAATAGTGAAATATTTTTATGCATATAATTCAGTGACACATTATTATATATTGGCACAATAATACCTAAGTATAAGAGTGTGAGGGCAGGAGATTATACTTAGGCAACACCAAATAGTCGCCATGTTTCCAGCACTATCTTGAATCCTTCAAGTTTCAAAGTTCTTAAAAATGTAAAATCTTATCTTGGCCTTAAAGACCCGTTGTCCTGGTAGCGGCACTGGGTTGGAGTTGCAGGGGTCTGCCTTGCCTGTCGACAATGTCAGTGTCTACCACCGCTACTCCACCGCACCATGCTGCTGCAGGCCGCATCTGATCTGCTCACTCCTCTGGCCTCTGTGGGGCCTCCAGTGGCGCATGATCCACACGATCCCCCAGCTGCTGCAGGGCCTCCCGTGGCACACACGCTGTCCCCTCGCCTCCCGCAGCCACTGCGCAGTTTCTGTAACGTGTTGACGGAATTTACAATCCTGCTGAAACAGGCCCTGCTGCCCAGAGGCTGCCAGAGTTACCAAACATCTCAATTAGCCTCAGGATTCTTCCATTCTCTGCAGAATTTGCAGGATCTCCATCAGGCAGGCAAGTGATTAATGCGCCTGTCCCACTTACACGATTTTTTTCGGCGACTTGCCGGCACCCGTCATAGTCGCAGCAGGTTGCCGAAAATGTTCAACATGTTGAAAATCCAGCGGCGACCAGAACAAGGTACGACTCTTTGGGCGACTACTCACGACCATACAGGCTTCACCCCGCGACATGTCGCCAGGGTGTCGCCTGTATGGTCGTGAGTAGTCTCCTCAGTCGCCCAAAGAGTCGTAGCGTCTTTCTGGTCACCGCTGAATTTTCAACATATTGAAATTTTTCAGCGACCTGCAATGACCTATGATGGGTGCCGGCAGTCGCCGAAAAAGTTGTGTAAGTGGGACATGCCTATAACACCCTGTTTGGCAATGAGGAAGTTCTATAAACTCTGCCCCATATCAGATTTAGTGGGAGCTCTGCTTTGTGGCATTGAATGAATTCTTTCAAGTTCAGAATGTCATTAACTGCCTGTCTTGGCTCCTCCCAATTGCATAGTTGTGTTTGTCAACCATAGGTTGTAGGTTAATTGGCTTCTGTAAATTGCCCCTAGGGTGTAGGATAGAACTAGTGTACGGGGTGATTATTGGTCGGTGCAGACTTGGAGGGCAGAAGGGCCTATTTCCTCATTGTATTTCTAAAAGTGAAAAAACCCAAAACAGCTACACCCCCACCAATGTGCATTTGGTGAACACACACAAACCATCATTTTACAGTTGCAAGATTAAAGCAAGATTCCAGGGCACTTGCCATGGTTCTTTTGCCTTGTGACAGTGCACCTCTCTGCACAATTCCCAGATTGCTGCTCAGATATAACCGGTGTTACACTAAATCGTGGCTGGTAACTTTCAGCCAGAACTTGTGTCAATTACTAGGAGGCATAGATGTCAAAGATTAGAGGTCATAGGTTTAAGGTGAGAGGGGAGAAGTTTAAAGGAGATGTGCAGGGCAAAAGTTTTGAGTAGTGGCTGTGTGGAACATGATGAAAGCTGGGGATGGTGATGAAAGCAAATAAAAAACAAAAGTGGTGTTTAAGAGACTTTTAGATCGGCACATGGATATGTAGTGAATGAAGGGATATGGAGCAGATGCAGATAGAGGAGATTAATTTAACTTGGCATCATGCTCAGCATACACATGGGCTGAAGGACCGGCTCCTGTGCCCTACTGTTCTGTCCTATGTAGAACCCAATCAATGAAACCTTGGACCAACACAATATGTTTAGACACAAGGAACTGTTGATGCTGGTTTACAAAAAAGACACAATGTAACTCAGCGGGTCATGCATTTTCCAGCATTTTCCGCTTTTAAGTAATACTTCGATGCAGTGCCTGGATTAATAGGCATTGAACGAACTTTCTAGTTCTCCAGGATACTGCCAGTATAACCTTCACCACAACTTGTTTCAAAAAGGGTTAAGTTTTAGTTCTGTCTCTGCTCCTTCTTCTTCCACCCCCCAACCCCCACCCCCCCAAACAATGAACTACTAACAATGAATGCATCTAAACATTGAAATGTCCTTGCATTGAATCTAAAGGAAAGTTTGAGCAATGTACAGTTGAGCAAAATACCAATGCTGCATGTTTAGGTTTGCTACAGCTCATTTTTTTTGTAAAGATGCAGTAAGTTTCTGGGCCAAAGAAATACGAGGTCTAATAGTGCGCAGTCAACACCTAAATCCTAAATTTCACTGACATGATGCTTCTGAGAAAAACAACTTGAAAATTATGGAATAGATTAAAACCACAGCTAAATTGGAATTGAAGTGCTCAGTCTAAAATGGGCTATTTAAACCTCACAAGGAGACTGAAATAACCATCTTCTGATGCACTGTGCCTCTTCAGTATGCATTTGGGAAAAGAAACAGGATGTGACACGGCATGTGGTGAAAATGTGACCAACTGTTTTATCTTTATTTTGTTTGGCAACTTTGGATGAACCTCTCACTCTCCTTACGTTTATTGTCCAGTAATAAAGCTACTGACAGATACAGCATGGAAATAGGCCCTTTGGCCCACCCAGTCCGTGCTGACCATCAACCATTAATATCATATTTTGTTTCCCCCCACATACCTATCAACTGCCCCACTCATCCACACACAAAGGACAATCTACAACGGCCAATTGACTACATGTCTTTTGGATGTGAAAGAAAACCAGAACATCTGGAGGAAACCAATGTGATCAGAAGGGGAAGGTGCAAACCCCACCCAAACAGCAGCTAAGTTCAGGTTTGAACCTGGGTCCCTGATGCCATGAGGCATTAGCCCTAGCAAATTGCACCACTCTGCTGCTCTTCTCTGTAAGCAGCTGGTCTGAACCCCCTTGTGCTGCTTTGAGGGTTCCACAGTTGCAATGAGCTACTGCTACTAATTATCATGCTCCTTCTTTGGTTGCTACAAGAGTGCATGTTTTAGTGCACCTTTGAAAGCCACATGGCAATATCATCTGGGTTTCTTTGTACAATTCAAACATTTTGGAATGGACACAGAGCAGGCAAACTTAAATGACGACTGGGAGCTAAAATGATCACTCCAAGGAATCTGTGGGAAACTACTGTACACTTACACTTTGCATGATTTTGATCCAGTGGGCAACTAATCACATTGCCTCCATTATTCCCACTGGGTGGACGCCTATAATTGGCATATTTCTATATTACATTTTCCTTGTCTCCGTTCCCCATCAGTAGGGCATCCTAACAATATCTATAATTTCAGCATGTATTATTAACATCTATCCCAATATCTCCTCCAGCATCAGATTCCTGGATTTCCTTAATACAGTTAAATCATATCCTGGCTAAATCATGGAAGTGGCAGAATTTACTTCTGTGAAATCTGTGGTTTTCCAATTCACCTCAAAGCTTTCAACCTCACCTCAGTGTCCTATTTCACATTGTCCCAAACTTGTTTTTTATTCGATCTTAAATATCAAACTCAATATCCAATCCATCTCTTTCCATCTCCACATGAGCACATCTCCAATATTACTAAGCTGACGCTGAAACCTTTATTGAAGCTTTCCATTCCTTTCAGACTCAATTTCTCCACTGCCTCCCTATGTCATTAGCACGGTGACAAATATCCAAAATACTCACCTCTTGGCCAAGACTGTATTGTTTATTCACCACCCTTGTTATTGATGATTGCTATCAACTTACAATTGCAATTGATTCCAATGTTTTGATTGTTTAATGTCTCTCTGTGTTCAATCCTTCTGCACTCCTCCAATTTTCCCCAGCCCAACAGTCAATCCCGGTGGATTCTCACCCAATATAAATCCCATCTTCCCCCTCACAGAAATCTTGGCCATCTCTCTGGAATTCTTCACCCCAATATCTCTGCCTGAATTTATATTTATCCTCCTTTAAGGGCCTGTCCCACTTGGCCGTCATTTGCGCCTCATTTACGCGTCCATATGTAAAATAGGTCGACAAGTCGTTGCGCGCAAATCACGTGTCATCATGCCGTCTGGTGCGCGTGATGTCATTAGAACACCCCGCGGCGCGCGGCGATGCATGGTTATGCATGGTGACGTAACCATGCGTCACCACGCGATACACGTGAGACATCGGGACGCCAGCGTGCGACGCCAATGCGTCAGCGATACGTCATGCAGGTGGTGCGCGAAGATTTTGCGCAGCACGATATCCTGGAGCGCCGTGCGATACCGCGCGCAACTCCACACTCCTCCATGCCTCTCCATGCGCCTGTCCCACGCTACCCACACGCTACCCATGCGTCACAACGCGACGACCACATTTTTGGAGGTCGCGTAAATGGCGCGCAAATGACGGCCAAGTGGAACAGGCCCTTTAGGAGTCTCGTGTTACATCTTTAATTGCTTGGCATCTGTTCATCAGTACCTCCATGTCACTGTGTTTAAGGTATGGGGTGAGGGCCACCATAGAGAGGGTTTATTTTAAGGGCTGGAGCCTGATGAACTGCTGCGTGGTTAAGTGTCAGAAGCGACACAAACGTGAATCAGGAAACACCAGGAACCAGCTCCTGTACATATATGGAAGACATTACATGCCCAAGCTTTAGCACTTTGATGCCCATGAAAGTGCATAATCCTGAAGTTCATGGATGATTTGATACAGATGAACAGTGCAACATATTTTAAAAATGACAAAAATGCAACAAATGGGAATGCATCAATGGTACATTATTGTCATGTGCACCATAGTATATAAGTATAAGTATAAGTATTTTTATTAGTCACATTCACATACACCCAGGTGTAGTGAAGTGAAATGCTTCTTGCCATTATGCAGCACACAAAAGAAGAGAATACAAACATAACACCAAGATAGTCTTAACACAAAGAACATCCCCCCACAATGGCTCCCACCATGAGGGAAGGCACAAAGTCCAGTCCCCAACCCCAGTTCACCCATAGTCGGGCCCATTGAGGCCTCCACAGTTGCCTCTACGGAGGCCCGATGTTCCAGGCCGTTCTCGCCGGGTGATATTGCTCCGGCGTCGGGAGAGTCCTCCCAGCGGCCTGGGAAACCTGGAACGGCCGCTTCCGCACTGGGGGCCGTGGCTTCCGAAGCCAACAAGGCCGCGCCGGTTGGAGCTCCACAACTGCCGATCTCATCTAGAGATCCCAGGCTCCCGATGTAAAGTTCAGCACTGCCGCCCGCAGCTGGTCGCTCCACAGTCCCGCAGCTCCGCGATGTTTTCCCCAGCGATCCTCAGCTCACCGGAGCTCCAGCGCAGCGACCCGGGCAAGGCACCGCCCGCTCCGCGATAGCGCTCCAGCGCTGTGCCGCCGCCGAAGCCGAGGTTCTGGGCGGTCCCCGACAGGAAACGCCGCTCCAGGCCCCGCTGGTAGGCCGCGAGGACGGGTCGAAGCTGCAGCCCGGAGAAAAGCTGCCTCTCCGGCCAGGTAGGGACCCTGAAAGGTAGTTTCCCCCTTCCCCCCCCACCCACCCCCCACACAAAAAGTCTAGACCTCCAAAACAAAACACTTTACTAACTAAAATAAAAAATAAAGATGAAAGGACAGACAGCTGCTGAAATTATTTTTCTGCATACAGTTCAGTGACAATACGGCCTCTGTCCCACTGCTCTGAGTGAATGAATCATGAGTGCTGCCTGATGTGTTTTCATCCCTCCCTTTAGGATTGCACCTTGTTGCCACTTAGTCCGATCAGCCAATCGTCCGATGAGCAGAGAAGATTATTGGCTGCAATCTTCCCTCCATTGATGAACTGTACACTGCAAGGGCCAGGAAGCGAGCGGGCAAGATCATCTCTGACCCCTCTCACCCAGGCCACAAACTCTTTGAATCACTTCCCTCTGGAAGGTGACTCCAGACTTTCAAAGCTGCCACAGCCAGATATAAAAACTGTTTTTATCCACGAGTAGTTGCTCTACTCAACAGCCAAAAATCTGTAGCCTCCCTTTGATCTGGTATTTTGTTGGTTCACATGCTTGATCAATGGTGTTTTATCATTAATGTTTTATTATTATTAATGTTTAGTGTTTTCTGAGTCATTCGTAACTGTCACTGTATGTCATGCTGTTACTTGTGGGCGGAGCACCAAGGCAATTTCCTTGTATGTGAATACTTGGCCAATAAACTTAAACTTACTTACTTAGTACCATTGATTGGAGCACTAGTTAGGATTGAGATCTCTTTCACAGACACATGTCATTCACAGCTTTCCTAATGCAATTTTAATTTAAGCCCAAAGCAAACACATAAAAAAATGTATAAATTATTCCCAAAGCCTGGGTGGCGCAGCGGTAGAGTTGCTGCTTTACAGCGCTTGCAGCGCCGGATACCTGGGTTCGATCCCGACTACGGGTGCTGTCTGTACGGAATTTGTACCTTCTCCCGATGACCTGCGTGGGTTTCTCCGAGATTTTCGGTTTCCTTCCACACTCCAAATACATACAGGTACGTGGGTAAATTGGCTTCGTAAATGTAAAAACTGTCCCTAGAGTGTGTAGGATTGTGTTAATATGCAGGGATCGCTGGTCGGCACAGACCTGGTGGGCTGAAGGGCCTGTTTCCGCGATGTATCTCTATATTAAACTAAACTAAACCTGCTTAGAATAACTATTTCTACCTCTCTGCTTTACACTTTTCTCTATTTACATTTTGATGTGAAAAAATAATGCACTTATTCACTGTACTTCGTTCATTATTATGTTCTTACCATGGCCATGTTTGCAGTTGCATCTATTGATTTCCAACTCCTCTTAGTCACAGTAATGGTACCATTTCAGCCACTCAATACAAGTGAGCCAGTCAAGGTTATAACAAATGTAATTGAGCTTCATTTGTTTTTGACGAGGAAGGGGTTAATTCTCTGAAAGGAAGCGAGGTCAAGATGATTTTGTCTACTTCACACAGGGATGATATGTAACAGTTTATGTCTGTCAATTAGTGTCATGCTGTATGCATTATGCCAATATAATATCGCATGTCAGTAGTAAACTTGCAATAGGATAACCCCATAAAGAATGATTTAACAGGCGATTTTTAGAAGTGGATTTTTTCATTTGGTAGTGCAGTGGTTTGCCTAAAGCTGTATTGGAGTATCACATTTCAGTTAGTCCCACTGAGGCCTTGTGACATTTATGCTATTGGCAAAATACTTGATCATCAGAAGTTATTTGGAAGTAACAAAGGAAAATTGTTTTGAGTTTAAAAGCTGTTTATGATTAAGATGCTAAAATACTCCGAGAATGACACAGGCTTTATGGATTTTGATCTCCATCCAAGACAAAGATCGAGTAAATATCAACTCAAATTAGGGCACTAATTCAAAATGTTTTGGACAACCAACCTTGGAATTGGTGGCATGACACATGAATAGTGATGTGGAAAGAACAGTTTCATTAAGATGGGTTGGATGTCTGTACTGTTTATAACATGAGTAAAAAATTAAATTGAATGAGAGTACATTAGACTCTTCCAAATACTTTAAAGCTGATAAACATTATGAAATCACCCAAGGATAAAATTTAATCTAAATAAATAGAAAATGAAAGGATGTCTGCAATATATCCATAACTGCAAACACACAGCATAAAATTGTTTAATCAAGTGTCAAAGCCTGATTTTGAAAACATAATTTTCTAAAAAAAAATCTTAAATTGTTACCCGCAGAATTAAGGAATACAAAGGTATAAGAAGGATGCAGTGGTGATCGAATTTTAGATTGAAAATGAGTTCCATCTCTGAATCCACACATTTGAGAATCTGGTTGCAACCAATCTAATGAAACTTTAACAGCAGCAATATATCTGAGAGAAAAAAAGCTCAACTCCTCAGGGAGAACCTTTGCGAAAATAAACCAAATAAATTGTGTATGAAAAGTCATCTCAAATTGAATGCATATAATTACTAATTCAGTGTTCTGGTGTTTACCATTTGTTTTATTTCACTTAACAAACTTTACAAAACTTTTACAAAAGTATATATTGAGCAATTATGACGTGTTTTCACCTGGCCTTGGTTATGTGAGTTAGAGGTAAACCATTGTTAAAATTGGAGTTAAGTTTGCAGCTTCCCTGAGAGAACTGGAAAATAAATTTGCAAAAGATTTCAGGGTGACAATGAAGCATTTTTGTTCTTCGGATATTTAATTCCCCAGGAACCAAGCTATAACATCTTTGGTCCAGTGATGTCATTTATTTGCTAATTAGACAGATTCTTAGTTATTGCCAACAAAATGGTTATTTTCAAGAACATTATGATGAAAAACATTGCTTTACCTTGCTGTCATAATTATTCAAGCAGAAAATATGTGTACGTTGTATATATATTATTTCTGAGATTCCAATTGTCATAATTGTTCAAATAAAGTGAAGGACTGAAGAGCAGGTATGGTTACAATGGGAAGATTGGATAATCCATCTTTTAGGAATAGTTAAGTCTGAGTTCTAAGTAACAATCAATAATGAAATAAATCTGCTGTCAGGAATTACCACCATATCAAAATTCTACTTGCATCTGTTGTTTTACTAGTTGCACGTTAACAGTGCATATTAAGCTTCATTTAACGACTGTAACTTTACTTATAAGTTTTCATTTGCAGTTTGTTGGAGATGGTATGCTTTACAAAAGGTAGGTCTTATCCCCACCAAATATTCATAGATGTTGCATTAATAGATGCATTAATGGGTGATTGAAACTCACACCTTAGTATCTACACACAGAAACCCCTATGGTGTAGGCAAGTTGAATCTTAATTTTAACACATCCGAAGGGGGGGGGGGGTGCATTGGGTGTGACCGCACACCCCCTTTTTCCCCCAGAGTAAGAAAAAATCTCGAGAAAAAAAAAAATCGGAGTGCAATCAGCTTTGTCGGAAATCGCCAGAAATTCTGGTTCCGGCGCGCTATATGATTTGGGAGAAGAGAAAAAAATGCGACCATCCATGCCTGCGCAGTTGGGGAAGCGACGCAAAATCACGCCATCTCTCCGCGCGTGCGCAGTGGGCCCGGGCGGGATCAGACTGCCATTTGACTCCCAACATTGAGCTCGATGTCTCGCGTCTACTCCAGGTAAGTAGTGAAATATTGCAGGCGTCGGAGTCGGAGCCTGCCAACGGCCAGCTAGGCGACCAGGAGACCGTTCTCCCGTCGCCGGGCGGGAGTGGCTGAATCTTAACCCAGCGGCTGTAACCCCAAAACCAGATGCCGCTGCGGCGGGGCTCGCTCCCCTCGCCTCCCCTCCGCCGCCAGGGCCCAAGCCAGGGCCCAAGCCATCTTCCGCCCACGCCACCCCCGCTGACCCCGCTGGGCCCATGCCACCCCAGCTGGGCCCACGCCACCCCAGCTGGGCCCACGCCACCCCCGCTGACCCTCGCTGGGATAACGCCACCCCCGCTGACCCCCGCTGGGCCCACACCACCCCGCTGACCCCCGCTGGGCCCACGCCACCCCAGCTGGGCCCACGCCACCCCCGCTGACCCCTGCTGGGATAACGCCACCCCGTTGACCCCTGCTGGGCCCACGCCACCCCCGCTGACTCACGCTGGGCCCACGCCACCCCAGCTGGGCCCATGCCACCCCCGCTGACCCCTGCTGGGATAACGCCACCCCGTTGACCCCCGCTGGGCCCACGCCACCCCCGCTGACTCCCGCTGGGCCCACGCCACCCCAGCTGGGCCCACGCCACCCCCGCTGACCCCCGCTGGGCCCACGCCATATGCAACTTAATGGGATGCACATTAGGAGCTCTATTGAAATAGGACATACACAATGAGGGTGTATTGAGAAACAGAGGAAGGTAGGTGTACAAGTCCAAGGTGGCTTCACAAGTAGATTCACAGTGAAGATGATATTTGGGTGCTTCATTACCTGGAACACAGAATATAAGAGCAGGGAACTTACAGATTTATAAAATATTGTATTCCATTGTACTCCAGACAAAGCTGGAATATTATATGCATTTTCTAGTTGTCAGATTATAGAATTGCATTGTAGTTGGTGCAATAGAGATTCAGCGGGATATTGCCTGGAGAATGTTTCAGTATTGTGGATGGTCTGGGTTTATTTTCCTTGGAATGAAAAAGGCTCGGGGGGGGATGGGGGGGTTGAAACTAACAGGGTCATACTGAATATTAATATTGAGGGGCATGGACAGAGTAGATACTGGGAAACCATTAACCATTGCAGATATATCGAGGGCACAGATTTAGGGTATGCAGTAAAGGATTTAGAGGCGATCAGAGGAAGAACTTTCTCATGCCAGAGTTTGATTGAAGTCTGGAGCACCCAGCCCAGTGAAAATAGTTAAGGCAGGTACACTCACAACCTTTAAACAGGTGGATAAGCACTTGAAATTAGCAAATAGAAGCTATGGACCAAGAGTTGGTAAATGGGATTGGGATAGACAGGTATTTGCTGGGCCCCCGCCACCCCTGCTGGACCCCTGCTGACCCCCACTGGGCCCACGCCACCCCCGCTGGACCCACGCCACCTTCATCCCCCCCCCCGTGCCCGCTGGGCCCGCGCCACCTTCATCTTCGCCCCCCCGCCAGAAAGAGGGGGGGATGTGAGAGGGGGGAGGGGGAGGGGGAGAGAGAGAGGGGAAGGGAGGGGAGAGAGAGATGGGGGAGGGGAGAGGGAAAGGGGGATTATCTTTAGTGAGATTGTAAAATGAAGGTAGGTTTTAGAGCTATTATATTTTCTCCTCCATATGAATAATTTTAAACAATATCAAATAATATGAAACAATTTGAACTGCTTTCTTTTTCTTGATAACAATACTGAAAAATATGAATTCCATAGTTTGTGACATATGGCGCAACGGGTTCAGTCGCTACATAATTGCGATGGGACAGGATGATTACATCTGTAAATAATATATAATATTTTATGTTTATGATTTAATTAAGCAGAGCAGAAGGGGCGTCACATCTCAAACTAGTTCATGGCATACCCAGGGACCTTCGGTTATGTGACGGCACACATATACAACAATACGTCAAGGTCACCAAGAGCCTTCGAGGCTCTGAACTAGCAATGCTTGTTAGTTACAAAAAACTTTATAAGAAGGTATCCGTACAGACCATCTCCAGGTGATAAAACGGGGTTTGATTTATGCAGGAGTAGATATTGATTTCCAAATCTCACTCCACTAGGGCTGCTACAACATCAGCAGCAAGGGTCATTTACGTTACGCTGGACCACATCCTAACGGCTGCAGCATGGTCAAACGAACGAATTTTCCAAACATTTTATAATAACCCATTGCCAGACCAGGGGTATTTGCCAACTCTATTTTGGGTTCTATTTATAGTTTCCAGCTGGATGAGAGGGGTTACTATTATTATTACTTAATTAAACAGCATCAGCATGTCTTAAATCTATGTCATGTCTGGATGCATTATGAATGTTTCCCTCATCTGTCAATGAAGCAGTTGTGGTTGTGTAGACTCGTTTCTCATGGCATGAAATCACAGAGCTTTGAAATCTTCACGTAGTCACTCACGTGACTCCGAAGTAAAATAGTAAGATTAAATGAGAACTTGCCAGTTTGAAGTTTGATCTTTATTTTATGAGGAGTTGCGATGAGTGATTACGTGCCCTCCACTCCCAACCCTCATATCACAAAGGTCGTCTGGTACTTCTATGTTTCTAATCTTACTATGATTACTTCAATTACTGTTATCTGTGATTTCACACCGCTGCTTTGAAGATTGATGCACATGCGGACTGGTGGTGCTTCTTCACGTAATCACTCATCGCAACTCCTCATAAAATAAAGATCAAACTTCAAACTGGTAAGTTCTCGTTTAATCTTACTATTTTGATCTATTGTTCATGAAGGAGCAGTGATAGGGCAGTCTGTGACCCAGTGAGGAACTTGCAGGTGACACATGTTGTCCTTCATGGTGTAAGAATATTATATTGTGTTGAAATCTTTGCAACCACATGATGGAAAAAAGATTTCAAACAAGTTGACTGGAAAATGCAGACATGTTCTTCATGGAAAAAGTAGTTTGCAACAGTGGGAGAATTGGCAGCTAGAATCTCAGGAATGAAATACAACAGACACAGTAGAGTCAATGGTGGACGTGAATGATAGGGGCTGGATAAGATGAAAGAGAACAATGGTGAATCAGATGGTCAGCTAAAATGTCGAAAGGACTGATCAAATCATGTAGCAGGCAAACAATAACGTGTAAGCAAAATGTGACGATGCCAGCAGCTACTGATGGGATAGAAGGGGCAGTTAATTGGAAGTTTCTACATGTGTACATGTGTCTGGTAAACCTTTGATGAATTGTATTGGGAAGACGGACATTGTTTTGTTTGAGTCACCTTCTGCAAGATGGTCTTGTGGAAAACATTTTACGCTTTTTGGATAACAATTGGCCATTGGCCCACTGCCAACATGTAAATAGCTAGTACTGGAGGCTGCTGGAAAGAGATAATTGGCTTCCATAATATTGAGCACAACAGGAAGATGGATAATCCAATCCTGTTTTATAATGAAGCAAATGCTTCAGCCTTGTCAAGCATCAAGAATGTTGTATTGTCCTCTGCACCAGGACCAACACAGTGAAATACTGCAGCTTTACAGGCACAAATACAGTAAACAATAATACAATAAATTCTCAGAGCTTAATATGCAAAAAGAGTACTTGGTGCAGCCTATACAAAGCCCATAATAGATTGTGGCTGAGGTGTGCAGTTTGGTTCAAGAGCTCCAAAGGTGCTTCAAATGGATTCTGCCATTGTTGAGGTTGGAGATATACATGGAGTTATCCCAATTCATGGATAAGATGTGGTAGGATGGCAGTTTTTTGATATAATTTGTCATGGAAATTGCATGGAATTGCAAGGAAGATTGCAAAAAGTGATCTCTCCACCACCGAAGCTAATGGTATGTTGGCCTTCATAACAAGAGAAGTTGAGTACAGGAGTAAAGAGGTCCTTCTACAGTTGTGCAGGACCCTAGTGAGACCACACCTGAGTATTGTGTGCAGTTTTTGTCTCCAAATTTGAGGAAGGACATTCTTGCTATTGAGGGAGTGCAGCGTAGGTTCACAAGATTAATTCCCGGGATGGCGAGACTGTCATATGTTGAAAGAATGGAGCGACTGGGGTTGTATACACTGGAATTTAGGAGGATGAGAGGGGATCTTATTGAAACGTATAAGATTATTAAGGGTTTGGACACGCTAGAGGCAGGAAACATGTTCCCGATGTTAGGGGTGTCCAGAACTAGGGGCCACAGTTTAAGAATAAGGGGCAGGCCATTTAGAACGGATATGAGGAAAAACGTTTTCACCCAGAGAGTTGTGAATCTGTGGAATTCTCTGCCTCAGAAGGCAGTGGAGGCCAATTCTCTGGATGCTTTCAAGAGAGAGTTAGATGGAGCTTTTAAAGATAGCGGATAGGGCGTGTTGGGAGCTAAGTTTCTTGCATGGAAGCTTAGTTTTCTGTTTAGTTTTGGAAGAGCATGGGGAAGGTTCACCCTTTGACCATGCGAAGTGTAACGGAGACATGAGGAGTTTTCTAAAGTTTAAAGCGATAAGCTGGAGTTCGATGAAGATTTTAGTGTGCGAGTCAGAAGAAGTTTGGATGTACCTTATTGTTTTTCATCAACAATAAAGAATTTATTAATCAAAGGACTGTGTTTTGAAGATTTATCTGTGAAGAAGCTCTGAAGGTCTCTGACGGAGAGCTCGCATGCTTATAACGACATCCCCCTTAACCATGTAGTCCACCTAGCGGCTAGAGGGAGTAATCTCTTGAACAATATAAAAATCTGCCGCTAAATGGCCTACTCCTGCACCTATTGTCTATTGTCTATTGAAGGGATCTACAGGAGTCACTAAATCAAAAAGCAGCCAGCATCATCAGACACCACACCACCCTGTCCACGCTCTCATTTTCATTCCTGCCATCCATCAGGAGCCTGAAAACTGTAATATCCAGGTTCTTCTCAACAACCATCAGGATATTAAACACTCCAACCTCCAACTAAGCTCTGAACTATGTAGACTTAGGGGCATTGTATTTTTTCTTTGCACTATTATTGTTTGTTTTTCTACACACTGAAATACTTTTTCGTTGTTTCTGTTATTTTGGCTCCTTTCCTGAGGCAGCATGAAACCTAAATGGAGTCGATGGGGGTGGGCTGGGAGGACTGTGGGGGGGAGGGTGAAGGGGGTTGAAGGTATGTTTACCAGATGAACTGAGCTGTGTTCACAGTTCTCTGTGATTCATTGCAGTGTTGGTCAAACCAAGTTGTGATGCATCCGAATAGGGGCTTTCTGTGGTTTACCACTGGAGATATGCCAAATTTCCCTAGGTAACTGAGGAAGTAGAGGAGTTGGTGTGCTTTCATGGCCATAGTGACAAAGTGGTTGGACAAGGACAAATTGTCGGTGATATTTATATCTATGAATCTGAAGCTCTCGACCATCAGCTAAGCACTATCGGCAGTATTTTACTCCTAAAAGCCTTTAGGTTTTGTTTAGTTTAGAGATACAGCGCGGACACAGGCCCTTCGGCCCACTGCGTCCATGCCGACCAACGATCCATACACTAAATATACTATCCTGCACGTACTAGGGACAATTTAAAATGATATCAAGCCAATTAGCCTACAAACCTATACGTCTTTGGAGTGTGGGAGGAAAATGGAGAAAACCTGCGCAGGTCACAGGGAGAACGTACAAACTCCATACAGACAGCACCCATAGCCAGGATCGAACCCTAGTCTCTGTCGCCCTAAGGTAGCAACTCAACCTCTGTACCACTGTGCCAACCTTTTTATTAAGACAAGGCTTAATAAAAATGAATACACAACATTGTTTCTATAGTGCAGTAAGTGTATAAAACAGTGCTTAAAGTCCAATTTAATTTGGATTATCTGTAAAAGTTATATTTGTGAAATGAAACATAATAAAGAATAAGCCTGTTGTATTAACTACCTGTATTAACGAGATGAGGTAGAAATTCTTTTGCATAATGCAACACATTATATGGATTGTGAATGTAACCTGTTTGCTATACATAATGAGAAACTTTGTGGGTGAGCCGACCAATTTGTATGCACTGTGGGGGGCAGGGTGAGTGCGTTGGGGTGTTAAGGCTATTGCCAGACATGCAGAGAGATGTCAATGAATAACGTGCCATCATGAACAAACTACGCCCCCAAAAGGTGCCAGCAATTGATGCAGACATAAGCCTTAACAATACAGTCGGGACTTCTTAAATGGGAGCACCCTTACCTCCTCCCAGTCTGGGACTGCCAAGGATCAAGCTTCCCTGAGGTACGATTTCTTTAAGAGCATTCTCTCCCGTCAAGCTCACTCCCATCCATCAGCACCAGCACCATTCTCCTCCACAGCACCTCCCTGCTGATGTTACTTTGATACCCTGAGCTGCTTCTCTATGATGGGGAACTTGTGGAGAAAAGGTCTTTGTAGATATAGGCACTCCCCAACATATGTAAGGGTTATGTTCCATAAGTGCCTACCTAAGTCAGATTTTACGTGAGTTGTAATCGCCATCCCATCCCCTGCCCAAAGTATGGCCATGCTTCTGGGGAGGAGAGAGGAATGTGGGCAACGGCAATTTAATTTAACTTTTGAGGTTGAGCTAAATGTCTAGCTTCAAGTCTCTGAGTTGTCTTTCCACATATCTCAGCGATGCCCCTCAGTAACATCATAGAAACATAGACATAGAAACATAGAAAATAGGTGCAGGAGTAGGCCATTCGG
This sequence comes from Malacoraja senta, assembly GCA_038087875.1. Taxonomy (NCBI): domain Eukaryota; kingdom Metazoa; phylum Chordata; class Chondrichthyes; order Rajiformes; family Rajidae; genus Malacoraja; species Malacoraja senta. Next base: position 170,454,911 of record CM075977.1, read on the forward strand.
CCCTTCGAGCCTGCACCGCCATTCGATATGATCATGGCTGATCATCCAACTCAGTATCCTGTACCTGCCTTCTCTCCATACCCCCTGATCCCTTTAGCCACAAGGGCCACATCTAACTCCCTCTTAAAAATATCATCCAAAGACACAATGTTGGATTCCACTGTGTACGTTGCCTGATTGATATCCTTCATTGGATGACTAACTAAATAGCATAAATATTGTAGCCATCGTCTTTGGTTACCAAAAAAAGTTGTCGTCCCTGATGATATCCATTCTCTTGGCCATTGTCTGGAGAACAATCAGCACTGTTTGCAAGCCTGATGCCCCATCAGAATCTAGACTAATTTTCAAGGCCAAAGTCCAACTTCCATCTGTAAAATATCACCCGCGTGTCAGCTCACTTCCACTGAGAATTTTGACATCATTACTTACAGAAACGTAATTACTCCAGTTTCCTCCCAGTCACCCTCAGCTATCAAGGCTCCTAAAACTGCTCATAAATAAAATGCATCTTCTGAAACCTCAGGTTGCACTTGCTCCTCATCTGCCAACAGTCCAATTTTAAGAACCTCCTCCTCAAGATCTCCTCCCTTGGGGACGCAAAGGTGGTTGAGGCAAGGAGAGGGACGTCGCTTTGTGGCCGAGCTAGTTGATGGTGACGGAGAAGGCCCTGCAGCAGCCTGGGGCATACCTGGGTTACCTGGAACGGGGGCGCTCCCGTACATCCAGCATGTGGACTTTGAATTTTTAATTTTTGTAAAAGGCGCAAAAATATGGCAACTTGTGAGTATGTTATGCTAAAAAAAATCCCTGTGAAGTGCATACGTGCCAATAAAGAACCATTGAACCATTCGTACACAGACTTCCCCGTCATTTCTATAACCTCTTTTAGTCCTACACTGTTGTTTCTGGTTTCTTGCAATTGTTGAACTTTCTTTGCTCCACATTGGTGATCATGTCTTCAGCAGATGAGTTGCAGGCTCCCTTCAGCTCTCTGCCCTCCTTGAAGATGTTCCTTCATTCCATTCATCAACCTTTCAGTTAATTACCCAGTTAACATTATCATCTGGCTTAATGTCAGATTTAAAACTAACACTATTTTGTTGAGATATCTGATCATTTTAAAGCGGCAATTTACAGCAGGTTGTTGAGGGGTGGGTATAACAGATGGATACAGATGTGGAGCGTTCCAGTCACTTCCTCTCACCTGTATCATCTGACAATCACACTCCCCCTCACCAGTCACTATCTCCACCCATCTGCCTATCACCCTCCGTACCTGAATCCATCTATCACTTCCAGCTTTGCCTTACACCTACTGCTTTATACCAACTTTCTCTTCCCTGTTCATCAATCTGAAGAAGGGTCGCAACCTGAATTGTCATCTGTCCATTTCCCTCTGCAGATGCTGCCTGATCGGCTGAGTTCCTCCAGTACTTTGATTTTTGCTAAATATTCCAGTATCTGCAGTTTCTTATGTCTCCATTCAATGTCACCTCATCTGAGGATATGTGTAACAAATGAGATTACATATGATGCTTGGGGCTATCTAAACCTTTATTGAAAATCTGTTGCCAGCTCTCAACCTTCAAAATTTGGCTAATACTCAAGACAATTCCATTAATTTATTAAATCCATTGAAAACCCTATTTTGTTGTGATTTGCTAATGTTGGTGGTCCAAAAATGTATCCTCTTCTCTCCAATGTAATATGTGGGTGCGGGGTTGTGGGTCTGGGGAGTCAATAAAATGGGGCTCGAGAGGTCCATAGCCAGAAACCATTAAAAAAAATCCAGTAAATGGTTCAGTAGAAAATCAACGCAGATTGAGGATGAGAATAGAGAACCCCACCCATGGATTGGTTGAGGTCAATTGCATAAATGCATTTAAGTGGAAATTAGACAACTGCATGAAGAGAAAAGCATAGAAGGAATATATCTTGGTGAGATGATATGATACAATGTTAGTGGAGGTTCCTGTAAAGCGTTAGCACCATATAATTTGAAAGATTTATACTTGTGCTAAAAAATAATTCAAAGCTGCAACTCCTCCATTTTCACCACAGGTCTGGGTAATATGAACGATAATATGAATGCTTATGCTGTTCTTGCCTACATTACGTTTCTGAATTTAATGTTTCATCTTGAGTTACAAAAAGCTTTTCAATGAGTAAAACATATTCAAGGAGAATTTTTACAGCAGAGCTTTCTTGTACCTGCGAAGTCAATTTGCATTGAATATAAATGTAGTATTTTATTCCGAGAAGGATTACACAGCAATGTAAAATTAATAGTGATTTAAATATGAATGTTGCAAGTTTCTTCTGTAAATACTTAACTCTTACTCTAATTTACTTCTTTGAGAAACAATAACAAATGTCAGCCAAAGTACCATCAGTAAGGTACAATGCAGCTGGAAAATAGATAGAAACTGGTGGCATGTCTATTTTATTCATCTTTTATGTTTGCTTTGATTTGTATCATATTATATACTCACAAGGTTAATTAGGCTACCGACTTTCCTTTATGTGCAGATATTAAATTCACATTAAACTTTTACAATTTTGTGTATTACCAGCAACAATCATAATTTGTTCCACTCTCTGAAAATTGTTAGCAAATCACATTCCTTTGTGTGCTCAAATCACTACTTTGCACCTGCTGAAATGAACTTGCACACTCAAGAGCTGCAAATATAATTGTAAAAGAGCAGAATTATGATCTTCCAGTTCCCATTTTGTCTATATTGGCCACTACTTCCCATCTTCTGGCCTATTACATCGCTGAAGGAACATATTCTTTCAGTTGCTGAATCCCATACCTTATGATTCAAAGCTTTCGATTAAATATGTGGAATAACTTCTGTAAATCTTTTTCAAACTCTCATGATGTTTTAGAGTGGTTTCTGACCAATCAATTGCTTTTAAGTTGCATTCACGATGTTTTTGTAAATAAAACTAGTAGTCAATTTTCACACAGCACGGTTCCGTTTAGTCTAATTTGGGGGTGGCTGTAATCCAGATATGCACTAAATTTCCTTAAACTGACAGCCTTCAGACTTAGTGGTAAGACTACTCTCACAGACGTTAGCATTCACTTAATAACAATGCTCACGGAACAAGCAGATTACTTGTGTTGTGTATCTTAGTGAGTAGTTTGGTCTTATCATTTAATGAATGGGCTGTTTGAAAACTGAGTCCACAGCACATGCCAGCTGTTCGTTTGAGTAATGATTGTCATTGTTCTTTCTCATTTAACACTACTGAATCATAGCTAAACTATTTAAGCAACTGTACCATCATCTTCTATCTCCATTGTCAATGGTTGAAGCAGAACCAGATGGGTTGCATGAAGGAGTCCAATATGTCTGACGAGAAGCCTCTTGATCCAGATCTTGTACCTTGTACCTTGCGAAGATTCCACTGGAAGTTGGACAATTTACTTTTATACTGGACATTTTTGTTACATTTATCAAACCAATTGACCTACAAAACAATCTTCTGGCCAGATTTTCTGGCATTCTGCACCCTGGAAAGGTCCAGCAGTTGGGCATGGTGGGCGGCAAGCCGGGTAGTCGGCTGGGTCCAGAAAGATCCAACCTCGCACCATTTGCTCTTGGAGATGAAGAATCATGCAAATGCACCTACATTTCTGTCTCATTTTGCCACAAGGGGGCTACAGACTTCCTAAACTGAGGAACATTTTACAACATCACTTGAAACGCCATGACCGCATCGGAATCCACACCAGGAGAATTAGTACATGTCTGGGAAGGGAATGAAGTATCAGCTTAGAACTCATGGAATAATTCACAAAGTCTGAAAATCATCACTCTCATAAAACACAATATCCATTTTTTTTTTAAAACCATAAATTAACTTTACTGGGACATTGCTTGTAAAAAAATGTATCTCAAAGACAAATATGAATAGCTAGCTTTCACCTCCCTCTACCACTCTAAGTACTCTATCAGTGCAACCTTCAGTGGAATCTCCCTACTGTGGAACCTTCACCTGAGTGCAGAACTACAGGCTGTCAACCTTCATGCCAAACACGGCTTCGGAGCTATGCAATGCATTTTATTCATCCTCTGATATTTGATGAACTAAGTGCATTTTATTAGTAGTCATTTCATTATTTTTACAATTATGTTCCACATTTAAAAACAGTGGACGAGCTGCTTCCTCCAGTGCCATTTGTTTGGAGTTTGCCCATTCTCGCATGTTTGCTGTGGGTACTCTGGTTTTCTCCAACATCCTATGAGGTAGGGGTTGTTAGGTAACTTGGCCGCTGTAAACTGCCCCTTCTGTGTAGGTGAGGGATAGAATCTGGATGCATTTGATAGGAATGTCAGGAGGACTTGTTGGCTAAAGAGCCAGTAGGAGTGACTCCTTGCACTTCAATTCTGACTAGATTTAATTCAATGTAAAGACACGCATATTGTTAATGCTTAATTTGTCCAGCATTTAACTGAGATTAAGAGATGAGGATATAACTCAGAGATATAAACAGAAAACTGTTTAAAAGTCACACCAAAGGAAATGTGCAGCTTATTAAACCATTCACTAAATTCCTCAATGTTCTGTTATTATTGCCAGTGTCAATCAGGACACACAAACCAAAGTTTCAAATTATTCCGCCCCGAAACATAGAAGATAGAACAGGACCACAGGTCATAGGAACAGGCCCTTCAGCCCACAATGCTTGTGCTGAACATAGTGCCAAGTCTTTCTCCAACGTCTGCACATACAGTGTATCTTGTATCCCTCCATTTCCTGCATATTGATGTGCCTACCTAAAAGCCTCTTAAATGTCACTATCATATCTGCTTCCACCACCACCTCCGTCAGCACATTCCCGGCACCCACCCCCTGTGCAAAAAATGTAGCCCCACATGTATCTCCTTTAAGCTTCCCCACTCTCCTTAAAATTATGCCTTCTAGTCTTTGACATTTTCACCTTGGGGAAAAATGCTCTGATTGTCTACCCTATCTATGCTTCTCATCATTTTGTATACTTCCATCAGGTCTCCCCTCAGCCTCTGACATTCCAGAGAAAACAATCCCAGTTTGTCCAACCTTCCCTTACAGCTGATACCCACAGAGCAAGGCAGCATTCTGGTAAACCTCTTCTGCATGCTATCCAAAGCCTCCAAATCCATCCTGCAATGGGGTGACCAGAACTGTCTGCACTACTCCAAATGTGGCCTAACCAAAGTCCTATAAAACTACAACATGATCTTCTGCACATATACTAACTGCCCGTCCAATGAAGGTGAGCATACCATATACTTACCTTCCCACTCTATCTATGTGTGTTGCCACTGTCAAGAAGCTGTGGACTTGGAGCCCAAGATCCCTCTGTACATCAAAGCTGTTGTAGCTTTTCCATTAACTATACTTTTTGCCTTACATTTGACCTCCCAAAGTGCAGCACCTGGTACTTTAACAGTATTTAAAAGACATTTGGACAGTTACATGGATAGGAAAGGTTGAGAGGGATATTGACCAAACGTGGGCAGATGGGACTGGTATAGATAGGGCATCTTGGTCTGCATGGGTAAGTTGGGCCAAAGAGCCTATTTCCATGCTGTATGACTCCATAACCTCACAATTGCCCAGCCTTCCATCCATTTCTGTAGTTGATCCATATCTTGCTGTATACTTTGGCAGCCTCCCTCACTGTCCACAACTCCCCCAATTTACCTGCAAACTTCCTACAATCAGGACACAGGATATACTAACCAGGGTTTACATTTACAATTATTTATATAGATCTATATCCCCCTGTATACTATGACAGCCTTCCTCACTGTCCGCAACTCCACCAATTTGTCTGCCAACCTACTACAATCAGGAGAGAAGATATGCTAACCAAGGTTTACATTTACAATAGACATTGTGGGCCGAAGGGCCTGGTCATGTGCTGTACAGTTCTATGCTCTCCCATCCTCCAGTTCTCCCACCATTGATGCTGGTGACCTTAACAAGTATTTTCAGTGCTTTTTGGTTTTAGTTTGAGCATGAATGTATCTTGCTTTCACTAAGTCCTGCAATTCACTTTGTAGCAAAAGGGGGTAGAGCCAAGAATTTGTAGTTCCTTATTGTGGGATCCCAAGCATATTGAATAGTTGAAAGTCAGCCGTTTCACTTGTTGTATGTATAACAGCTTCCCGAACATGTCAAAGTATAGTTCTGCAGAAATATAATCCTATTGTACAGAGCATGCAGAAGCTTTGAGGCAGATGCTTTTCAGTGGAAATATGATTTGAGCCATAGGTACAAAGGAACAGACATAGGCTGTTCTATGGTACCAATATAACCTTTTCAAACTTTGGATGCTGCAACATCAAGATATAGAGCCAAGCTTAAGGTTTAAGTTAGCCTTACAAATATTTTCCATAGACGAACATCTTTTATTTCATTCTCATCCTATATTACTAAATAAACCCACTGGGCGGAAAAGGCGAAATATTTACTTTTGCAAAGGCTTTACAGAATATTATGTATAGTGATCAAAGGTGTCTAAGAACTTCACATTCATATCATATTCCTAGGCCATTTGAAGGTTTTTGAAGTTTGCAAGGTGGGGTTCACCATTAAAAGAATGGGTTGCATTGTGCTGGACCCAGTCAGCTGGCTGGACTCACAATATTTACCCACCTGCACTTACCATTTCCAGATGTGGAGTCCAGATTCAACTTGCCGCTCACTATGCAGCCAATGTTAAAACAAAATCTCACTTACAATACTGCAAAATATGAAACAATAATTTAAAATGTTGCACTCAAGCTAACATAGAACATAGAACAGTACAGCCACAGGAACAGTTCCGCCCACAATGTCTGTGCTGAACATGATGCCAAGATAAATAGTCTCATTCAATCTCAACCTATTTCAAAAACTCAGCCCCTCAGTCTTTTGCTGGTAGTAGCCATCCACACGAGTTGCCTTCCATCCTACTTTACTTCATGTGTAGGAAAGAACTGCAGATGTTGGTTTACACTGAAGATAGACACAAAATGCTGAAGTAACTCAATGGGTCATGTAGCATTTCTGGAGAAAAGGAATAGGTGGCGTTTTGGGTCAAGACCCTTCTTCAGACTGAGTCAGGGGAGAGGGAAATTAGAGGTTCTGTAGCCAACAATGGACCATTGTGGGCTCCACTTTTCCTGATACATTGGCGCCTGCTCCGATTTATTCTGCACCTTTTCATATCTCCAGTTTCCCTCTCCACTGACTCTCGGTCTGAAGAAGGGTCTCGACCCGAAACGTCTCCTATTCCTTTTCTCCAGCGATGCTGCCTGACCTGTTGAGTTACTCCAGCATTTAGTGTCCTACTTTACTTCACTGTTTCACGATTGCCTTCAATTCCTTTCACCTGTACCACTTGAAAAGTCAGTGACCCTGTTCAGATTGCTGTTTGTACACCAAGCCAACACTGGCTGCAATATGTTTCCAGTCTCCCACTCCAGCAACAGGGCGGGAAGTCAGGTGTGTCAACATCTGACCTCCAGGTTGCCTTCAGACAGTCTGAAGAAGGGTTTCGGCCCGAAACGTTACCTATTTCCTTCGCTCCGTAGATGCTGCTGCACCCGCTGAGTTTCTCCAGCATTTTTGTGTACCTTTGCCTTCAGACTTCCAGCCTTATCCAGGCACGCCTGGAGGCATGAAATATGTTGAACTACAAACACTTGACAACGACCATTCAGTGATTGTCGATCAATTCAATTCAACCCAATGCAGAGTGCGTTAAATGGTTGCATGTTAATGCTTGCATGCCAACAATAAATTCTAATCATATTTTGTTTTTAAAATAAGCTGACGGTTCCACATAAACTCACAGTAAATATGCGACACCAAATTTGGTCTATGGAAAAATCTGTTAGTTATTTAAAAGAATATTATAGCTTGTCACGGAACACCCAGCATTCCACTTGCCAAGGAAAGCTGTCAAATGAGAAACTTGCACAATAAATCAGGAAACAGTATACTGGAATCATTTAATGAAGTGTGCCATAATATTGCCTTGTAACCATTTATAAATATATCAGTGCAAAAGTAGACATGAAATTATTTGATGGATAATGATTATCTAAGATAGTTTGGTGCATTTCCCTGTTATCCTGCTGTTTTGAAGCACATTCTGGTGACTAGCATGTCCCATGTCTTGGTCACACTTCAACTTCAGTATCTGATGTCTTAACGTGAGATCTGGCATTGCATCTCATCTTGGATCTAAGGTAACCACATGAAGCTTGGAATCCTGACCAGTCCAAGTGCTGGTTTATTTCTGATCCGTGCTTTGATGTAAATCCCAAGTAAAAGAGCAGCATCTGTTTGGCAGAATAATCGTCAAGTCTTTATTTGACATCAGAATTTTCCATTTAATAGAGCCCTTGGATAAATAATATTTTTATATATAATTCATAGCACAGAAACAAGCCATTCAGTCCAACTGCTTTTTACTGGCATTCATTTTCCACACTTGCTTCTTTCCTAATAAATTTCACCATATCACATTTCCTTCAGTCTCTTTCACCCTCATGTACACACGGGAATAGCTTTATTATTAGCCTCAAATGTTCTATGTGGTGGTAAGTTCCATATAATAACTGCGCTCTGGGTAGAGTCATAGAACGATACAGTGTGGAAACAGGCCCACAGCCCAACTTGCCCACACCGGCCAACAATGTCCCAGCTACACTAGTCCCACTTGCCTGCGTTTGGTCCATATCCCCCCAAACCTTTCCTATCCATGTACTTGTCCAACTGTCTCTTAAACGATGGGTTAGTCCCAGCCTCAACTACTTCCTCTGGCAGCTTGTTCCATACACCCACCACCCTTTGTGTGAAAAAGTCACCCTTCAGATTCCTATTAAATCTTTTCCCCTTCACCTTGAACCTATGTCTTCTGGGCTTCAATTCCCCTACTCTGTGCAAGAGACTCTGTGCATCTACCTAATCTATTCCTCTCATGGTTTTGTACACCTCTACAAGATCCCCCCTCATCCTCCTGCGCTCCATGGAATAGACCCAGCCTACGCAACCTCTCCCTATAGTTCACATCCTCTAGTCCTGGCAACATCCTTGTCAATCTTTTCTGAACCCTTTCAAGCTTAACCCTAACATGGTGCCCAGAAATGCACGCAATATTCTAAATGCGGTCTCACCAACGTCTTATACAACTGCAACATGACCTCCCAACTTCTATACTAAGGGTAAGGATGCTTTTTCTTGACTTCCTGAATGGAGTCATTCAGAACTTGTGTTCTCTACCGGAAATATATTTCCTGATTCACTTCTATCAACTCCATTCATATGAACAGACAAATTAGTTGGCCACCCACCCATTCCTCAGTCTGTTCAGCCCTTCAATAAGATCTTGACTGTTCTGATTGCATTCTTAACCCTGTAGTCCTGTCAACTCACGATAACCTTTCCTCCTTGAATATCAAAGATCTATCTAACTCAGCTTTAAAAATATTCATAAACTCTTCTTCATCAGTCAGAGTATTGAGTATAGATGTTGGGAGGTCATGCTGCAGTTATATAAGACGTTGGTGAGGCCACATTGTTCATTTTTGGGAACCATGTTATTGGAAAGATAATGTCAAGTTGGAAAGGGTACAGAGAAGATTTACGAGGATGTTGCCAGGACTCGAGGGTCTGAGCTATATGGTCTAACCATCTATATAAAAATGACTATGCATATCATGTGCTATATATTCAAACTACAACTAACAATTTAAACGGCATTGCTATTTTTACAAGCTACAAATGTCAAATCTGAGCTGCAGCAATGATAATCATTTACCGGCAGCTAGATCTGGCAGCAGGTTGCCCAAGTGTTTGCTCTTCCACAACACGCCAATACCGTTCTCCGCATGCATGGTATGTTAGTGTAAGGGAACACGGGAAGGTTGAAGGTTGCCTTAAAGGATGGGTTTTGACATTGTGAAAAGCTGTCTGGCAATGTGTTGGGAATTGAGAGCATGAACCTTTGACCTCACTCAAGCTAAGAGTTAACATGTTCTGCTCATGTTATATATTTTCCCATTTCTGACACACTCAGGATATAGAAAAAAACAGGTTCAACCTCTTGACCCTGCTCTGCTATTCACTTACATCATGATTAGTTTGTACCTCGACTCCTTTTACGTGCTTTTGCTCCATATCCTTTGATATCTCTTTCCAACACACAACTGTCCACCTCAGTTTAGCAAACTTCAATAGAATACAAAATCAAGGCTGACATTTGAGTACTGAATAGACACAAGGAACTGCAGGCTGTGGTATACTAAAAAAACACCTCAAAGTGCTGGAGTAACTCAGTGGGTCAGGCAGCATCCCTGGAGGATACAGAGAGGTAACATTTTCGGTCGGGTATGAAGAAAGGTTTCAACCCGAAATGTCACCTATCCAAATCATCAAGAGATGCTGCCTGACCCGCTGAGTTACTCCAGCACTTTGTGTTTGAATAGTGAGTGTGCTGGTCTGAACGAAGAGCTGTCTGCCAAATAGGCCATAAAGCTACTGTCACCCGTTCAGGTGTATTCAAAGATTCTCATGGCACTATGTAAAGAAGAGCAGTACTCCCAGTGCACGACCTAATTATTAACCCCAGACCGATATTACTGAAATTTATCGGTTAAATTCGATAGCACTGCGAATCAGGTGCAATTAACCAGGGTCCTCATCTTTCAGTGCAAAGTCTCCACATAACCTGTGCTGTTATTCCATTAGAATGACTGCAACTATTTTGCCCTATTGCATATCACTCTGTAGCCTTGGCTAATTATTAGTAGAAATTACAAAGTAGGAACTAGAGCCTGTATTTACATTTTCTGCAGTGCTAGCAGTCCTGATGGAGGAGATGAAGAGGAGAGAATTCCACAAGGAAAATTGTTGCAAGAAGCTCTTCAGCCACACAACAGTGTGTTTCAAATTGTAATCACTCTCTGGATGAATAGACTTTTCATCAGATCAGGGGGGGGAGAAAGGAGGGGGGGGGGAGAAAGAGGGGGGGGGGGAGAAAGAGGGGGGGTGGGAGAAAGAGGGGGGGTGGGAGAAAGAGGGGGGGGTGGGAGAAAGAGGGGGGGTGGGAGAAAGAGGGGGGGTGGGAGAAAGAGGGGGGGTGGGAGAAAGAGGGGGGGTGGGGGGGGAGAAAGAGGGGGGGTGGGAGAAAGAGGGGGGGTG
>CM075977.1:170466306-170483806 GCA_038087875.1 Malacoraja senta
AAAATATTAGCGAATACTTTGGCAAGAAGATTAAGTAAATACGTTAATAAATGAATACACTCGGATCAAACTGGGTTTATACCCAAGAGACACTCGTTTAATAATTTGAGACGCCTTTTTAACATAATGTACTCACACAGAACGATACAAGAAGACTTATCAATTATTTCATTAGATGCAGAAAAAGCATTTGATCAAGTAGAATGGAAATATATTTTTACAGTATTGCAAACATTTCAGTTGGGAGAAAATGTTATCTCATGGATAAAACTGTTACATGATAAGCCGACTGCCAGAATACTGACTAACCATATACCCTCATCTAAATTTCAGTTATCCAGGGGCACTAGACAGGGATGTGCATTATCACCCGTTATTTGTCCTTGCGATTGAACCTCTAGCAGAAAGTATAAGAGTACATCCGAACATTTCCGGCTATAATGATGGATCCATTGCAGTTTGCTTACCAGGCTGGCAGGGGTGTCGATGACGCAAAAATATTCATCTTAAACACCATCCATAAGCATCTGGAAATCCCAAGACCACAGCCAGACTTCTGTTTGCAGACTTCTCATCAGCATTCAACACCATGCAGCCACATATTTTGGCTGAGAAGCTCATCACCCGCTTCCACCTCAACCACCAACTCACTCTGTGGATTATAGACTTCCTCACCAACAGATCACAGAGGGTGTTGGTGAACCATACCTTGTCCGACACCCTCTTCACCTTCACTGGCTCTCCACAAGGCTGTGTCCTCTCCCCACTTCTCTTCATTCTCTACACTGATGACTGCAGATCCACCCAGCCAAACTGCCACTTTGTAAAATGTGCTGATGACACAGTCCTCCTGTCTGCTTCCCAGCCATACACAACATCACAGCTCAGCCCTCCAGGACTTTATAGTATGGTGTGAAAAGTCTTGTCTTGAGCTAAATATAAGCAAAACCAAGGACATGATTGTGACCTTTTCCCCCCAACAGAGACAGATGGCTGAGGCAGCCACCACTATCATCTAGCAGGAGCCAGTGGAGATAGTGGAGGTATACAAATACCTGGGAACAGCCTTCGACAACCTGCTAAGGTTTTCCTCTAACACAGAGGAAATCCTTAAAAAGTGCCATCAGAGACAGTACCTACTCAGGAAGCTGAAGTCATTTGGGATTAACAAAGACATTCTCACCACATTCTACTACGCATTCATTGAAAATGTAATAACTTTCTCTTTCACTAGCTGGTTTCACTCCATCACCCTGGAAAACAGAAACCGCCTGTTGAATGTGGTCAAGGTCTGCTCAAAATTCATTGAGCAGCCCGTCCGAACTCTCACTGCCCAACAGTCTGTAAAGTTAACACGCAGGATTCTTCAGGACCCCTCTCACATCCTGTTTCCTGAGTTTGAGTGGCTCCCCTCAGGACGCAGACTTCGCTGTCCGGGTTGCCGGACACAGAGGAGGAAGGCAACCTTCATCCCCAGGGCTGTCCAGCTTCTTAATGCTGATCACTGACTCATGAACATATGAAAATGAAATAACCTTCTATATGCACTTTTAATTGAAGCAGTAAGGAAGCACTTTAAAAACTATTACTATGTGTTGAAAACTATTACTATGTGTTGAATGTTGATGTGTTGTGTGTCTTGTGTGATTGTGCAGTGTGTCTGTGAAATGCGTGTGTTGGTTGATTGTGCAGTATGCGTGCTGCTTATGTTTGTTGATTGTGTCCCTTTTTTTTTTAAAGCTACTGTAATGCGCCCTTTTAAATTGCCCCTCGGGGACGAATAAAGTGCTTTGAATTGAATTGAATTGAATTAATACTAAATACTCCAATAATAAAATATCATTATATGCGGATGATGTATTATTATATATCACCAATTCCCAAGTTAGCATTCCAAGTATATTAAATCTTATAGAGGAATTCGGTTTCCTTTTCAGGATATAGAATAAACTGGAACAAATTATGTCAATAAAACCTCAAGAGCCGACACACCTTCTAAAATTCCCTTTCAGAATTGCTATGGAAAAATTCCAATATCTAGGTGTTCAGGTAACCAGAGAATATACTTCTCTATTCAACGCAAACTTCTCCCCTTTAGTTACTAAAATTAAACGCTCTTATTCAATTTTGGGAAACACTTCCAATGTCTCTAATAGGCAGAATAAATGCTATAAAGATGCTCTTCCTCCCACAAATCCTGTATTTATTCCAATCAATACCGATATATCTTCCTAATTTTTTTTCCCAAAAAGTTGATTCTCTAATTTTATTTGGGATTATAAAACACATAGAATTCATAAACGGCATCTATGTAAACCCAAAGAAACTGGTGGATTGGCTCTCCCCAACTTCTTATACTATTACTGGGCAACGAATATTAAAAATGTAATCTACTGGCTGGACAATACAGGCCAACAGGTAAATTGGTTAATAATGATTAATAATGACTCCGGAAGTGGCGGCGCTGTCGTACAGCAGCGGCTCGCTGCAGTCCGTCTGTTTTTACTTTTTTGTTGTTGTTTCTTTTGTCCTGTTTTCAGTTAAATTTTAGTTTATTGGGTTGTGTATGTGTGGGGTGGGGGGGTGGGGTGGTGAAACATGACTTTTGTCTCTTCCTTCGGGGGAATGCGACTTTTTCTTGTCGTGTCCCCCTTCTCTGCCTCCATCTGCGCTGAGGCCAAAATGGCGGAGCTGCCGGCCTCCAACTCCAACTGCGAGCTACCGGCCTCCAACTCCAACTGCGAGCGACTGACCGACCTCGAGGCTCCGGAGGCAGAGCCAGGACTTACCAGCGCGAGGCTGGCCAACTTCGGGGCTGCGGTGGCGTTCCGGCGGCTGCGGTGGCGTTCCGGCGGTGGTGGTGGCGTTCCGGCGGTGGCGACCTGCAGCTGGCCCAGTGGACGACATCTTCGGGAGCACGAGGCTGGCCGGCTTCGGAGCTGCGGTGGCGTTCCGGCGGTGGCGACCTGAATCCGGAGGCTCGGGCCGCGGCCCAGTGGACGACATCGTCGGGAGCGCGCAGGTCACAGGTGGGTGACCTGTTTTTCTGGGGCTCCCGCAACTACAGCTGCGTCCGCTGGACTGGAGGGCGGCAGCTTCGGCAGCTTCGACCACCCCGGGCCGCGGAGTTTGAGCCGGCCCGTCGCGGAGCATGGATTCGGCCGCTGGACTGGCTTACCGTCGCCCGGCGGGGCCACAGCATCAGAAGCCTGGATCGCCTCAGCGCAGAGGGAGAAGAAAGCGGGAAGAGACAGAGACTTTAAGACTTTTGCCTCCATCACAGTGAGGAGGTACCTGGTGAACTCACTGTGGTGGATGTTAATTTGTGTTTATTGTGTGTTTTGTCATTTATTATTATATGTATGACTGCAGGCAACGAAATTTCGTTCAGACCGAAAGGTCTGAATGACAAATAAAGGAATCTCTAATCTCTAATCTCTAATCTCTAACCGGAAGTGGCGGCGCTGTCGAACTGCAGCGGCTCGTCTGCAGTCCGTCTGTTTTTACTTTTTTTGTTGTTTTCTTTTGCCCTGTTTTAGTTAAATTTTAGTTTATTGGGTTGTCTATGTGTGGGGTGGGGGGGTGAAACATGATTTTTGTCTCTTCCTTCGGGGGAGTGCGACTTTTTCTTGTCGTATCCCCCTTCTCTGCCTCCGTCTGCGCCGAGGCCTAATGGCGGAGCTGCCGGCCTCCAACTCCAACTGCGACCGACCGACCGACCTCGAGGCTCCGGAGGCAGAGCCAGGACTTACCAGCATGGGGCTGGCCAACTTCGGGGCTGTGGTGGCATTCCGGCGGTGGCGACCGAGGACACTGGTGGCGACCTGAATCCAGAGGCTCGGCCGCGGGCCCGGTGGACGACATCGTCGGGAGCTTGCAGGTCACAGGTTGGTGACCTGTTTTTCTGGGGCTCCCGCAACTACAGCTGCGTCCGCTGGACTGGAGGGCGGCAGCTTCGGCAGCTTCGGCCACCCCGGGCCGCGGAATTTGAACCGGCCCGTCGCGGACGGAGCACGGATTCAGCCGCGGGATTGACTTACCATCACCCGGCGGGGTCACAACGTCAGAAGCCTGGATCGCCTCAGCGCAGAGGAAGAACAAAGCGGGAAGAGACAGAGACTTTAAGACATTTGCCTCCATCACAGTGAGGAGGTGCCTGGTGAACTCACTGTGGTGGATGTTAATTTGTGTTTATTGTGTGTTTTGTTATTTATTATTATATGTATGACTGCAGGCAACGAAATTTCGTTCAGACCGAAAGGTCTGAATGACAAATAAAGGAATCTCTAATCTCTAATCTCTAATGGAGAGAGAGGATTGTTCGCCCTTTAACGTAGGCGCGATTATTCTCTCTCCAATAAATTTGAAGAACACACTATATGAGAAAAATCTGATTATTCACAGTACTTTACAAATCTGGAGACAAGTGAATTCAACCTTTAAATTGAGAAATTTATCTCTTCTTTCACCAATTGCCAATAATCCTTTGTTCAAGCCATCTATTTTAGACAAAATGTTTACATATTGGGAAAGATTATGAATAAATAAATTCGATCTTTATGAGATGGGAACTCTTATCTCATTTCAAGAATTAGTCAAAATATCATCTGAAAGGTAATCAATATTTCAGATACCTTCAAATTCGAGACTATCTGAAAACATATACCCAAGACTACCAAACTTTGCTGCCAGACATACTAGACGAATGTATGAATAGAAATTCGGAGTCAAACAAGTGAACATCATATCTGTATAACACCCTTTTAAATATAGAAATCCCATTATCAGAAGTAATTAGAAGAGCCTGCGAAGAGGAACTTGGCCTAAAAATTCTAAAAGACAGATGGGAAGAAAACCTTTTATATATACACAATTGTTCGATTAACGTTAGACATTCGTTAATTCAATTTAAAATACTGCACAGACTCTACTACTCAAAGTCTAAACTGAATAAGATCTTTCCAAAAGTATCTCCTATTTGTGATAAATGTCTCCTTCAGGAAGCAACTAGAACACATTCCTTCGCCTCTTGCATAAAGTTACATAATTTTTGGAGAGGAACTTTTGAAATTTTCTCAAAAACACTAAAAACAAGATTGGACCCCGACACGGAATTGATTATTCTAGGTACGTCAGAAGCCTGCTCTGAGCTATCATTATTTCAAAGACATTTCCTTAATTATGGCCTGATAACGGCGAAAAAACTCATACTCAAATTTTGGAAACATACATCTGTCCCTACTCTTAAAATGTGGATTATAAACATGTCTGAGACGCTACATCTTGAAAATATTAGACTTGTCATAGCAGAAAAACCAGATCATTTTTCGAAGACCATTCATTGATTTATTACAAAGATAGTATGGTACAACACAACTTTGGAGTTAAATCTAATTACGGGTTGGGTGATGGGTGGGGAGGGATGCGAGGCAGGTATATCATCACTTTTCTCTTTTTTTCTTTTTTGTCTTTTAATTTCTCTATTCCTTTCTTATTTCTTTTATTTACTCACTCTTTGGCTACATCACTTTGGTAGTCTAGGGGTTCTATCCTTGCACATTCCACTTTTTCTCTCTCTTGCTTTTACTCCTTTCTTTTCTCCTAACTATAGCTAAAAGTCAAAATTGAAGCTGTACAATAACGGTATTATGTCATATGCCGTTGGTTATATTCTTGTACACTTGCTTCTAATAAACTCACTCACTCTCTCCTCTTTATACTGGCTATCATTCCTCTCCACCGACCCAAAACAGTCTTCACCTGAAACAGCGACAATTCCTTCCCTTCCCGTCCCCTCCCCATTCCCACAGTTGCTGCTCGGCTGGTTGGGTTCCAGCAGCAGTTCGTTTTTTGCTCTGGACTCAAGGGTGATGGTGCATTGCCCTGCCTTTGTTAGGGTACTACATAAAACATTCATGAAATGCTTCACCACATAAAAATGCAACTTAGCCTGTCTTGCTTGTGCATGCTTTTTGAAGCAGCTACATAATTGGTACCTAGTCTCTGCTTTCACCAACGATGCAATTGTTCCTTTTATATTAATGACGCAATTCCCTCCCCAAAGTTATTGTCAAGTCTGCTTCCACATATTTTAATCAAGGCAGACTAACCAAGGCACAACTACTCTGTGTCTGTGTGTGTGTGTCTGTGTCTGTGTCTGTGTCTGTGTCTGTGTCTGTGTCTGTGTCTGTGTCTGTGTCTGTGTCTGTGTCTGTGTCTGTGTCTGTGTCTGTGTCTGTGTCTGTGTCTGTGTCTGTGTCTGTGTCTGTGTCTGTGTCTGTGTCTGTGTCTGTGTCTGTGTCTGTGTCTGTGTCTGTGTGTGTGTGTGTGTGTATGTGTGTATATATATATATATATATATATATATAAAACTTTTGTTTTCCGTTTATTATTTTGTTTACAGCGTACTATGTTTACATATTCTGTTGTGCTGCTGCAAGTAAGTATTTCATTGTTCTTCTGGGACATATGACAATAAATACTCTTGCCTCTTCCTTTTACTCTTCAAAGGGAAGGCCATGGAAGAGCAATGTCTGATAATCCTCCACCTGGTACCAACTAGCAATGAACTGCTGATCTCATTTTGGGATTAATTGGTTAAATAGAAACCTCATAAAGGGTTGATGTTCACCATTAGGCTAAAAGACATCAGCCTTGACTTTCAGCCCGGACAGCATTTGCAAAAGAATGGTAGAATTAAATTGACTTCGAAATTGGGCTGATGCCATCATATTATCAGTTCCTGTAGATTTGAGGGTAGCTAATGTTATCCCACTTTTTAAGAAAGGAGGGAGAGAGAAAACAGGGAATTATAGACCAGTTAGCCTGACATCGGTGGTGGGGAAAATGCTGGAGTCAATTATATAAGATGAAACAGCAGCACATTTGGATAGCAGTAACAGGATCGGACCAAGTCAGCATGGATTTACGAAGGGGAAATCATGCTTGGCTAATCTGGAATTTTGTGGGAATGTAACTAGGAAAATGGACAAATGGGAGCCAGTGGATGTTGTGGACTTTCAGAAAGCCTTTGATAAGGTCCAACATATGAGATTAGTGGGCAAAATTAGAGCACGGTATTGGGGGTAAGGTACTGACATGGATAGAAAATTGGTTGGCAGACAGGAAACAAAGATTAGGGATCAATGGGTCCCTTTCAGAATGGCAGGCAGTGACCAGTGGGGCACCGCAAGGCTCGGCGCTGGAACCGCAGCTATTTACAATATACATTAATGACTTAGATGAAGGGATTAAGAGTAACATTAGCAAATTTGCAGATGACACAAAGCTGGGTGGCAGTGTGAACTGTGAGGAGGATGCCATGAGTATGCAGGGTGACCTGGACAGGTTGTGAGTGGGCAGATGAATGGCAGATGCAGTTTAATGTAGATAAATGTGAGGTTATCCACTTTGGTGGCAAAAACATGAAGGCAGATTATTATCTGAATGGTGTCATGTTAGGAAAAGGGGAAGTACAAAGTGATCTGGATGTCCTTGTGCATCAGTCAATAAAGTAAGCATGCGGGTACAGCAGGCAGTGAAGAAAGCGAATGACATGTTGGCCTTCATACAAGAGGAGTCAAGTATAGTAGCAAAGAGGTCCTTCTACAGTTGTACAGGGCCCTAGTGAGACTACACCTGGAGTATTGTGTGCAGTTTTGGTCTCCAAATTTGAGGCAGGACATTCTTGCTATTAAGGGAGTGCAGCGTAGGTTCACGAGGTTAATTCCCGTAGGATCACGAGTTTAGTTTTTCCGTCTGTTGAGTTCTAAATTTCTCCTTGTCCTCCGGTTTGCTGCTTCCTCTGGCCAATTTATATGCCTTTCCCTTGGATTTATCACTATCCTTGATTTCCCTCGTTAGACACGGTTGAGCCGCCTTCCCCGTTTTATTATTTTGCCAGACAGGGATGAACAATTTTTGGAGTTCATCCACTCAGTCTTTAAATCTTTGCCATTGCATCTCCACCGTCAACCCTCTAAGTATAATTTGTCTGTCTATCCTGGCCAAATTCCCATCTCATACCTTCAAATCCTCCTTTCTTTAAGTTCAGGACCATGGTCTCTGAATTAACCGTGTCACTTTCCATCCTATTGCAGAATTCCACCATATTATGATCAGTTGCACAAGGGCCTTTGCACAACAAGATCTCTAAAGGGCCTGTCCCACTTTCACGACCTAATTCACGACCTCTGCCGAGTTTGCCCTTGACTCATACTCGCAGCATGGTCGTAGGAGGTCATAGGTAGGTCGTAGCAGGCCATGATGCTAGTCGTAGGTACTCGTGGCATCAAGTAGGTCGGGGCATTCTTCTAGCATGATGTCCACGAGTAAAAATGGTTGTGAATTAGGTTGTGAAAGTGGGACAGGCCCTTAACTAATCCTTCCTCATTATACAATACCCAGTCTAGGATGGCCTGTCCTCTAGTCGGCTCTTCTACATGTTGGTTTAAAAAACATCCCGTATACATTCCAGGAAATCCTCCTCCTCAGCGCTGCTACCAATTTTGTTGGCCCAATCTATATGTAGATTATAGTCACCCGTGATAACTGCTATACCTTTGCTACATGCATCCCTAATTTCCTGCTTGATGCTATCCCCAGCCTCCCTACTGCTGTTTGGTGGTCAGTATACAACTCCAACAAGCGTTTTCTGCCCTTGGCTATTTTGCAGTTCTACCCATTCGATTCTACAGCATCCAAACTAATGTCTCTCCTTGCTATTGCATGAATCTCCTCTTCAACCAGCAATGCCACCCCACCTCTTCCTTTCTGTCTATCATTCCTGAATATCAAAAACCCTGCATGTTTAGCTCCCAGCCTTGGTCACCCTGGAGCCATGTCTCTGTAATTCCAACTATATCATATTCCTTAACTATTAACTGCACATTCAATTCATCCACCTATTTATTACGAATGCTCCTTGCATTAAGGCACAAAGCTTTCAGGTTTGTTTCTCTTATCTCCATTTTATATTTTGCTTCTGTCCTGTTAGTTTAAACATGATCTTTCCTACACACTCTTTCCTGTTAACTACACACATACACTTCCACGTTGTTGCCTCCACAGCATTGAACATGTCAGTCAGCCCACCATGTCGACGGTGACCATCGATCATCTATTCACAATAATTCTATATTATCCCAGTTCCTCATCCACTCCCTACACTCTAGAGGCAATTCACAGAGGCCAATTGACCTACAAACCTGCACATCTTTGGGGTATAGGCGGAAACCGGAGCACCCGGATGAAACCCTTGTTATCACAGGGAGAACATGCAAACACCACACAGACAGCACCCAGGGTCAGGATTGAACCTGGATCTGTATTATTGTGAAGCAGCAGCTCTATTGCTGTGCCACTGTGCCACCTCTACACCACTATACCGCCTCTTTTCTGGTTGCATCTGGCAGGGATGAAAATCTTTCTCTGTCTGAATGACTGAATGTCCATACCTTCCTGACCATTCCCCATGATAAAGATTGGGTCAGGTTACCATATAACATAGCAAGCACAGAAGAACATAAGAATAGGAGTAGGCTAACAGGCCCCTCCAGCTTAGCCACGCCATTCAATATGATGTGTTAAAGAAGGAACTGCAGATGCTGGAAAATCGAAGGTACACAAAAATGCTGGAGAAACTCAGCGGGTGCAGCAGCATCTATGGAGCGAAGGAAATAGGTAACGTTTCGGGCCGAAACCCTTCTTCAGACTGATAGGGGGTGGGGAGAAGAAAGGAAAAAAGGAAAAGGAGGAGGAGGAGCCCGAGGGTTGGGGGAGGGGAGGAGACAACCAGATGGCTGATGAAGGGGAGGGGACAGCCAGGGCTAGCAGAATTGGGAGAATTCAACGTTCAGGCCACCAGGGTGTAGACTGCCCAAGCGGAATATGAGGTGCATTTCCTCCAATTTACGGTGTTGTTATTTGGGGAGGGATTTAACCAAGGGGGATAGTATGGAGTCGAGGTAGGTGGAGATGAGTTCGGTGGGGCAAGAACAGGCAGAGACAATGGGTCTACCGGGACAGTCAGGTTTGTGGATTTTGGGTATTTGGGGAGGGATTTAACCAAATTGGAGGAAATGCACCTCATATTCCGCTTGGGCAGTCTACACCCTGGTGGCCTGAACGTTGAATTCTCCCAATTCTGCTAGCCCTGGCTGTCCCCTCCCCTTCATCAGCCATCTGGTTGTCTCCTCCCCTCCCCCAACCCTCGGGCTCCTCCTCCTCCTTTTCCTTTTTTCCTTTCTTCTCCCCACCCCCTATCAGTCTGAAGAAGGGTTTCGGCCCGAAACGTTACCTATTTCCTTCGCTCCATAGATGCTGCTGCACCCGCTGAGTTTCTCCAGCATTTTTGTGTACCATTCAATATGATCATGGCTGTTCTCTGTAGCCCTTAACTTCTCTTCCATACCAGTTCTCCTTAATCTTCAATTCGTCGATCTTTCAAATATTTATCCATCTCGACCTTAAATGTAACTAACAGTCTCCGCCACCCTCAAGGACAAAGAATTCCAAAGATTCCCTCCCCTCTGAGGGAAGAAACTTCTCTGCACCTCAGCTCTAAACAACCAGCCCTTATTTTGTTCCTTTGTTTGTGAGAACATCTTGGCATCTACTCAGTAGTTCCCTTAGGGTCTTACATTTCTTAGTAAAGTAAGCTTTAATTCTTCCAAACTCGAAAGGCTATAGCCTTGAACTGCTCCACCGTATGGCTTAGCTTTCAGGAAACAAGGACCACTTCAGTCCACAGAGGCTCAATAGGGCTAGAATAAGGTGAAGCATGAGGTCAGAAACACTATGACTATAAGGGGATGTACAGCAGGTGGCGCTGCACAGGACAAAGGGAGATGCCTTGTACAGTATATACTTTATCCTGTCGGCAGACAGTATGCGGGCAGCCACTGTGACTAGTCTTGCTGCCAGCATTGAGTGAAACATTAAAGACTTCTGTTGTAAATTGAAGACTCCCAAGTGTGTGTGCAGACCTAGAAAGCGAACATGAAAGTGGTGTCAGAAGTGGCATTCTTCGGATTGCGTCCAAAGACCCAGATAAGAGCCTGTTTTTTGTTTTTTTTAAAAACCTCAAACTAACATGTCTCGGCAATTCGATCATTTCGATCCCGAGCGAGAAAGGTGGTCGTCGTATTTAATGCGCGTTGAGTTTTACTTTGAAAGTATGGCAATTATGACTGAGCAGAGGAAGAAGGCTCTCTTGTGTTCATCAATGTCTCCAGAAACTTTTGCACTGCTTCAAAATTTACTTACAGAAGAAGTAACTAAAGCCTCATATGCTGAAATCATAAGGGCCTTGCAGCTGCATTTCGAAAAAAGTCGAAATTTCCTCGCAGCTCGCTTTGATTTCTATCGGACGGTGCAACAGGAAGGGCAATCGATTACCGAATTTCTTGCCGAACTTCGCACCAAGGGAAAGGCATGTGATTTTAAAACTTAATGCTGCGAAAAGTGCCAAGACAATGCGTTGCAGGATAGGCTGGTCATGGGCTGCAGGCATGCATTCATCCAGCAGGCGATTCTCAAGGAATCGGACGCCTCATTGAAGAATGTGCTTTAGCGTGCTAAGATGGCCGAGCTGCTGAGTAAAGAACTGCACAAAATGGCCGGCGAAACAGCATCGAAGCTCCCTCAGGAGGTGCATACAGTTCGTGAGACACGTCCGCAACGCCAGAAACCACTTGATCGACCCAGAGCAAATCCGGAGAAGGTGGGACAGTTTCAGAAGAGCCGTCCCCCTGTGGCGGGAGGATCGAAACCCTGCTACCGGTGTGGCTCGACTGCTCATCATCACCGTGAGTGCCCGTATATCAAGTCCGTTTGTTATGCTTGTGACCGAAAAGGTAATCTCCAGGCAGTGTGTCAATCCGTAGGAAAGCTGCAAAAGGGCAAGAAAGCGCAAAACACAGTCGACCAAATCGCGGAGACTATTTCTATTGAAGTGCTCGGTGTGTCCACGATCACCGACAAGCCGAGGATTTTGCTGCGGGTCTCGAACATCGATCTACAATTCCAGGTGGACACTGGTGTGGCTGTGTTGCTAGTGGGTCAGGACGTCTGGGAGAGGATCGGATCGGCGAAACTGAAACCAGCCAACATCCACCTTTTCGGAAACGGACAACAGCCCATTCCCACGAAATGTAAATGCACTGTCGCTGTTTCCTGTAATGGTATGACACAGATGTTGCTGCTGATAGTCGTTGGTAAAGAAGGTACATCCTTGTGCGCCTTCGACTGGATCCATGCCTTCAAGCTTGACATGAACGCCTTGATCTACGATGGGTCAACTATGGCATTGTAATCTACCCCGGATTGCAACATGGTCAGCAAGTGCGAGAACAACCTGCAGAAGGTTCTTGACCAGTTTCCGGCCGTATTCGCACCTGGACTCGGACATTGCACAAAGATGAAGGCACGGCTCATACTCAAAGACGATGCCGTCCCTAAGTTCTTCAAAACAAGACCAGTTCCGTTCAGTCGGATGGATGCCGTCGACAAGGAACTCTGCCGTCTTGAAGAAATGGGAATTATCACCCATGTGGTCCATTCAGACTGGGCCACACCCATAGTTGTCGTTCAGAAGCCTTGCGGCAAGGTGCGCATCTGTGGAGACTACAAAGTGACTGTAAACCCTCAATTGCACATTGACCAACACCCCATACCAAGAGTGGACGAGCTGTTAGTCAAGCTGCAAGGAGGACAGTACTTCTCGAAATTGGACATGTCCGACGTGTATCTCCAAGTGGAACTGGACGACGAGACAAAAAACCTGCTCGTGATCAACACGCACAAGGGACTGCTCAGATACAACCGATTGTCGTTTGGACCGGCACCACCGCCGGCCATCTTCCAGAAACTGGTCGACAATCTGGTTGCCGGGATTCCGTACGTAGTTGCCTACCTGGATGACATAATTGTCACCGGATAGAGGAAGAACACCTGCAGAACCTAAAACAGGTCCTCAGGGCACCGAACAACTACGGCATGAAGTTGCGCATGGACAAGTGCGCATTCTTCCGACAACAGATCACATATCTTGGACATGTGATCTCGGCAAGTGGTCTGAAGCCATCGGAAGAAAGTGTGGACGTCATTGTGAAATTGCCGATGCCCGGAAATGTGAAGCAGCTTGAAAGCTTCTTGGGCAAGGTGAACTACTATGGCAAGTTCATACCGGCACTTTCGACTTTGTGCGCACCATTGAACAACCTGCAAAAACAGGATGTCGAATGGCACTGGTCCAAAGAGTGTGACCATGCATTCACCAGGTTGAAAGAGATGCTCGCCCAGAAGACGCGTTTGGTCCACCATGACCCATTGAAGCCGATCTCGCTGGCCGCCGATGTATCGCCGTATGGTCTTGGAGCTGTGATCTCTTTTTTAAACTGTTTTAAATTTTTATTTTATTAGAAGTAAGTACAATCATATGGCACCAAAGTGCCTAATATATATTGACGTATTACATTTTATGTACAGCTTCTTATTTTTTTTTATTATAATGAAGAAGAAAAAGAGAGAATAGATAATAAAAGATAGAAAAACGTGTGATATATAGTGTGTGAGAAAGAAAAAAGGTGAAAGAAGAAAAGTGAAGAAAAGAAGATAGAAAGAAACAGAGTAGAAAGTTAACAAAAAAAATTAAGGAGATCATTATTTATAATTTTGACCATCCCTCACCCAGTCCTGGAACAGTTAGCTTCTACAATTGTGTTGCACCACATGCTTCCAAAAAGACGACAAATGGAGACCAACTCGTTAAGAATTGGTCTGATTTATCTATTAGGAGGAATCGCATTTCCTCAATTCAACATGCTTGAAATCCACATTTTAAGCGTTGGTATTGGTGTATTTTTCCAAAATTTAAGTATTAGTTTTTTTGCTATTATTAAACCATAATTAAAAAATAAATTTTGAGATGAGTTCAATTTATTCCCGTCTTCCATTACTCCAAATATAATCATTTCAGTATTAGGTTCCATTTTTATCTTGAACAATATTGTAAATATTTCAAAAATATCACTCCAAAATTTATAAAGTTTTATGCAGGAAACAAAAGAGTGTGTTATAGTTGCGCTTTGGGATAAACATTTATCACAAATGGGGGACATATTTGGATAGAATTTATTCAATCTAGTTTTTGAATAATATAATCTATGTAAAATTTTAAATTGAATTAAATTATGTCTTACATTAATCGAACATTTGTGTATATATATCAAATACTTTTCCCATGTTTCCTTCGTAATTTTTATCATTAATTCTCGTTCCCACTCTTGTCTAAGTACCTCTGTCGATGGTAGGTCTATATTTAAAATACTATTATATAAATATGATATTAATTTCTGTGAGTCAGCTTTAATATTCATTGCTTCTTCCAGTGGATCAAAAGTTATGTTTTGATATCTTTGTATGTATTTCTTCATGAAGTCGCAAATCTGAAGATATTTAAAATATTGGTTATTATTCAGTTTAAATTTTAATTGTAATTGTTGGAATGATAACAGATTTCCCATTTCATACATATCACCGATCCTTTTAATTCCCATTCTTTCCCATTGGTTATATGTTTTATCAATAAGAGATGGTTTAAATGAAGGATTATTCACTATTGGCATTAACAATGATAGATTTCTTAATTTTAGAGATAATTTTATTTGTTTCCAAATTCTTATTGTATCATGTATAATTGGGTTATTTTTATATATTGTGTTGTTCAGTTTTATCGGGGAGAAGAGGATCGCTCCTATGTTACAAGGAGAACAATCCTCTTTCTCCATTCTTATCCATTCTGTCTGATGAGTAGAACTGTCCAACCAGTAAATTATATTCTTAATATGCACTGCCCAATAGTAATACAAAAAGTTCGGAAGTAAAAGTCCCCGGACATCTTTTGGTTTACATAAGTGTTTTTTTAAATTCTGTGTGATCCGAACAACTACGGCATGAAGTTGCGCATGGACAAGTGCGCATTTTTCCGACAACAGATCACATATCTCGGACATGTGATCTCGGCAAGTGGTCTGAAGCCATCGGAAGAAAGTGTGGACGTCATTGTGAAATTGCCGATGCCCGGAAATGTGAAGCAGCTTGAAAGCTTCATTGGCAGGGTGAACTACTATGGCAAGTTCATACCGGCACTTTCGACTTTGTAAGCACCATTGAACAACATGCAAAAACAGGATGACGAATGGCACTGGTCCAAAGAGTGTGACCATGCATTCACCAGGTTGAAGGAGATGCTCGCCCAGAAGACGCGTTTGGTCCACTATGACCCATTGAAGCCGATCTCGCTGGCCACCGATGCATCGCCGTATAGTCTTGGAGCTGTGATCTCACAAACGGCGCCGAACGGCAAGGAAGAACCAATCGCGCTCGCATCCAAAACGCTGATGACCGCCGAGAAAATCCAAGTGGAGAAAGAACACTGGTGATCGTGTTTGGTGTCCGCAAGTTCCACCAATATTTGAGTGGGCGACATTTCCTGCTCATCACCGACCACAAGCTGACTATTTTCAGTCCGGAGAAAAGTTTGCCTGTCATGACGTTGGAGCGTCTACAATGTTGGGCCCTGATCATGATGGGATATGATTACCACATCATTTACTGACAGTCTGCCGAGCATGCCAATGCCGATGCACTGTCTCGTCTACCGATTGGACCCGACCTAACATTCGATAAAGAGGAAGAAATTATGGAATTTGAGACGGACGTGAACTTGCTAAACACACGGGTCATCGCCGATTTCCCCGTCTCCGCAAGGATGGTCACCAACAACATGAGCACAGACCCTATTTTGTCGAAGGTACGACATTTTGTCACTCAGGGGTGGCCGAACAGTCCTAAGCTGGCAAGGAATTCCGCTCATTCCAGAATGCGCAAACGGAAATCTTCTCAAAGGATTGCATTCTGCTCCGCGATGGTCGAGTGATCATTCCGACGGAACTGCGATCGCTAATTCTGAAAATTTTGCACAAGACACACATTGGAATTGTGCGAATGACGGCGCTTGCCCGCATGCATGTGTGGTGGCTGAATATCGAGACCGATATAGCCAACCACTGCAAGGACTGCACACCATGTTCTGAAACAGTGCCAAATCCGCTGGAAAAGACCTCCGCATGGCCCGTCCCCGACCAACCATGGCAACGAATCTACATAGATTTTGCCGGACCGTCCCTGGAGGACATGTGGCTGGTCGTCATGGACGCCCATTCGAAAAGGCCACATGTTATCCAAATAAATAAGTATCTAACCACTGAAACAACCACTTCTACGCTCGATGATTTCTTCGCCATTTGGGGATTGCCCTTAACAATCGCAAGCGACAATGGACCCCAATTTGCCTCGCAAATGTTCGGTGACTGGTGCAAACAACACTCAATCGTGCATCTGACATCAGCACCTTTTCATCCGCCCGCGGAGATGATGCTCGGACGTCAAGTGCGCTCTCCCCTATCAGTTTTGAACCCGACCCATAACTCTTATATGGCACGCACTCAGCCAACGAAGTCGAACAAGTCCGAATTCGACATTGGTGACTATGCATATTACAAATGGTGCACGGGCAGGATCATGGCTCACATTGGAACCAAAATGTGCACCGTCCAAGGACAAGAAAGCCAGTGCCAACGGCATGATGACCAATTAAGAAGCCGCGTTCCTCCAGCGAAGACTGTGCAGAACCAGACCAAAACCAAGCAGTCGGACACCCCGGTGCCGAATCGTGGGTACTGGAGTGCCTGACTTGCCCCTCCCCAGGCCTGATGAAGTTCCGCCAGATGAACTCCCCGCCGATCTGCTTGTGGTCCTTCGTCGATCGACACGTTGCAATCGTGGTACTCCCCCAAGGCGACTCATTCAGGAATAGAGACGTTCAAACTTTAAAGGGGGAGTGTGATGTTTGGTGGACGTGGGGTGGGAGGCCCAGTTGCTCCTCCGTGCAGCAGGTGGCACTGCACAGGACAAAGGGAGATGTCTTGTATATAGTTTATCCTGTCGGCAGACAGTATGCGGGTAGCCATTGTGACTAGTCTTGCTGCCAGCATTGAGTGAAACATTAAAGACTTCTGTTCTAAATTGAAGACTCCCAAGTGTGTGTGCAGACCTAGAAAACAACATGAAAATATGTCTTCAGAGACCGAAGAAGGGTCCTGACCGGAAACGTCACCTATCCATGTTCTCCAGAGATGCTGCCTGAGTTACTCTGGCAGTTTGGGTCTTTTTTTGTAAACCAACATCTGCAGTTCCTTATTTCCCCATGGCTTCAGAGTGTGTTCCTATATCATTTTAATCATTACGTCAATACGGTCTGTGCGAGGTCTCATTCACACATTGACCATGATGCCATTTGTGTTGGATGTTGCAAGACATAAACATAACTGTTTGTGCAGTAATCAGATCAAATTGTCATGACAGAGGCCAGCTGCTGAAAACTGGCTTATATTAGCGCTGTAGGTGACAACAGGCTGGTACTAGACTGCCGATCTCT
>CM075977.1:170488806-170521288 GCA_038087875.1 Malacoraja senta
TTTTCCTGTTTGCCGATTTCTAAAGTAAATTCAGATATTTCTCTGGTTCCCAATCAGAATCAGAATCAGAATCGTTTATTGTCATTTGAACATAAGTTCAAACGAAATTGCGTTTCTGCAGTCATCATCGAACAAAAAAAAACCTAAAACACACAATTAACACAATTCCACACAAAACATCCATCACAGTGCATCCCCAAACACCTCCTCACTGTGATGGAAGGCAAAAGTCTTATCTCTTCTCTGTTCTCTGTGCCCATTCCTCTCCCACAGTCAAGCAGCCAAACGGCTGCATCGGGTCGATCGAGGCTCCTGATGTTAGATGTTAGAGCCCCCCCGGCGGGCAATGGTAAGTCCCGCGGCCGTTTAAGCCGCGCCGGGCGATGTAAGGCCCCGCTCCGGGTCAATTTAAACCCCTCGATTCGGGCGGGCAAAGTTTGCCGTTGCGGGAGCTCCGAAAAGCGGTCTCCCACCAGGGACCCGCAAGCTCCCGATGTTACCGTCCACAGGGCGTGTAGCCGAAGCCTCCGAGCTCCGAAGTCGGGTCGCAGACGCTTGCCACCACAGTGCTCCGCACTCCGAAGTCAGCCAGCTCCGCGATGGTGAGTCCGCAGGCTCCGCGACTGGAGCCCCAGGTCGATTCCGGTTGGAGGCCGCCGGCTCCACGATCTTAGGCCCAACGACAACGGCAACAGAGACTCGACAAGGAAAAAGTCGGGTCCCTGTACAAGGAAGAGATTAAAAAGCCCCCCCGCCCCCCACATGTACACAGCTAAAAATAATATAAAAACTAAAACCAAGACATCCACTTAACAGGACAAAAAGAAAAAAAAGACAGACAGACTGCAGAGGCTGCCATCATGTCCCTCAAAATCAAAATCACCCACTTAAAACAAATGTTCACTAATTCATCAATCGTGTTATTCTCCAATTTCTATTATGGAAAGACGCATTATAGCAGAACCACCTGTAACTCATAAATATATACAAAAATTGCTTTAAGGCATTCATGGCCAGATTAAGTCTGGGATTTAAGAAAGGCATAGAAGGATACAACCTTAATGCAGGCAATTACCGTGAAAGTAGGAGATAAGCAGCAGCCAGAAGCAGCAAGAGCTAGTATTGGCTGGAAGTCGGTGAGTCAGAGGGAAAGAAGATTTTAAAAGCACGGCAAAAGCCCGATTCAAGTGTTTAATGTGATTTTATTTAATTTGCAAATTGGTAAATTGCCGAATTAGGCAATTAATCAGCCAATATAAGCAAGGTTTGCTCCAGGGGAGCGGCCTTGTGAGAAAAGTGCGAGTCTTTGGCTCAAGAGTCTTCGTCGAGGAGGCTGAGGCAAGGACGCTACACTTGATTGAAATTTGTGATTTTTGTCTCCTGAAGAAAAGGCAGGCAAGTTGGTGCAGTGTGTTTCCTGTAGGATGTGAGAAGTCAGGGACACCGCTGGAGCTTCTGGAAACTACACCTAAAGAAATTGTGTCCAGGTGTAGATCCCGAATGAACGTGTTGGGGAACTGGAGAAGCAGCTGAATGACCTCAGGGCCATCCGGGAAAACAAGAGTTTCCTGGACTAGACCTACAGTCACGCCAAGGATACAGGAAGAATGAAGGTGGGTGGCTGAGAGAAAGGGGAGTAAACGTGGAGTGCAGGAGACCCAGGCGGCTGTGCCTAATGAAAAGAGGTATGCCCTCTTGGGAGCTGTCGGGGGAGACAACGCTTCCAATCTGAGTGGCAGACTCCAATCCTAGCAATGAGGCTCGACAGGTGAAACATCGGGTGAAAAGTCGGGCAGAGCTATAGTGGTGGGTGACTCCATTGTCCGAGGTGCGGACTGGAGATTCTGTGGCAGCAGGCGAGACTCGAGGATGTTCTGTTGCCTCCTTGGTGCCAGGGCTCAAGATATCACAAACCAAATTCAGGACATCCTCGAGAGGGAAGGGGAACAGCTGGCAGTAGTTGTGCATGTAGGCACAAACAACATCGGGAAGAAGTGGAAGCAGGTTCTGCAACGCGAGTTTAGAAAGTTAGGAAGAAGACTGAAAAGCAGGACTTCTAGGGTGGTTATCTCTGGATTGCTCCCAGTACCTCGTGCTAGTGAGGGGAGGAACAGGGAGATAGGGGATCTGAATGAGTGGCTGGGGGGCTGGTGCAGGGAGCAAGGATTTAGCTTTATAGACCACTGGGATCTCTTCTGGGGTAGGGGTGAGTGTACAAAAGGGACGGGTTACACCTTAACTGGAGGGGGACCGACATTCTGGCAGGCAGGTTTGCTAGTGCTACACGTGTGGGTTTAAACTAAATAGTGAGGGGGGAGGGATTGACAAATTGGAAGTATAAAGATGGCGTTAAAGGGGAAGTGAGTACAGGAAAAGTTACAAAAGACTCCTGAATTAATGGGAATGAAAGTTCGAGAAGGGATTAGAGAGTAAGGTCTGGGCCAATAGTGACCAGTGTGAGAATGGAGGTGAATACGTAAGTTAAAGTGTTGTATATGAATGCGCAAAGCATAAGAAATAAAGTGGACGAGCTTGAGGCTCAGTTAGAAATTGGGAAGTATGATGTTGTGGGAATTACAGAAACATGGCTGCAAGAGGACCAGGGCTGGGAACTGAATATTCAAGGGTATAAGCCCTATCGAAAAGACCGACAGGTGGGCAGAGGGGGTGGGGTAGCTCTGTTGGTGAGGAATGAAATTCAGTCCCTTGCGAGGGGTTACATAGAATCAGGAGGTATACAAAAAAAAATGCTGGGAAACTCAGCGGGTGCAGCAGCATCTATGGAGCGAAGGAAATAGGCAACGTTTCGGGCAGAAACCCTTCTTCTTGTACCTTCGATTTTCCAGCATCTGCAGTTCCTTCTTTAAAACATAGAATCAGGAGATGTAGAGTCAGTATGGATAGAACTGAGGAATTGTAAGGGTAAAAAGACCCTAATGGGAGTTATCTACAGGCCCCTAAACAGTAGCCTGGATATAGGGTGCAAGTTGAATCAAGAGTTAAAATTGGCATGTCGTAAAGGTAATGCTGTGGTTGTTATGGGAGATTTCAACATGCAGGTAGACTGGGAAAATCAGGTTGGTACTGGACCCCAAGAAAGGGAGTTTGTGGAGTGCCTCTGAGATGGATTCTTAGAGCAGCTTGTACTATAGCCTACCAGGGAGAAGGCAATTCTGGATTTTGTGTTGTGTAATGAACCGGATTCGACAAGGGAACTCGCGGTAAAGGAGCCATTAGGAGGTAGTGACCATAATATGATGTTTTAATCTACAATTTGACAGGGAGAAGGGGAAATCGGAAGTGTCAGTATTACAGTTGAACAAAGGGGACTATGGAGCCATGAGGGAGGAGCTGGCCAAAGTTGACTGGAAAGATACCCTAGCAGGGATGACAGTGGAACAACAATGGCAGGGATTTCTGGAAATAATACAGAAGGTGCAGGATCAGCTCATTCCAAAGAGGAAAAAAGATTCCAAGGGGAGTAAGGGGCAACCTTGGGGACAGAATAAAAATAAAAGTGAAAAAGTATAACATAGTAAAGATGAGCGGGAAGCCAGAGGATTGGGTAACTTTTAAAGAGCAACAAAAGACAACTAAAAAGTCAATACGGGGAGAAAAGATGAGGTACGAAGGTAAGCCAGCCAAGAATATAAAGAATATAAAGCTTCTTTAGGTATGTGAAGAGGAAAAAATTAGTTAAGACCAAAGTTGGACCCTTGAAGACTGAAAAAGGTGACTTTATTATGGGGAACAAGGAAATGGCAGACGAGTTGAACAGGTACTTTGGATCTGTCTTCACTAAGGAGGACACAAACAATCTCCCTGATCTACTAGTGGCCAGAGGATCTAGGGTGTCGGAGGAAATGAAGGAAATTCACATTAGGCAGGAAATGGTTGGGTAGACTGATGGGACTGAAGGCTGATAAATCCCACGGGCCTGATGGCCTGCATCCCAGGGTACTTAAGGAAGTGGCTCTTGGTGATCATTTTCCAATGTTCTATAGATTCAGGATCAGTTCCTGTGGATTGGAGGGTAGCAAATGATATCCCACTAAATAAGAAAGACGGGAGAGAGAAAACAGGGAATTATAGACCAGTTAGTCTGACATCGGTGGTGGGGAAGATGCTGAAGTCAATTATAAAAGATGAAATAGTGGTACATTTGGATAGCAGTAGCAGGATCGGTTCGAGTCAGCATGGATTTACGAATGCTTGACTAATCTTCTGGAATTTGAGGATGTAAGAAGGAAAATGGACAAGGTTGAGCCAGTGGATGTAGTGTACTTGGACTTTCAGAAATCATTTGATAAGGTCCCACATCGGAGATTAGTGGGCAAAATTAGAGCACATGCTATTGGGGTAAGATACTGACATGGATAGAAAATTGGTTGGCAGACAGGAAACAAAGAGTAGGGATAAACGGGTCGCTTTCAGAATGGCAGGCAGTGACAAGTGGGGTACCACAAGGCTCGGTGCTGGGACCGCAGCTATTTGCAATATATATTAATGATTTAGATGAAGGGATTAAAAGTGACATTAGCAAATTTGCAGATGACACAAAGCTGGGTGGCAGTGTGAACTGTGAGGAGGATGCTATGAGGATGTAGGGTGACTTGGACAGGTTGGGCGAGTGGGCAGATACATGTCAGATGCAGTTTAATGTGGATAAATGTGAGGTTATCCACTTTGGTGGCAAAAACAGGAAGGCAGATCTGAATGGTGTCAAGTTGGGAAAAGGGGAAGTACAGCGAGATCGGGGGGGGGGGGGTCCTTGTTTATCAGTCACTGAAAGTAAGCCTGCAGGTACAGCGGGCAGTGAAGAAAGCGAATGGCATGTTGGCCTTCAGAACAAGAGGAGTATAGGAGCAAAGAGGCCCTTCTGCAGTTGTACAGAGCCCTAGTGAGAGCACACCTGGAGTATTGTGAGCAGTTTTGGTCTCCAAATTTGAGGAAGGACATTCTTGCTATTGAGGAAGTGCAGCGTTAGTTCACGAGGTTAATTCCCGGGATGGCGGGACTGTCATCTGCGGCTGGGCTTGTATACTCTGGAATTTAGAAGGATAAGAGGGGATCTTATTGAAACATATAAGATTATTAAAGGTTTGGACATGCTAGAGGCAAGAAACATGTTTCCGATGTGACGAGAGTCCAGAACCAGGGCCAACAGTTTAAGAATACGGGGTAAGCCATTTAGAAAGGAGCTGTGGAAAACTTTTTTCAAACAGGGAGTTGTGAATCTGTGGAATTCTCTGCCTCAGAAGGCAGTGGAGGCCTATTCTCTGGAGGCTTTCAAGAGAGAGTTACATATATCTCTTAAAGATAGAGGAGTGAAGGGATATGGGGAGAAGGCAGGAATGGGGTATGATTGTGGATGATCAGCCATGATCACAGTGAATGGCAGTGCTGGCTCGAATCACCGAATGGCCTACTCCTGCACCTATTGTCTACGTGGGATTAGTGCAGGTGGGCAAAAAGTTGGCATGGTCTAGGTAGGCTGGAGGGCGTGTTTCTGTGTTGTACAACTATAACTCCATGAATATCATTCTCTTCAACGCTCTGAGCCAGGGGTACACCAATTTCTGTAATGTAGTAAAACATGACAGTAATTAAATGTTGAAATTGCTTTTCACACTGATGCACAGACTATGATTTTTAGTACAAAACATGACAACCCATTATGGTGCCTGAGCCTTTTAAGTAGGAGCTTGAGTGCCTTTTAGTCACTTACACCTTCTGGCAGGCACACCCCTCGCTACAGGACACGGAGGGTGTCTGAAGACAATAACCTTTCTCTGCTTGATGGCAAGAGCCTGCAATGAATAGCTGAAAATGGGCTGGACTGAAAATAACTGACTGGCTTTCAGCAGAAAATTATTCGGTGTTGTTCAGTCACATCAGTTTCCAACTGTAAGTTCAGGCAAAGCAACTCTAAATTTTGTGGATTTCAATGACAGCTCAACAGAAGAAAAATACAGGTTCTGAAATAGTTTAAACTCTAAAGTGATGTTAGTGTTTGAATGTCTAATGCATTTGGTCAAAATTCCTGGATCTTAACAGAACTCTTATCCCACTTAATTAGGATGTTAATGACTCCACTGACACAATGGAAAGAGGAGATACGAGTGGTTCGTACATTAAATTAGTAAGCATAATTTTAATGCTGCTTAACTGATGCACATGATATTAATCACAGGGCAGCGTCTCTTCCGACTGTAGTTTTGTATCAGGTATAAATGTTAGGATAGTATAGGTGGATAGTAGAGTGGTCTTTCACACTGACATTCTGGCCCCCTTTGAATGCATTTACTTTGTCCTCCAGGCACTCTGTATCATTCCCTTCGCTCTACCCATTGCACTTTGGATTGAGTTTGAGTTTGGATTGATTGTATTTATGTATAGTATTATCTGAGTTGATGAGATAGCGTGTAAAAACAAAGCTTTTCACTGTACCTCAGTACATGTGACACTAATAAACCTCAACCTAAACACAAACCATTTGCCCTGAAGTACTTGGGTCAGTTGGCAGTCAGATCTGGACTTGAAATAAATTTGACAGCTGTAACTCAGTCCTCAATGAATGAGCTCCACTGCACAAACCACTTCAATTTTGACAACTGAAATTGGCAATCAGATTTCTGGAAGCTACAGGGTTGAACGCCACAGGAAGTCAAAGATACGTTGACAAATAATTGGTTACAGCACAGAAAAAGAGAAAAGCTGAATGTCAAATATGGGAACTTCTCATGTATTGGGAGTTTAAGTTTGAACATGGATATTTGTCATTTCATAATGCAGGACATTCATTTTTGTGCTGGTTTTGAAAGAAAAATTTGGATTTTAATCATACCCCTTTAAACTACTAGGCCAATATATTCCCAAGATTTTTCTCTCAATGTCAGCAAGACAAAGGAAATAGGAGTAAAGCTTGTTCTGGACCACCCATATTGAAACAATGGCCAAGCAAGCACAACAACATTTCTACTTCTTTCGAAGGCTTAGGAAGTCCGTCATGTCCCCCAACAACTCTCACCATATTCTATAGATGCACTGCAGAAAGCATTTTATCGGGATGCACCACAGCATGGTTTGGGAATAGCTCCATCCAAGACTGCAAGAAATTATAGACAACTGTGGATGCAGCCCAGACCATCACACAAATCAACCTCCATTCCATTGACTCCATTTACACCACGTTGCCTCGGCATAATCAAGGACGAGTCATACCCTGGTCACAACCTCTTCTCCCTTCTACCATCAGGCAAGAGGTACAGAAGTGTGAGAATGCACACCTCCAGATTCAGGGGCAGTTTCTTCCTATCTGTTATCAAGCAACTGAACCAAAGAGCGGTCGAGCTACTATTTACATCACCTGGAGACCCCCAGACTATCTTTAATCAGACTTTACTGGACTTTACCCTGCACTAAACATTATTCTGTTTATCCTGTTTATGTACACTGTGGATGGGTCGATTATAATCATGTATATTCTTTCCGCTGACTTCTTCTTCTTTTCGTGTCCATCTTGTTACAAATGTTGACCTCGCTGTCATCGTCCGTCCTGAATAGGACGCAAGCGTCCGGCGACAATCAGTGGAAGCCATCACTTGTTGTAATAGATGATGGTGGTAGCAGAATTAGCTCAGGATACTTCCAGTTTTCAGTCCCGCGACGTGGACGCTTCTGCTATGGGGCCTTCTGCTGACTGATTAGTACGCAACAAAAGCTTTTCACTGTACCTTGGTATACGTGACAATAAACTAAACTAAAAGCTAAGTTCAAATTCCTTTCCTCTGTGACACCAATTTGGCTTTGTGTTAGTATCGATTTATCACATGTACAGAGCTATAGTGAAAAACATTGTTTTGCTGATATCCAGGCAAATCGGACCACGCATGGATTCAACAGGTAGTGCAGGAAGAAAAAGTAAGCAAAGTATAGAATGTGTTGTTACGGCTACAGTGCAATTGCTGATAAAAATAATGCAAGGGTTGCAACAAGATAGGTTGGGAGATGAGCAATTTATCCCAGATATAGATACATAGACAATAGGTGCAGGAGTAAGCCATTCGGGCCATTGAGCCAGAACCGCCATTCAAAATGATCATCCACATTCAGTACCCCGTTCCTGCCTTCTCCCCATATCCCTTGATTCCGCTAGCCCTAAGACCTCTATCTAACTCTCTTTTGAATGCATCCAGTGAATCGGCCTCCACTGCCTAATGAGGCAGAGAATTCCACAAATTCACAACTCTCTGGGTGAAAATGTTTTTCCTCATCTCAGTTCTAAATGGCCTACCCCTTATTCTTAAACTGTAGCCACTGGTTATGGACTCCCCCAACATCGGGAACATGTTTCCTGCATCTGGTGTGTCCAATCCCTTAATGATTTTGTATGTTTCTAGAAGATCCCCTCTTCTAAATTCCAGTGAATACGAGCCCAGTCCCTCCATCCTGGGAATTAACCGTGTGAATATACGCTGCATTCCCTCAATAGCAAGAATGTCCTTCCTCAAATTCAGAAACCAAAACTGCACACAATACTCCAGGTGTGGTCTCACCAGGGGCCTATACAACTGCAGAAGGACCTCTTTGCTCCTATATTCCTCTCGTTATGAAGGCCAACATGCCATTATCTTTCTTCACTGCCTGCTTACTTTCAGTGATTGGTCTCGTTGTACTTCCCATTTTCCTAACCTGACACCATTTAGATAATAATCTGCCTTCCTGTTTTTGCCACCAAAGTGGATAACCTCACATTTATCCACATTATACTGCATCTGCCCACACCCAACCTGTCCAAGTCACCCTGCATCCTCAAAGCATCCTCCTCACAGTTCACTCTGCCATATGAGAGGTCTGATCAAAAGTTTGCTTTCAGCTTTTGTATATTCTGCCCTCAGGGAGAGTGGAGAAGAGAGAATGAAGATGGTGGGATCAGTGTTGGATTATGTTAGCTGCTTTCTGGGGGCAGCGTGAAGTGAAGACAAAGTGAATTGAGAGGGATGAGGTTGGAGGGAGGGCGGGAGGGGGGTGGATTGTGTGATGGACTGGGCTACATTCTCAACTGTTTGCAAGTGTTGGTGGTCTTGGGCAGAGCAGTTGCCACACAAAGCTGTGATGCATCCAGGTCCAGGAAGGCTTTCCCCCATGGGATCAATTAGCAATCTCTACCACTTTGACACTTGCACAAATTAAGCATTTTTCTCAGCTGAGGTGAAAGAGTCACCAAATACCTTTAAGATTTAAGTGCGAATGAACCTTCATTCACCGTACATCAACCTTTCGGTGGAAGTTGAGAGCTCGTTCTCTTGAGCTCACAGCTGTGCTAAATCGCACGTTAAAGAAGCTGTTGCTTGGTTCCCTTTGACGAGGTTGCACCTTTGCAAATGTTTCAGCCATTAGCATCTCTGGGGCATAGAGCCCATAGGAAGGCCCGAGTACCCATCACGTGAAGAAAACGGAACTTCTGTTTTTGCATCTTGTAATAGTTGAACTCACTTTACAGACGGATTGAACCGTGACGAACAATATAAACATTTATGATTGTAGGAAGGAACTGCAGATGCTGATTTACACCGAAGTCAGGCACAAAATGCCGAAGTAATTCAGCAGATACATTGGATAGCGTGCAATCAAAAGCTTTTCACTGTATCTCGATACATGTGACAATAATAAACCAAAACCAATACTAATCTTTGAAATGCCCTGTGTATCAAATGACATCATTGAATGAATTAAAAAAAGGGAACCTCCTTAATTCCCAGAGACTCAGGTTTAAACAGAACATAGAAAAGTACAGCACAAGAACAGGCCCTTCCGCCCACAATTTCTGTGCCGAATATGTTGGCAGGCTAAACCGCTCTCATCTGCCTGCAGATGATCCATATATCCATCCATTCCTTGCACCTCCACCTGTTTTAGTAATAGTAAATTTAAATTGATAGCAATAAACTTCCAATAATCCCCATGTTCCTTTCTCCATGTCAGAGAATCTCACTCTTATGGGCCTGTGCCAATTAGGTGATTTTTTAGGTGACTGCCGGCGACTGACATAGTCGTAGCAGGTCGCTGAAAAAACGCCGACTGGAACCCTCCTACGACAATGTCTACGACAAGCTACAACAACCTACCACCTAGTCGACGTCAAGCTACAGGAAGCTACCGACAACCGGTGACCCAATCGTCGCGACTTAGGACGTCCACCTACAACCACACCTACGACAACCAACGACCACACAGGCGACAATGTATGACACCCAAAGTCAACCAACGTCCACCCGTGACAAGCTACGACCCTGTCGGCGACAACTGAAGATAATTCATGTCATTTTGACCTCCAAAACAATGGAATCACCCAGTTTTCCTATAAAAGGGGTTGTAGGGTGGGGTTTCCAATAATTCTGCATCATGTCTAACATGGAGCAACATCAGAGGGCATTGCTCTTATTACAAGAAGAAGCCTGCTGTTTGCAGCAGCCCTCGTGCTTATAGATCAGCAAGACAGAAGGACAAGAAGATTGGGAAAGAAGAAGCCCAAGAAGAGGTCTGATTGATTGAAGCCGTTGTCCCTGAAGAGACCCAGGTTGGGCTGGTATGGCAACCTGATGACTGAGCTCCAGCAAGAAGATGAGCTGCCTTCAGAAACTTCACTAGGCTCCCCCTGAACTGTTTCAGGAGCTGAAGACACGGGTGGGCCCTCTCCTGGAGAAAAAGGAGACCTTCATGAGGAAGCCACTGGAAACAGGCTAGCCATCACCCTACGCTACCTGGCATCAGGAGGCTCCTACAAGAGCCTCGCCTACAGCTTTCTTGTGGCCCACAACACCATCAGCAAGGTTGTCCGAGAGACCTGTGAGGCCATCATCTATGCTTATGAAGATGAAGTCATGGACTGCCCTAGTACACCAGATGAGTGGAAGAGAGTGGTGCAGGGCTTTGATACAAGATGGAACTTCCTGCACACATGTGGGGCAGTTGACGGCAAGCATGTGGCCAACAGGTGTCCACCCAAGGGATGTTCTATGTACTTTAACTAAAAGAAGTTCCATTCCATAGTACTCATAGCAGTGGTGGATGCAAACTACAACGTCCTGTTTGTGGATGTGGGCACACCTGGCAGTGTCGCAGATGGTAGGATCTGGAGAGAGACCTCCCTTGGGCAAGCACTGGAAGAAGAGCAGGCTTCCCTGATCCAGAATCTCTGCCAGGAGACAACCCTGACATCCCCTACACACTGGTTGGTGATGATACCTTCCCACTCAGGTCATGGATGATGAAGCCATACCCTCACAGGCAGATGTGAAGGGAGCAGAAGAACTTTAACTACAGGCTGTCCAGGGCTAGGAGGGTCGTGAAAAACGCTTTTGGCATCCTCGCCAGCTGATTCAGATGCTTGCTGATTACGATGGAGCAGGAGCCCAAGAATGTGGAGACCATTGTCTATGCAGCAGGTGTCCTCCACAACCTGATCTGTACCACAAGTGCAGCAGCAGCAGCCATGGTGGAGGGTGACCGAGTGGACAACCAGACAGGCAACATCACACCAGGCTCATGGAGAACTGGAGGACAGGCTGCACCGATGGTGGCACTGGGGAGATTTCCAGGAAACACCTGCAACAAGAGAGCCAAGAACCAGAGAGACCATCTCTGCACTTACTACAACTCTGAAATAGGTAGTGTACCATGGCAGAACAACACGATCTGAAGACCAGCAGCAAACAGCCCACACCACAAACAGAAGTCCACCACTCCAGAGGAGAGCCCACAACAGACCACAAGAAAAGGCTAATCTCAGGGCCACCCACATCCTCCAAAATGATTTTAATTTTCAATACAGTACAATGCTTGTGTTTGTGTTTGTTTTGTTGATCAAATTATATGAAAAGATTTTGCTTTTCAATGCAGTGCAATGCTTGTGTTTGTGTTTATTTTATTGATCGGAATATATGAAATTTAAATGTTTGAAAGTAATGCCATGAGACAGTACTTGGAAATATAATATCTTCATACATCAATTTGCCGTCAAAATGTCAAGCATTTACTTTATTGATATTGAAACAAACAAGTTTTAAAAACAAAATAAGGTTGATAAGAACATACAACACTGCATACAAAAATATTATAATCACATTAAAATTGAAATTATCTATAATAAATCTATGAAGAATCATAACTTTAACAACAAAGATTTTTTGTATTTATTATTAGATTAGAAAGAACATACATTTGTGCATACAAAAATAAATATATTATAATCACATAATATTGTACTCCCATACCCCAATAAACTGGAATTCATCGGTCAGCACCGGCGACAACCTACGTCACCTGGCAACAACTTTAGTCATCCTGGCAACAACGTACGACAGCACCTATGTCAGGAGAAGACAAGCTATGCTCATTGGCGTCAAGCTCACTGTCGCCGAAAAGTTTTGAACATTTCAAAATCTAGTGGCGACAAGAAAATTGCTACGACTCTTTGGGCGACTTGAGGAGAATACTCACGACCATACAGGCGTCGCCCCGCGACCATGTGGCGACAGCCTAGTCGCCTGTTGTCGCCTAAAAAATTGCGTAAGTGGGACAGCCCCATTACAGGTGGAAATTTGAAGAGTTTTGAGGTTGGGGAAAGGAAGGAATTGGACAGGATCCAATTGCGAGGACCATAAAATGGATACTTTGCTGGTAGGGGACTTCTCCCTTCTGCTTGTGGCTCAAGAGTACTGCTATACTTTCAAGAGAGAGCTAGATAGGGCTCTTAAAGATAACGGAGTCAGGGGATATGGGGAGAAGGCAGAAACAGGGTACTGATTGAGGATGATCAGCCATGATCACATTGAATGGCGGTGCTGGCTCGAAGGGC
Source organism: Malacoraja senta (assembly GCA_038087875.1). Classification (NCBI taxonomy): domain Eukaryota; kingdom Metazoa; phylum Chordata; class Chondrichthyes; order Rajiformes; family Rajidae; genus Malacoraja; species Malacoraja senta. The sequence continues at coordinate 170,501,669 of CM075977.1, forward strand.
CGAATGACCTACTCCTGCACCTATTGTCTATTAAAGAATTTTAAGTGTAGACCTGCCACCTGAGGCAACAGGGGACACACTCATCCCACACTGGGCTGCATAACTACTAAAAGTGGCCTATTTGACATCAGGTTTTAGATCTTTATTTTACATCCAATCCTGCCTCAACCAGTCCATTGAAGCTAAAATTCCTCTCCATCCCAGGATTTATCGGTAGAGTGGATATCCTGTTTAATCATATCGCAGAGGTTCATGCATTTCAGAGCCATTCACTGATTCATCCCGAGATACCTTTGTGTCCTGTAGAGGTATTTTCTTTCTTTGATGCCTTCAGTTTCTCCTCAACCGTCAATTTTTTTCTCCACTTTCTTTAGATTAAGTTTTCCTTTTACACTTTCCTAGTTATTCCAACTTACAAAAATTAATGAAAAAAACAACACTTATATGAAATGTGGCATTGGGGATGACACTTGGTTTGGCAGTGACCACACCAATACGCGCAGTGGAGTAAACTCAAGTGATATATTTTATTTGCAGAGGTAAGAAAGTCCAGAACCGCCCGAGGGTGCTGTCCCACCCTCAGAGTGAATGTGCGATGACGCTGGTGATCTGGGGCTTGACCCGGCAGCTCGGTCCTGGTTTTCGCATGAGGAGGCGTGTGTGCGTGCATGCGCGTCTGCATCCTTGAGTGTGGGTGCATCTGTGTGTGCATGTGTGTGTGTGTGTCTGTGTGTGTGTGTGCATGAGCGTGTCCGTGTGTGCAAGTGCCCATCCGTGTGTGTGTGTGTGTGCGTGACTCAGTCTCACTCAAACCTGCAACAGTGAATCACAGCTGCAGCAAGGTCCATCTTATCTCCCTGCCTCACTCTCTTCTTACTCTCTTCTTTCTTTCTTTCTTTCTTCCTTCTTCCTCTTTCTGTAGTATTTCTCATCTGATTCTTCGCATATTCTCCTCTCTGACTAGAATGCCGGGTTTTATAGGGAGTAGGCTGACAAGGTTCAAGTGGCCAACCAATATCAAATAATTGGATCCAGCTGTTTCCAATGATACTGGGATTGGCCTCTCCTGGTCTGCCAGCCAGTTAAAGGGATCAGCGTGAAATCTAAGGGAGAGGGCAGTAATAAAAAAAATGTAAAAGAATACCAAACAATGGGTCGATTGCTTCCATTATTTTCATGGCCAACACTAAAATTATATCTTCAATACATCTTTCTCATTTTTGATCTCTACCAATATTGACTGGATCGATGATCCTTCCAGTATGCCCTTTCTGTTTCAGCTGTGACATTCTCCCTGATTAGTCATGCACCTCCTCCCACCCCCTTTATTTCCTCCTCTGTCACGTCTGAAACACTGAGACACTGGAACATAGGGCTGCCAGATCTGCTCCTCTCACAGCAAAGTCTTTACAATGGCCACAATGTTAGAGTTCCATGCACTGATTCAGATGCTAAGTTCATCTAGTTTGTACATTATACACCTTACGTTGAGATAAACACACTTTAGCCCATCAGTTTCACCATGTTCATTTACTTATGTCCTTCCTTTCAGGCTTACTAATCATAACCTCTAACCTTCCATCAATCCCTCCACTTGCTGACCTGCCTCTCTGGTTCCCATTCCTCTGCCAATTTAGTTTAAAGCCTCCTGATTAGCAGTAGCCAACCTCCCTGCGAGGATATTGATTCCTCTAGAATTCAGGGTCAACCAATCCTTCTTATACCTGTTGCACCTGCCTGCAAGAGAGCCCGACATATCAGAACCATTTCCTCCTGCATCAGATCATTACCCAAAATCCATTTTCAAGTTTAGTTTAGTTTAGTTTAGAGATAGTGTGGAAACGGGCCATTGAGTTTATACCTACCAGGACTCACCCCTCACAGATTCTCAAGGTAGTCATAAAGTGCTGGAGTAACTCAGTGGGTCAGGCAGCATCTCTGGAGCAAAAATGATGGGTGATGTTTCGGGTTGGGACCCTTCCATCACCTATCAGTCTGAAGAAGGGTCTCGACCCCAAACATCACAGATTCCTTCTCTTCAGAGATGCTGCCTGACCTGTTGAGTTACTCCAGCACTTTGTGTTTATCTTCAGTGTATACCAGCATCGGCAGTTCCTTTCTACTCACAGATACTCCCTTTGTTCTATCCATCCCAACCCCACCTTCTCTGCACCTTAAAACTAATTAGTCTTCTTTGCTTCCCATTTCTAATGGAGAATCTTCAACTTTGAACATTGTCTCGCTTTTCCTTTCTACGAATGCTGCCTTACGTACGAGGTGTTTCTGTCACTTCCTGTTTCTATTTCAATGCCATTGAAAGCAGTGCTCAAAAGCAAATCCATTGTCAGATGCTCAAATGGTTTAGTTTGAATCGGGAAAGAGGCTTTTGATTCTGAAGCTGAGTGGCATCATCGCATTGATTTTCTGGAACCTGTCAGTATTTGATTGGGGTTTTGGGGAATTATGTAAACCTGTCCAGAGCAGCTGGTGTAATGCTGCAGGAATAAAAAAAAGAACCAGCTCACTTCAACAGGATTTCCAGATACTGTGTGAGGAAAAAAAAGAGAAGATGAAAAGTGGCTTAAAGGAAAATAATAAATGCTGTTCCACCTCACTGATATTGTACTATGAAAGCGGGTGCATAAAAAGATGCTTGAACCCTTTCATATCTCTAGATCCCTCTCTCCAGACTCACTGAAGAAGGGTCTCGATCTGAAGCATCACCCATTCCTTCTCTCCAGAGATGCTGCCTGTTCTGCTGAGTTACTACAGCTTTTTGTTTATATCTTCTACTTGAAACAGTTCATGTTTATTCCAATGTTGTGAGATTTGGGTTCAGAAAATACCATGGCAACAAAAAAGCTGTCTTCTTGAGATGTGATATAAATGAAGTAACAGTCTGAATGGCTTTTTAAATCATGCAACAGCAGCAATTGCAATGCCATTGTCTTAACAGTGATCCCGGTGGTCCATTGGGTGTTTAGTCAGCACAGGGAAACATTTACCAGAAAAATGTCAAACCTGCCCAAAGCCTAGTGCTTTCATTTCCATATTACAATGAAGTGCTGTGAAGTCAGCTAGAGCCCTCTGGGGAACTGCAAGAGCAACAACCTGATTTATTGGCTGTTTCTGGGTAATATTGTGAATAGTATTTTGTTTCCTTTTTTTTCTTTTTTATTGTCATTGTCCTCCTTAGATTCTCCTTCACACTCATGACTAATCCCACACACTTGAGAGAAACAAAGCAAGCCTGAGTGACTGAGTGAGAAGGTGGATCCTCAATGATAGGGGTTGCCTGAATACAACATGGATTTGCTGCATTGTGGGACCAACTTTGAATATGAAAATATGATGGGGAAAGAGTGGAAAGGGAATGGAAGATCTATGAACAGAAAGGAACTCTAATGGCTGTTTTTCTGACCTGTTCTGCACCGTGCATAGTTTGTCCAGCGTTTCGTGATAGCAGATCAAAGGTCCATCCATCTGGCTGCTTGTGGACATTGATAATGTCCGTTGATGTTGACGTTTTTTTATTGATTTCAACTGTGATGTTCTTCTTGGAACAAATTCCGCAACAGCAAAAATGGGTGATTTTTCACTTTGGGTGTAGAGAAGGGTGATGTGAATGAGTGGCTGAAGAAGGGTATGGAGCCAGCATTATCAAAGACCCATACCACCCTGGCCACACTCTTATTTTACACCTACTTATTTTTATTCACTAGCGTTTGAATCCCCTGATGTGGCCGGTCTTTGTTTTGTGTCTTTGAGCTGATTATTTGTACCTATGTGCTGTGTGCATTCCTGTGTATGTCTGTTTCTGTTTGTGATTTTAGCTACCTGCTCTGGTCTGTACAGCACTTTGGTCAACGCGGGTTGTTTTTAAATGTGCTATAATTAAACATTTATTATTATTATTATTACCATTGGAAAGAACGTATACAAGTCTGAAAACCATGACCAGCAGGTTCAAGAACAGCTTCTATCCAACTAACCATTTGGCTCTTGAACACTACGCAACAATAACCGATAAACTATGGATTATTTTTGGTTGCACAAAGGACTTTGGACTGTTATTAACACGTAATGGATTATTAATTTATTACATTTTTGTCTATTAAATATTATCTATATGTATTGTGTTATGGGCTTCTTATGGTGCTACAAGTTGTCAGTACATATAGAAACATAGAAACATAGAAAATAGGTGCAGGAGTAGGCCATTCGGCCCTTCGATCCTGCACCGCCATTCAACATGATCATGGCTGATCATCCAACTCAGTATCCTGTACCTGCCTTCTCTCCATACCCCCTTGATCACTTTAGCCACAAGGGCCACATCTAACTCCCTCTTAAATATAGCCAATGAACTGGCCTCAGCTGCCTTCTGTGGCAGAGTTTTTCTCATCTCGGTCCTAAAAGACGTCCCCCTTATCCTTAAACTGTGACCCCTCGTTCTGGACTTCCCCAACATCGGGAACAATCTTCCTGCATCTAGCCTGTCCAACCCCTTAAGAATTTTGTAAGTTTCTATAAGATCCCCCCTCAATCTTCTAAATTCTAGCGAGTACGAGCCGAGTCTATCCAGTCTTTCTTGATATAAAAGTCCTGCCATCCCAGGAATCAGTCTGGTGAACCTTCTCTGTACTCCCTCTATGGCAAGAATGTCTTTCCTCAGATTAGGAGACCAAAACTGTATGCAATACTCCAGGTGTGGTCTCACCAAGACCCTGTACAACTGCAGTAGAACCTCCCTGCTCTTATACTCAAATCCTTTTGCTATGAATGCTAACATACCATTTGCTTTCTTCACTGCCTGCTGCACCTGCATGCCTACTTTCAATGACTGGTGTACCATGACACCCAGGTCTCGTAGCATCTCCCCTTTTCCTAATCGGCCACCATTCAGATAATAGTCTACTTTCCTGTTTTTGCCACCAAAGTGGATAACCTCACATTTATCCACATTATACTGCATCTGCCATGCATTTACCCACTCACCCAACCGATCCAAGTCACCTTGCAGCCTCCTAGCATCCTCCTCACAGCTAACACTTCCCCCCAGCTTCGTGTCATCCGCAAACTTGGAGATGTTGCATTCAATTCCCTCATTCAGCTCATTAATATATATTGTAAATAGCTGGGGTCCCAGCACTGAGCCTTGCGGTACCCCATTAGTCACTGCCTGCCATTCTGAAAAGGACCCGTTTACTCCTACTCTTTGCTTCCTGTCTGCCAGCCAGTTCTCTATCCACATCAATACTGAACCCCCAATACCGTGTGCTTTAAGTTTGCATACTAATCTCTTATGTGCGACCTTGTTGAAAGCCTTCTGAAAGTCCAGATATAACACATCCACTGGTTCTCCCTTATCCACGCTACTAGTTACATCCTCGAAAAAGTCTATATGATTCGTCAGACATGATTTACCTTTCATAAATCCATGCTGACTTTGTCCAATGATTTCACCACTTTCCAAATGTGCTGCTATCCCATCTTCATTTACTGACTCCATCATTTTCCCCACTACCAAAGTTAGACTAACTGGTCTGTAATTCCCCGTTTTTTCTCTCCCTCCCTTTTTAAAAAGTGGGGTTACATTAGCTACCCTCCAATCCTCAGGAACTATTCCAGAATCTAAAGAGTTTTGAAAAATTATCACTAATGCATCCACTATTTCTGAGGCTACTTCCTTAAGTACTCTGGGATGCAGCCTATCTGGCCCTGAGGATTTATTGGCCTTTAATCCATTCAATTTACCAAACACCGCTTCCTGGCTAACCTGGATTTCACTCAGTTCCTCCATCTCCTTTGACCCACGGTCCCCTGCTATTTCCGGCAGATTATTTATGTCCTCCTTAGTGAAGACAGAACCAAAGTAGTTATTCAATTGGTCTGCAATGTCCTTGTTCCCCATGATCAATTCACCTGTTTCTGACTGCAAGGGACCTACATTTGTTTTACCTAATCTTTTTCTCTTCACATATCTATAAAAACTTTTGCAGTCAGTTTTTATGTTCCCTGCCAGTTTTCTTTCATAATCTATTTTCCCTTTCCTAATTAAGCCCTTTGTCCTCCTCTGCTGGAGTCTAAATTTCTCCCAGTCCTCTGGTAGGCTGCTTTTTCTGGCTAATTTCTATGCTTCATCTTTTGCTTTGATACTATCCCTGATTTCCCTTGTTATCCACGGATGCACTACCTTCCCTGATTTATTCTTTTGCCAAATTAGGATGAACAATTGTTGTAGTTCATCCATGCAGTCTTTAAATGCCTTCCATTGCATATCCACCGTCAACCCTTTAAGAATGAATTGCCAGTCTATCTTGGCCAATTCACGTCTCATACCCTCAAAGTTACCTTCTTTAAGTTCAGAACCTTTGTTTCTGAATTAACAATGTCACTCTCCATCCTAATGAAGGACTCAACCATATTATGGTCACTCTTGCCCAAGGGGCCACGCACAACAAGACTGCTAACTAACCCTTCCTCATTACTCAATACCCAGTCTAGAATAGCCTGCTCTCTCATTGGTTCCTTTACATGTTGGTTTAGAAAACTATCCCGCATTGCTTGAGTATATGGCAATAAAACTCGACCACCTGATTTTGAAGCATTCATGCATGGTAGAGGTATAATGTAGTCATAGAGTGAAACAGTGTGAAAACAGGCCCTTCGGCGTAACTTTCCCACACCCGCCAACATGTCCCAGCTACACTACCTGCTTTTGGTCCATATTCCTCCAAACCTGTCCTATCCATGTATCAGTCGAACTGTTTCTTTCTCCCCTGTTTCAGACAGAGAGCACTGCCAGGTGTGAGTGGGGAACTGAGGCCAGTTGTCCGTGATGTCTGGATCCCAATGCTCAGCACTTCGTGTTTTGGATTTGGCTAATGTTATTGATTTGGAATGTTATTATATCCGGAAGTGGCGGCGCTGTTGAACAGCAGCGGCTCGCCTGCAGTCCGTCTGTTTTTACTTTTTTTGTTGTTTTCTTTTGTCCTGTTTTAGTTAAAATTTAGTTTATTGGGTTGTGTATGTGTGGGGTGGGGGGGTGAAACATGATTTTTGTCTCTTCCTTCGGGGGGAATGCGACATTTTCTTGTAGTATCCCCCTTCACTGCCTCCTTCTGCGCTGAGGCCTAATGGCGGAGCTGCCGGCCTCCAACTCCAACTGCGACCGACCGACCTCGAGGCTCCGGAGGCAGAGCCAGGACTTACCAGCGTGGGGCTGGCCGGCTTCGGGGCTGCGGTGGCGTTCCGGCGGTGGCGACCGAGGACACTGGTGGAGACCTGAATCCGGAGGCTCGGCTGCGAGCCCGGTGGACGACATCGTCGGGAGCTTGCAGGTCACAGGTGGGTGACCTGTTTTTCTGGAGCTCCCGCAACTACAGCTGCGTCCACTGGACTGGAGGGCGGCAGCTTCGGCAGCTTCGGCCACCCCGGGCCGCGGAGTTTGAACCGGCCCGTCGCGGAGCATGGATTCAGCCGCGGGACTGACTTACCATCACCCGGCGGGGTCACAACATCAGAAGCCTGGATCGCCTCAGCGCAGAGGGAGAACAAAGCGGGAAGAGACAGAGACTTTAAGACTTTTGCCTCCATCACAGTGAGGAGGTGCCTGGTGAACTCACTGTGGTGGATGTTAATTTGTGTTTATTGTGTGTTTTGTTATTTATTATTATATGTATGACTGCAGGCAACGAAATTTCGTTCAGACCGAAAGGTCTGAATGACAAATAAAGGAATCTCTGAATCTCTCTGATTTGTAATTAGCCTGATTTGTAATTAGTTGACAAAACCTTAATTTATTAATCTGGAATATCCAGGGGGATGGGATAAGTGTAATATTAAAATGACATGCAAGGTGTCAGGCTGTCTGTCACAACATACAGCCCCGATAACGCATTATTTCCTTCAGTTAAATATTGGGAAGGTAGCGCTATTGTCATTTGCCACTCAACTATTATGTTTATTTACCTCTGACTATTTCTAAACCTCTCCCCCCCAAATTCCTTTGACAGGTTGAATAGAAATGTCCCCAATCTCATTATTTTATTAATTGAACACGTAGATGAACATCCTCAAGGAGTGTAATCAGATGGAAACTGATTCAGATGCGATGTTTAAGAGCTTGTTCAAAGAAGGCAAATTTTAAAGGAGTGACAGAGATACTTGCAGGGTAATGTGTGGGGAGGTTATTATTTGTCTTTAGTTTTAGCTCGAACCAGGACATCTGAAGATTCAAAGTTTAATATAGTAATTGTGCTGATACTGACTTCAACCAACCACGTAACGAATATCATCCATTCCGGAGGTTTATTTTTCTGATGCCATTTAAAGTGATTTCAATCACTTCAATGTAAAAGTAATTGCAAATGGGGAGCATTGGAACAAAAATTTACCCTCGGTACATATTAACTGTAATATAATAATGTATGCATGTTGGTAGGTGCAATCAAAACAAAGATCTTTTTATCATTTTGTGTTATGAATACCACAGAAAATATTGTGTACTCTCAAGATCACATTTAATAGAATAATATTGCTTAAATATATAGTTATTGGACTTTGCATTTCGGAAAAGTCCCAGCTGAGAGGAAGACAGCAAAATACTGAAAATATTGGGGGTGAAAATGACGTCAGGACAGTTTGTTAGGAAAATGAAGGAATTGCTAACAGAATATTAATACAGCGGAGTGAGTATAATTTTATGGATGAGAAATTGTGTTCAAACAATTGATGACTTCTTTGACAAAGTAACTAGCATGTTAGATAACAAGGAAGCCAATGGACGTAGCAAATTTTGTTATACAAAATTTGGTCTGTGAAGTGCTCCATAAAAGATGACCGCATTAAATAAGCACCTGTGGACTTGAACGTAATAGGTTAAGTCCAGGGGGTCAGATATGGGGCTTTATGTGTGGGCCAGATATATTGTCAGTGCAGAGGGGCTAGGAGCAAGGCCAAGTGTGTATCCAGAGTCAAGGTCTGGAATAGTACTAGGTGTGCTGTCAAAGCTGGGACAATGGGAGTGTTCAGCACTGGGAACCTAAGCAGGTAAGCAGCTATGATCAGGGTAGAATAGGGGGCCAGGTGTAAGGTTGGACTCAGGGTCAGGAATGAGAGAAGGTGTGGCGGTCCCTGGGGGGTAGGCCACTCCTTGGATCATCCCCCTCGCCGATTGAGGGACAGGGGCGTTGGTCTGCCACGGGGTTTCCAGACCACCCTGGGTGTGTGCTCTCGCTGTGTGTGGTGTGTTCTCGCTGTGTGGATTAAAGACTACTGTTTGAACCTGCCTGGCGTCTGGCCTTTTCCTGACCTCGTCCAGGCCGCTATGCTGGTGACCCCGCCATTCATCACACGTCATGATGGATAGCAACGCCGTTGCACTTAAGCTCCCTACTCTGTGGACCGAAGAGCCTGACATCTGGTTCCAGCAGGCAGAGGCACAATTTGCTGTGCGAGGTATTACAGCGGATGAAAAAAATACTTTAACGTGGTCAGCACGCTTGACCAAGCGACTGCGAGGCGAGTTAAGTCTTTCCTCAGAGCCCCCCCGTTAACTAACAAATATAGGGCCTTAAGGAATTCCTTATCAGGAGGTTTGGTCTTGGTGAATCTGAGCGGGCAGCTCGGATTCTCCGAATGGATGGCCTGGGCGACCGCCGGCCGTCTGCCCTCCTGGAGGACATGCTCACCCTATTGGGGGACCACGAACCTTGTTTTCTATTTAAGTTTGCTTAACTGCAGCAGCTCCCACCCGACATCCACCTGCAGCTCGCCAGGGATCCCTTTACGGACATGCAGGCACTGCCTGAGCAGGCTGACGAGCTGTGGATGTCCCGCCAGCGGGACCTGGATGAGCTGACCGTCCTTCCCGTGGCCTTTGGAGGCTCAGAGCAGGTCGGGGCCGCTATCGACCGCGTCTCCGCTGCTCCCAGTCGGCCCCCGCGGTGAAATCCGGCCTCCATTGGTCATTCCACTGCAGGCACGTCCTTCCAGTACGGCCCGCCTGCAGTTACATCCAACGCCATCAGAGGTCGCTGGCATTCAAACCAGCCAAATTGGCTTGCAGTTCCACCAGACGCCAGCAGAGGGGGTTGGTGCTATTACCACCGTCGCTGGGGAGCTGCAGCCAGGCAATGTCGCTCACCCTGTTCATTCCCGGGAAACGAAGGGGCCGGTCGTCAGTGATTCCTTCGGCGGCCGGCAAAATTCATCGCGTCTTCGCCTGAGATCGCCGCACTGGAGGTTGATTCCTCGTAGACACTGGTGCAGAAGTGAGTGTTCTGCCTCCCTCCATCGCTGACATCCGTGTGGGCAAACGGGGCCCCCTCCTCACCGCGGCAAACGGGAGTGCTATTCGCACCTACGGGTTTCGCACCATCTCCCTCAACTTTGGCCGCAGTGTAGCGGCCCGAACGAGGTCAGTAAAAGGCCAGACGCCACACGGGTTCAATTAGCAGACTTTAATGCTTACAACGAGAGCACCCCACACACACACCTCGAGAGCACTAAATCCAGGGTCGACTGGAAACCCCGTGGCAGACCAGTCCCCTGTCCTTCACTCGGCGAGGGGGATGATCCAAGGAGTGGCTTACCCCCCAGGGACCGCCACAGCAGCTCCTTTACGTGGGAGTTCATCATTGCCGATGTTTCCCAGCCGCTGCTGGGCGCCAACTTCCTTCGAGCCCATTCACTTCTCGTGGATGTCAAGCGGCGGCTCCTGGTGCACTCCGTCACGCTGGAGCCGGTCTTCCTCCGCATTGGTGATCCCTTATCACGCCCTGATGGCCCCCTGTCGTCCATGGATGCGACTTTCGCGCGCATCCTGGCGGATTTTCAGGACATCCTTGAACCCCACTTCCGCTCCTCCACCCCCAAGCACGGGGTGGAGCACTATATCCCTACTGCCTGTGCACGCCCGGGCGCGTTGTCTCGCGCCAGACAAGCTTCGTCTGGCTCGGGAGGAGTTCTGCCTGATGGAGGCGATGGGCATCGTGCGTCCCTCCGATAGTCCATGGGCGTCTCCGCTCCACATGGTCCAAAAGGCGGGCGGGGGCTAGCGCCCGTGTAGGGATTACCGTCGCCGACAGGTACCCGGTCCCGCACATTCAGGACTTCAATGCCCATCTGGCCGGAGCATCGGTATTCTCCAAGGTGGACCTCGTGCGAGGGTACAACCAAATTCTGGTCCACCCCGACGATATCCCGAAGATGGCCATTATAACGGCATTTGGACTATTCGAATTTGTATGGATGCCGTTTGGGTTGAAGAACGCTGCACAGGCCTTTCAGTGGCTTATGGACTGTGTGTGCCGCTGCCTGTACTTCGTCTTCGTATACTTGGATGACATACTCATGGCCAGTCGCTTGGGGCAGGAGCATTGCATTCATCTCCGTCGGCTGTGTCAGCGCCTCAGCGATTTTGGTTTGTCCATCAACTCGTCCAAGTGCCGTTTCGGGGTGACGGCTATCGACTTCCTCGGCCACCGCCTAACTCCACAGGGGGTGGTGCCTCTGCCGGCCAGGGTGGATGCTGTCCGCAGGTTCCCCCGTCCGACCACAGTTAGTGGCCTACAGGAATTCGTGGGGATGGTCGCCTTTTATCACCGCTTCCTGCCGGCAGCGGCAGCAGTCATACGTCCGCTTTTCCACCTGATTGCTGGTCATCGCAGGGAGGTTGATGGTCCGTGGAAGCAACAGCCGCATTCGAGAGGGCTAAGGAGGCACTGGCTGAGGCCACGATGCTCGTCCACCCACGAGAGGACGCCTCGACCTCCCTGACAGTAGACGCTTCTGAGGTTGCGGTTGGGGCAGTGTTGGAGCAGCTCGTTGACGGATGCTGGCAGCCACTCGCCTTCTTCAGCAGGCATCTTAATGGTGCTCAACGCCGTTACAGTGCTTTCGACCGTGAGCTCCTTGCCCTGTATCTCGCCGTACGCCATTTCCGCTACTTCCTGGAGGGGAGGCCTTTTATTGCATTTATGGATCACAAGCCGCTAACCTTCGCGTTCGCCAAGGTTTCAGACCCGTGGTCTGCCCGGCAGCAGAGGCAGTTGGCGTATGTGTCCGAGTACACCACCTCCATCCGTTTCGTTGAGGGCAAATTCAACAGGGTGGCCGACGCCTTATCGCGTCCTGCGGTTCTCCAAGTCGCTGAGGGTATTAATTATTCCGCCCTGGCAGCCGCACAGCTGGTCAACGAGGAGATGGCCGCCTATCGTACGGCAGTTTCGGGCCTGCAGTTGGAAGACGATGTCTGTGGTCCTGGGGGCACAACGCTGCTGTGCGATGTCTCCACTGGACTTCCGCGACCCAACGTCCCTGTCGCCTGGCGGCGCAGGGTGTTTGAGGTGCTCCATGGGCTTGCGCATCCCTCCATCCGGCGACAACGGCCCTTGTAGCCTCCCGCTTCATGCGGCACGGGCTGCGGAAGGAGGTTGGACATTGGGCGTGCACTTGCATCCCGTGCCAGACCGCCAAGGTGCAACGGCACGTGCGCGCGCCGTTGCAGGAGTTCACCATCCCTCGGCAGCGGTATGACCACATTCACGTGGACATCGTGGGGCCACTGCCGCCGTCCTGGGGCATGACCTATCTACTCACCGTCGTGGACCGCTTCACGTGGTGGCCTGAAGACATTCTGCTACCTGATTCTTCAACGGTCGCTTGTGCTCGAGCCTTGGTGGCGCACTGGATCGCCCGGTTTGGGGTGTCACTGGACATAACATCCGACCGGGGGCCTCAGTTCACGTCGGAACTGTGGTCAGCCATGGCACGCCTCCTGGGTGTTCGTCTACACCACACGACGGCGTATCATCCGCACGGCCTGGTGGAGCGGTTTCACCGTCAACTCAAGGATGCCCTGAAGGCACGGCTGAATGATCCGGACTGGGTGGACGCTCTCCCGTGGGTTTTGCTGGGGATCTGCACCGCACCGAAAGAGGACTTGGCCTCCTCCTCCGCCGGGTTGGTGTATGGCTCCCCATTGACGGTGCCCGGGGAGTTCATCCCACCGGCACGGGGCCAGGTGGAGCATCCTTCGGACACTCTGCAACGTCTTCGGCAGAAGGTGGGCAAGCTGGCGCCGGTGCCCACGTCTCATCATGAGTCCTTCCATCCGCACGTTCCCTCTGTTCTGGAGGACTGCCAGTTCATCTTCCTGCGCAGGGATGATCATCGGACACCTCTCCAGCGGCCGTACGAGGGTCACTTCCGAGTCCTAGAGCATGGCTCATCTACATTCGTCCTGGACATGGGGGGTCGGCATGAGACTGTTTCGGTTGCGCGGCTGAAGCCAGCACATATTGACATTGATCGGCCATTGCTGGTAGCGCGGCCCCGTAAGCGAGGGCGCCCTCTGTCTAGGGTACCTCCTCCAGTAGCTACTCCGTCCTCTGCACCTGTTGGTCAGTTGCCTGTTCCTGTGCCGGGCATGGTGTGCACCCGGGCTGGCCGCCGTGTATGCCCTCCTGTCCGTTTCGTGCCTCGGGTACTTGGGGGGGGGGTCCTGTGGCGGTCCCTGGGGGGTAGGCCACTCCTTGGATCATCCCCCTCGGCGATTGAGGGACAGGGGCGTTGGTCTGCCACGGGGTTTCCAGACCACCCTGGGTGTGTGCTCTTGCTGTGTGTGGTGTGCTCTCGCTGTGTGGATTAAAGACTACTGTTTGAACCTGCCTGGCCTCTGGCCTTTTCCTGACCTCGTCCAGGCCGCTACAAAGTCAAGTCAAGTCAAGTCACATTTATTTATATAGCACATTTAAAAAACAACTCTCGTTGGCCAAAGTGCTTTACATTTGTTATAAGAATAGCACAAAAAAAACAAACTACATACATATATACATGTAGCCCTCACTCAGAGGACATCAGGAAAGGCTTGGGAGTATAGATAAGTCTTTAGTCTTGACTTAAAAGAGTCGATGGAGGGGGCGGTTCTGATGGGAAAGGGGATGCTGTTCCACAGTGTAGGGGCTGCAACCGCAAAGGCGCGGTCGCCCCTGAGCTTATGCCTAGACCGTGGGATATTCAGCAACCCCAAGTCGGCCGATCTGAGGGGCCTGGAGGTGGAGTGGTGGGTGAGAAGACTTTTTATGTAGGTGGGGGCAAGCCCATTGAGGGCTTTGTAGACATGGAGGAGGATCTTGAAGTTTATACGGAACTGCACAGGGAGCCAGTGGAGAGAGGCCAGGATCGGGGTGATGTGGTCCCTTTTTCGGGTGCCCGTCAGGAGTCTCGCTGCGGCGTTTTGGACCAGTTGCAGGCGGGACAGGGAAGATTGGCTGATGCCAGTGTAAAGGGAGTTGCAGTAATCTAGGCGGGACGAGATGAATGTGTGGAAGATCTTTTCCAGGTCATCAAACTGGAGGAATTGTTTTATTTTAGCTATCGTTCGAAGCTGAAAGAAGTTAGCTTTTACCACGGCATTGACTTGTTTGTTAAATTTCAGTGCTGAGTCAAATATCACGCCAAGGTTTTTGACATGAGGTTTGAGTAGTGGGGTAAGGCTTCCAAGGCTGCCTGCTATCATTTTGATTGAGTCCGAGGGGCTGAGAAGGATGACCTCAGACTTACTCTCGTTTAGTTGGAGGAAGTTCTGGGCCATCCAACACTTTATATCCTCGAGGCAGTGGGTAAGGTTAAACAGATTTGATTGTTTTTTGGGCTTCAGGGGGAGATAGAGTTGTGTATCGTCTGCGTAGCAATGGAAGGAAATGCCGTGCCTTTCAATTACTTGGCCTAAGGGGAGCATATACAGGGAGAAGAGAATGGGACCAAGGATGGAACCTTGTGGAACCCCACAGCACAGATTAGCTGGGGAGGAGAATGGGTTGCCTATGTTAGTCGAGAAACTCCTACCTTTGAGGTAGGAGATGAACCAGCTCAGGGCAGTGCCATCAATACCAACCCCATACCGGAGACGGTCAATTAGGATGGTGTGGTCGACAGTATCAAATGCTGCGCTGAGGTCAAGAAGGAGCAGAATTGCACAGTCGCTGGAGTCAACGGTGAGCAGTAGGTCATTGTGTACCTTCAACAAGCCAGACTCTGTGCTATGGTGAGCCCTGAAACCTGATTGGAAAGTTTACAAGATGGTGTTTTGGTGAAGGTAAGGTATAAGTTGACTTAAAATTACCTTTTTAAGGTATGCAACTGGAGTCAGGGTCAGGAGTAGTACCAGGTGTGCAGTGGGACCCAGGTTGGTCAACATGGGCCAAGTGTTTGATTATAATCTGATTTCCATACATGAATATACTAAGATCATTCATGTGCTGCACCTGTTGATCAGAGCCTGGCTCTACTGTGGAATGTAATTAGGAATGTAAATTAGCCCAACCTTATTCATAGCTAATCCAATTTAAAACATAAATATTGCATTCAAGTGTAAGTTAAAAGACTCGCTACAGTATGCACCAGATTGCACAATTTCAAGCTGAAAAATGTGAAAGCTCCGTACCAATGCGTGGGGGGACACTCCCCTCCCACACCCTCCCCCCCCCCCCCCACACCTTTCCCCCCCCTCGGTCACTACGCTCCCTCGGGCTTGGTCTCTCACAATTTCTCACTCCCAACTCTCACCCAATGTTGGCGGCCCTGGCACTGATATCGATGGAATGCAAACCATTGCACTGCTAGACACCGTCAAAAGCTGAGACACCTGTTCTCCTGCAACTGGTTCTTTTTGCCACCTATTCAGCTCGCTACTATTTCAATACCCCCCCCCCCTTGATTTTTCATATACCCTCAGTTTACCATATCCCCACTCCTCCTGGTCACTCCTGAGATCCTGATACCCATAGCCTGTCACAATTTATCTGAAGCATCTGATCACTATTCCCTTGCACTATAATTGCCCTGATCCCCTCTTCAATATCAAAACCACAATCTTCATGTGCACCCTGCCCCCATCTATGGCCACTCCTCGGTAACCACTAAGAACATCAAAATGGAAATTAATAAAGACTTTCAACATCAAGGAATGTTAAGTAGCTGCTCCACAACAACTGATCCCTGTGATTCCTCAACAGTCAACCTTCCATCCTTGGACAAAACACCATTCTGCCCAGCAGATAAACAAACCTGCCAATTCGACTGACTGTATGGTAGTAAACTTGACTAAAACACTAAAATTTTCTCTGGAGTTGAAACATAAAACTTAAAACATAGAAAAGTACAGGAACAGGCCCTTCAGCCCACAATGTCTGTGGGATGCCAGGATGCCAAGATAAACTAATCTCGTCTGCCTGCACAGGATCCATATCTCCACATTCACGTGCCTATCCAAATGACTCTTAAATGGCACTACTTTATCTGCCTTCACCACCATTGCTAGCAGTATGTTCTAGGCACTCACCAATCTCTGTGTAAAAAAACCTGACCCACACATTTCCTTTAAACATTGCTCCTCTCAACTTAAAGCTAAGCTTTCTAGTCTTTAACATTTCCATCTCAAGAAAAAGGTTCTAACAGTTTATCCTATCAATTCCTACCACGTTTGGGGAATCCTGAATATGCAAGTTTGCACAGGGAACAAACCATAAGGATTCCTTACCTAAACTTATCCCCCACCCCTTCCGGTAATCCCTTTCCTCCACTATCCCACACCAATCCAAAGCAATGCCCCAATAAATATGTGACTCAAGCCATAGTCATAAAGTCATACCATGTGGAAACAGGCCCTTCAGCCCAACTTGCCCACATCGGCCAACATGTCCCATCTACACTAGTCTCACCTACCTACATTTGGCCCATATCCTTCTAAACCTGCCCTATCCATGCACCTGTCTACTTTTTTCTTAAATATTGCGATAGTACCTGCATCAACTAGCTCTTCTGGCAGCTCGTTCCTACATCTACTACCCTTTGCGTGAAAAAATCCCTCAGGTTCCTATTAAATCTTTCCCCCCTCACCTTAAACCCATGTCCTCTGGTTCTTGATTCTCCTACTCTGGGCAAGAGCCTCTGTGCGTCTACCCGATCTATTCCTCTCATGATATTGTACATCTCTATATGATCGCCCCTCATTCTCCTGCGCTGCAAGGAATAGAGTCCTAGCCTACTCAACCTCTCGGCTCTTGAGTCCTGGCAATATTCCCATAAAACCTCTCTGCACCCTTTCCAGCTTGACAACATCTTTCCTTTGACATGGTGCCCAAAACTAAACAATACTTTAAATGCGGCCTCACTAACGTCTTATACAACTGCAACTATTGAAGGCCAATGTGCCAAAAGCCTTTGTGACCACCCTATCTACCTGTGATGCCACTTTCAATGAACTATGTACCTGTACTCCTAGATCCCTCTGCTCTACAACACTTCCAACATACCACTCATGTTGGTTGGACAAAACATCCAAAATTCACTTTGAGCCTTTTTTGCTCTGCCATGAGAATTAAAATGTGTGCTCACGCTTTAAGCACATGTAGTAATCTTGTACTCTCACCCAAAATCTTGGAGATGATAAGATCTAATACAGATGGCCAGCATGAACAGATGGGCTGCAGGGCCCATTTCTTTGCTGTATGACTCTATGACTTTTATACTAGAAATGAAAGACCAATTTTTAAGGGAGTTGCTTTCATGTGCTCTTCGATGAACATTGGGGTACATATTTCTACAGAATTCATAGTGTGCAGGATCATTCTCTTGGACACATTTCAGAAATATTTTAAATTGCTCTGCTTCTCAAAAAAAAAAAGTATGGAGCTGCAACATGGAGAATAATAGATGTCTGAGAGCGTTTTAGTGATATACTTCATCTCTCCTGTTCTATCCTGCAATTCTCATCATTATATTCCACCTGAGGAAATATACTTATTACTTTGGTCAAAGACTTAGAAAAGTGTCATATTTTATAAAATAAAAAACAACTATAGATTTAGATTTACAAAAGTATCTTCATCTTCAGACGATTCCCACGTTTATATTATGAAAACTACAAATGAAGTTTGGAACTGATGAAAGAGGATGATTAAAACATGATTGCAGAGAGATCCTTTACAATTGCTCCTGCTTCACATCCATCATTTTGTCACAAATGGGACTTTAGGGGCACTTGCAAGGACTTAACAGCAACAGTTCTGCAGAATTTATTGGCCATTCAAACATTTGTAATTTTTAGCATTTGTGGCTTATCTACTACCATTGTCTTGCTGCTGAATTGATCATGAAATTCAGAGTGAGAAATATAAGTCCTTATCCTTATGAATGAAAAGAAACAGACACGATTGCTATACAGTGAACCCCACATGAAGCCAAGGGTATGTTTACATTTACAGGTTCCATGTCAACATCAAATTTGGTAATAATTATATTTTAATTGCTCTTGAAGTAATGCATCCTCGATAAACACCAAAGCACTTAAACTGGTAGAAAAGAATGTTTATCTTTTGGCCCTGGTGGAGTCACCTCCAAAAAGTAGAGTTGAATTTAAAAACATTTTCAGAACCGCTTAATATATGTATGAGAATCAATCAATCAATCCTCATTGGTCCTCAAAAGATAATAATCAATCGCATTGGTCCTCAAAAGATAATAATGTTGGAAAGATTAATGTTATTGGAATAAAATTACCAATTACCACTGCCATTTTTAGCAAGGCAAAGTGGCGCAGCTGGAACAGCTGCTGCTTCGTAACACCAGAGACCAGAGGTTTGATACTGACCACGGGTGCTGTCTGTGTGGAGTTTGCATGTTCTCTCTCCGACCGCATAGGTCTCCTCCAAGTGCTGCGGTTTCCTCCCACATCCCAAAGATGTGCAGGTTGGTAGGTTAATTGGCCTATGTAAATTGCACCTTGTAGGGAATGGATGTGAAAGTGGAATAACATAGAACTAGTGTGAATGGATGATCGACAATCGTCACGGACTCGATGGCAGGAATGTTTCCATGTAATATCTTCAATCAATATCTGTAATATAGGTCAATTTTCATAATGGCAATGCGTCTTTCTTAATAAAATATTCTTACTATTAATATTATTAAGAAAACAGCCAAACGAGACATTCTAAAATGTACACATCGTTGGAAACCTAGGCATTAATAGTTCTACCATAAATCATGTTGGAATTATGGCCTAATGTTGGTCTTATACATCTGAATAACTAAAAGTCCAAAAGAAACATTACAGCTGTTCTAAACCAAGAGTATGTGAAAACAAATCACAAATAGTTCCAACAAATTTGTTTATGCTTTATAATTAGAAAGTTCAAACTCATTTCCTGTGTCAATGTTTTCGCTCTAACCACAGCATTAGTTGGCAAGTGCATCAAACCCAGTAATGTTTACATACTTTGCTGTAAAAGGCTGGAAATAAAGTGAAGTACATTATAGCTGCAAATCCAGTATATCTGCTTGAAAATGCTTCTAATTATCAGGCACAGTATAATGGGAACATACAATTTCTCTCCACGGGGGCGTTCATACCATAACTCTTTCCCTTGCCTGATGTCCCGTGGGAAACATTTCCTCTCTCCACAGACTGGTGAATGTTAAGGGCACATCCCCCACTTTACTAATGCTGCAAACATGGGGAGTCAAATGATTCCATCGCAGTAAAGCGTGTGATACAAGTGGTTTGATACGCACAACACATCTGAATCATGATATCTCATTTGCAGAATC
>CM075977.1:170521488-170626924 GCA_038087875.1 Malacoraja senta
TCCCTTCTCTCTAGGGGTGAATGTCCTTCCACCTCGGCAGGGGCTCAGCTCGAGCCCACGCGGCAACATCCTCGCAGCAGCAACAACAGTTTATGTTAGAGGACCAACGTGCATGAATAACAAACCTTTTATGCCTGAATAAAGTAACCCATTTGTTCACCACGTTTTGGTGCCTCTACAGCAGTCAAATAACATCGTTTGTTTGTATGAGGCAACTCAAATTAGAATATTTTACCAATCGTGAAAGATTTGAGGTCGTCTACAAGCAAGGAGGATCTAGATGTCCAAGTAGAATCTAAATATCCAAAAAGGAGGTCATATCTAACAAACCTGATTGAGTTTTTTGAGGAGGTGATGAAAATGATTAATTGAGGTGGGCAGTGGGTGTTGTATATATGGACTGGAGTAAAGCAATCGACAAGGTCTCTCGTGGTAGACTGATCTGGAAAATTGTCATATGGTATCTATGGTGTCTTGACAGATTTGTTTAGTTTCATTTGGTTTAGCTTATTGCCACGTGTACTGAGCTACATTGAAAAGCTTTTTTATTGCTTGCTATCCAGTCAGCAGAAAGATTATACATTATTACAATCAAACCGTCCACAGTGTACAAATACAGGGTACAGGGAATAATGTTTAGTGCAAGATAAAGTCCAGTAAAGTCCAATTAAAGATAGTCCAAGGGTCTCCAATGAGGTAGATGGTAGGTCAGAACCGCTCTCTAGTTGGTGGTTTGATTCAAAATTGGTTTGGTCACAGAAGACAAGAGGGCAGTGGTGGAATGGTGCTATTCTGACTGGAGGTCAGTGACCAGAGGTGTTCTGCACTGATCATTGCTGGGTCCTCTGTTGTTTGTGCAGTATTTGTACATGATTTGGGTAAAAGTGGAAGTGGGTCGATTAATAAGCTTGCAGACACAAAAAGTGACACTGTGTATAGTGAGAAAAATGAATAAAGGATATAACAGATCCTTGGAAGTCTGGTCAGAGAAAATGAGAGGTGATGTTCAATCAAGTGTGAAGTGTTCCACTTTGGGAGGTGCAATGTAAGAGGAAAGTGTACAGTAAATGGCAACACCTTGGGATCATTGATGTTCGAGAATCGAGAATCAAAAACCAGAGGACATACAAAACATAGAAAATAGGTGCAGGAGTAGGCCAGTCGGCCCTTCGAGCCTGCACCGCCAGGACATAGGTTTAGGAATCGAGAACCAGAGGACATAGATTTAAGGTGAGGGGGGAAATATTTAATAGGAACCTAAGGGGTAACTTTTCACCCAAAGGGTGGTGGGTGTATGGAAAGAGCTGCCAGAGGAGGTAGTTGAGGCAGGTACTATCGCAATGTCTAAGAAACATTTAGACAGGTACATGGATATGACAGGTTTAGAGGGATTTTGGCCAAATGCAGGCTGGTAGGACTAGGGTAACGGGATATGTTGGTCGGTATGGGCAAGTTGGGCTGAAGGGCCTGTTTCCATGCTGTATGTTTCCATGGCTCAATGAATCTACAGAGGGAACTTAGAGTCCAATTCCATAGCTCCCTGAAAGTTGTGGCACAAGTAGATAGGGTGGTAAAGAAGCAACACTGCTTGCCTTCATTGGTCATGGCACTGAATATAACAATTAGGAAGGTACACAAAAATGCTGGAGAAACTCTGTAGGTGCAGCAGCATCTATGGAGCGAAGGAAATAGGCAACGTTTCGGGCCGAAACCCTTCTTCAGACTGATGGGGGGTGGGGAGAAGAAAGGAAAAAGGCGGAGGAGCCCGAGGGCTGAGGGATGGGAGGAGACAGCACGAGGGCTGAGGAAGGGGAGGAGACAGCAAGGGCTAGCAGAATTGGGAGAATTCAATGTTCATGCCCCCAGGATGCAGACTCCCCAAGCGGAATATGAGGTGCTGTTCCTCCAATTTCCGGTGTTGCTCGCTCTGGCCATGGAGGAGACCCAGGACAGAGAGGTCGGATACGGAATGGGAGGGGGAGTTGATGCGGCGTAGACGTCCTCCGTCTATGCCGCATCTGCTCCCAGGATGGATAGTGGATAGGGGAGTGGATAGGGGAGAACCAGTGGATGTGTTGTATCTGGACTTTCAGAAGGCTTTCGACAAGGTACCACATAAGAGATTAGGATACAAACTTAAATCACACGGTATTGGGGGTTCAGTATTGATGTGGATAGAGAACTGGCTGGCAAACAGGAAGCAAAGAGTAGGAGTAAACGGGTCCTTTTCACAATGGCAGGCAGTGACTAGTGGGGTACCGCAAGGCTCAGTGCTGGGACCCCAGCTATTTACAATTTATATTAATGAACTGGATGAGTGAATTGAAAGCAACATCTCCAAGTTTGCGGATGACACTAAGCTGGGGGGCAGTGTTAGCTGTGAGGAGGATGCTAGGAGACTGCAAGGTGACTTGGATAGGCTGGGTGAGTGGGCAAATGTTTGGCAGATGCAGTATAATGTGGATAAATGTGAGGTTATCCACTTTGGTGGCAAAAACGGGAAGGCAGACTATTATCTAAATGGTGGCCGATTAGGAAATGGGGAGATGCAGCGAGACCTGGGTGTCATGGTACACCAGTCATTGAAAGTAGGCATGCAGGTGCAGCAGGCAGTGAAGAAAGCGAATGGTATGTTGGCTTTCATAGCAAGAGGATTTGAGTATAGGAGCAGGGAGGTTCTACTGCAGTTGTACAGGGTCTTGGTGAGACCACACCTGGAGTATTGCGTACAGTTTTGGTCTCCAAATCTGAGGAAGGACATTATCGCCATAGAGGGAGTGCAGAGAAGGTTCACCAGACTGATTCCTGGGATGTCAGGACTTTCATATGAAGAAAGACTGGATAGACTTGGCTTGTACTCGCTAGAATTTAGGAGATTGAGAGGGGATCTTATAGAAACGTACACAATTCTTATGGGGTTGGACAGGCTAGATGCAGGAAGATTGTTCCCGATGTTGGGGAAGTCCAGGACAAGGGGTCACAGCTTAAGGATAAGGGGGAAATCCTTTAAGACCGAGATGAGGAAAAACTTTTTCACACAGAGAGTGGTGAATCTCTGGAACTCTCTGCCACAGAGGGTAGTTGAGGCCAGTTCATTGGCTATATTTAAGAGGGAGTTAGATGTGGCCCTTGTGGCTAAAGGGATCAGGGGGTATGGAGAGAAGGCAGGTACGGGATACTGAGTTGGATGATCAGCCATGATCATATTGAATGGCGGTGCAGGCTCGAAGGGCCGAATGGCCTACTCCTGCACCTATTTTCTATGTATCTATGTATCTAGGATGAGGCGTTCCACACCAGGGCATCTGAAATGTCCTCATTCTTCAGCCAACGGGGGTTCCCCTCCTCCACCATAGATGAGGCTCGCACCAGGGTCTCTTCCATACCCCGCAACACTGCTCTCTCTCCCCATCCCCCCACTCGCAACAAGGGCAGAGTCCTCCTAGTCCTCACCTTTCACCCCACCAGCCGTCACATACAACAAGTAATCCTCCGTCAGTTTTGCCACCTCCAACGTGACCCCACCACTCGCCACAACTTCCCATCTCCCCCTATGTCTGCCTTCCGCAAAGACCGCTCCCTCCATAACTCCCTTGTCAATTCTTCCCTTCCTTCCCGTACCACCCCCTCCCCGGGCACTTTCCCTTGCAACCGCAAGAGATGCAACACTTGTCCCTTCACCTCTCCCCTCGACTCAATTCAAGGGTCTAAGCAGTCGTTCCACATGCGACAGAGATTCACCTGCATCTCCTCCAACCTCATCTATTGCATCCGCTGCTCTAGATGTCAGTTGATCTACATCGGTGAGACCAAGCGGAGGCTTGGCGATCGTTTCGCCGAACACCTCCGCTTGGTCCGCAATAACCAACCTGACCTCCTGGTGGCTCAGCACTTCAACTCCCCCTCCCATTCCGTATCCGACCTCTCTGTCCTGGGTCTCCTCCATGGCCAGAGCGAGCAACACCGGAAATTGGAGGAACAGCACCTCATATTCCGCTTGGGGTGTCTGCATCCTGGGGGCATGAACATTGAATTCTCCCAATTCTGTTAGCCCTTGCTGTCTCCTCCCCTTCCTCAGCGCTCGGGCTGTCTCCTCCCATCCCTCAGCCCTCGGGCTCCTCCTTCGCCTTTTTCCTTTCTTCTCCCCACCCTCCCATCAGTCTGAAGAAGGGTTTCGGCCCAAAACGTTGCCTATTTCCTTCGCTCCATAGATGCTGCTGCACCCGCTGAGTTTCTCCAGCATTTTTGTGTACGTTCGATTTTCCAGCATTTGCAGTTCCTTCTTTAACATAAAAATTAGGAAGTAATGTTGCAGATTCATTACATTTTGCTTAGGTCCAATTTTGAGTATTGTGTATAGGTCTGGTTGCCTTATTGTTCTGTATTCTATGCAAGTGCATCCGCATGCAGTATCTAGTTATTTTTACACTGTAGACAATGCATATTCTTTTCAATGTGCAGACACTATTACATATGCCAGAAGAAAGCTTAAACTGAGTTTACATTTTTGCCTTGAGGCATGCCTCGTGTACATGAGTGAAAATCTCAGGCAGAGGATATACCCAATGTGGACAGGTACAAGTGACCTGCCTTTCATATCTGGGTGCACAAAGGACTGATGCGGGAACTGGATGGATGGAAACCTAGTACTTTCCATACAAAGAGGGAGGAAAATAAATAAGAGAACCAGTTCCCAAGCTGATACTAAAATTACAAAGATGTGCATTTCTGTAGTGCCCTACATGACCTCAGGAAAGCTAAGGTCATGAAGTGCCTCACAGAAATGAATGGATATTGAATGTAGTCGCTATTGTTAGTAGGGTCTGTTTGGACAGGTTTTGGTCCCCAGCAACGTTCTGCAAAGAATGTTCTTAAGAATAGCTTAATCTAACAGTGTTTTGGATTGGGACCCTTCTTCAGACTGATTATAATATGGAGCGGAAAGCTTGAAAGACATGGGGGCAGGACAAAGCCTGGCAAGTGATAGGTGGATACAGGTGGGGGGGGGGGGTGTTGATTGGTTATCTGTTGAGGTATGAATGTACTAACTGGGTAATATCTTACTTGCAACTGAATGTCCCATTCAGATAGATGGCAATGTCAGTAATAGTCCATCAGCAACAAATTACGTGTCAGTCCTGAGGGACATCGGCTTGAAACCTTGGACATGTGTGGGGGTACTAGCATCCAAGTACTCAGTCACACAGGAGGCAGCTGCCAAAGCAAGAAATTATGTTAAGTAGAAGGTTGGAATGGGTGAGAGGAATTATGCCATGTGTGGTCAGAGGTCAGGGATGGGGAAAAAGTAGGTTGGAGGTAGCAATCAAAGCTAGAGACAGCTGAGTTTGTTGGCCCGGTAGAATTGATACTGGTTCATATAATTGGATCTCAGAAGTCCTTTACTGGTCGCTGCTGGATTTTGAAATGTTCAAAACTTTTTGACGACAGTCGGCGATAGTTGGCTTGACGCCAATGAGCGTAGCTTGACTTCTCCTAACATAGGTGCTGTCGTAGGTTGTCGCCAGGATAACGTAGGTTGTCGCCGGTGCTGACTTCGGTGAATTCTATTGGCAACTACCTACGTCAACCTACATCAACCGGCCACAGGTACCGGCGACTGAATTGTGTTAAGTTGTCACTGACAAGGTCATACCTTGTCGTAGCTTGTCGCGGGGTGGACGTAGGTTGTCGTAGGTGTGGTCGTAGGTGGACGTCCAAATGGGTCGCTCGTTGTCGGTAGCTTGCCGTAGCTTGACTTCGACTAAGTGGTAGGTTGTTGTCGACATTGTCGTAGGGGGGGTCCTGTCGCCGTTTTTTTGGCGACCTGCTACGACTATGACAGTTGCCAGCAGTCGCCGAAAAAATCGCCTAAGTGGGACAGGCCCATTACTGTCTTATTTTTTTTCAGTCTTTTTTCTGTTAGAATATTATGTTCAATTTATGTACAACTTGTTTTTTGTGTGTTGAGTCCATGTGCCTGTGATGCTGCTTGCGCAAGCAAGATTATCATTTTACCTGTATCTCATTGCACTCATGCACATGACATTAAACTTGAACTCTAAAATCAAAAGGTGGATGAACTCAAAGTTGGTTTCTCACTGGTCTTTGATGGTTAAAATTAATCCAGATGAATTTCATCATATGTCCATTATAATCATAAACCGCAGAGCCTGTATATCCAACGTATTAAATAGTTTGATACATCTGGATCAAAATTTATATGTGCTTTATTATATTTCCAATAGATTGAGAGGACCATGATACATGATAAAAAAAAACATCCTCCGCTATGTAGTAGTTTATAAATGCTTTTTCATTTATTTTCACAAGTACTTAAAGGAAGGAAAAATACAGAGAACAGAGTGACAGATAAAGATCTACATTTTGGAGCTACCTGCCTCACACTGCAATCACAATAAAACTCTAAAATCATGTGGATACTGGTGGCTCCTCATCTGCAACAATATTGTATATCTTCATTTTGTTTTATCACCCTAAGGAACCTCATATGAAACTAATGATTACCTATCTTCCGTTAGGTGCAGTGTAACACTTTCAATCTGAATTTCACTAACCTTCAAGTGCTATCCATAAAAGGCACAGTTCAATAAGATAAGGATCATTCACTTTGAATAACTGCACGTCATTTATGACAAACACAACTGGCACAGCTCGAGAGTTACTGAATTTCTTCCTCCATTGTGAATGCAGCCTCCTCTTAGAATTCTGGTAATGATCAGCGACATTTGTTCCAACTGAACATTGTTAATGAGCATTCTTGATGAGATTGCTCACCCAGATATAAACTGAACCGGACTATGGTCCACAATAAAGATTTTGCTGTCTGTGAAATGAGTGCTAAGGTTCTGATGGTATCATCTTATTAACTTCTTGATGGATGCTATCTAATCAGATTACAGAATGAGTATATGTACAAAGTGGATTAGCTGTTTTACATTATACTCATCTAAATGTATAGAGCAGTTAATGAGAAGATTTTTCACAGTATAAGACCTTTCTCTTTTTTAAGCAGTTTTACAGCAGTCACGGTCGTAATTAAAGGTTCTATTTGGCTGATGGACAATAGTATACTTTATCTGCAAAACAATATGAGGAAATAGCACAATAAAACTGATCTTAAAGACAATTAACAGTGACTGCATTTTATCAGCAGTATTGGCTTATCTACCTTGCAATAATCTCGCAAGAATATTGCACCAACTGTGTCATCTCAATATTTGAAATATACTTTTGAAATCTAGATATCAGATTATTACTCAACATGTCAGAGAATATCAAGACACAAGAGTGTTTAATTGTCACATGTCCCAGACAGAAAAATGAAGTACTTACTTGCAACAGCACAACAGAATATGTAAATAGAGTACTCTGTAAACAATATAATAAACAAACAAAAAGTTTAGTGTGTGTACATGTATGTGTTTGTGTGTGTGTGTGCATGTATATATATATATATATATTATATATATATATATATGTGTGCGTGTGTGTATATATATATATATACACACACATATATTAGGTATGTTACAATACTTACCTTCAGCGGCGCTGCAATTCTGCCACTGGCCGTGTGCGCGATTTTGGCGCCTTTGAGGGGGGGGCGGGGTTAAAACGCAGGTTTCTCCTACCTTGTCCTGTATTATATTTCGTTGGAGTACCAGCTTTTGCGGAAGAATCGTTCCGAGGGGCGTTTTGAGTATTTTGTTTTAAAAATCTCCCGACAATTTCAGCGCTGGAGTCATTTTAAAATCAGCTTCTGAAGCCGTCAACGCCGACAACGGGGACAGATTTCACACACGGGACAGGTAAACGAAAGTAGTTTATTTTTATGTATAAACGTTCTCCTTAAGAGGCCTTTAATTCACATTTTTACATGCGAAACGGTGATTCTTTTCCCCGAACTAACGGCAATAATTTTCATGCCGATACGGGGTTAAATTCACCGCAAATCAACGTTCCAAATGATCGCGTTCCAGAAAACCCCACTCGCAAGATGATATAAATGCCCTTTAATTTACAGGTATTAAACATTAAATTTCTTCCATTTGGCCTATAAATCCATGACAATGAGATTAAAAAATTATGTTATATTGTGAATTCTTGTGTGAATGTTATTTGGACACTTAGGCTATTAAAAAATGTTAATCTATTCTTAAGAAATTGATAGATGTTTAGATCTAGTAATGGAATTTTGTAATTAGCTACAATTAGGTAACTAACTAATTATATGCTTTAATTTCATGTCATCTAAGTAAGATTGTTTCATATTTGTTTCAGAATGCTTCAATCTATAATAACTGAAAATTTCTTTCGGTTCTCTTAATCTTTAAGAAAATTATGGGCTTTTGACTGTCCTCGATCACAGCTTTTGTGTTAAGTCAATGAAAAGCAATAGGGAACAAGATGCTAATTTCTGAGTATGGAAATGGCCATAACTTTTTTAATACTGAAGATATGAAAGTGAATTAGGTGTCAAATTAAACTTCTTTTTCTGCTTTATCTGATGGGATAAATTACAGACTTTATTTTTAAAATCTTAAAATTTTGTAACATTGCTACATATATATACACATAAAAACAAATAAGCAAACTATAAAAGTGCAAAGAGACAAAACCAATGCCCCCAAGTCTATGTTGTTCAGAGCTGATTTGGAGGTTGTAGTATTTAATAGCCTAATGGCTGCAGGGAAGATACAGTTCCTGAACCTGATGTTACAGTTTTCAGGCTCCTGTATCTTCTTCCCAATGGTAGGACTAAAATTA
Source organism: Malacoraja senta (assembly GCA_038087875.1). Classification (NCBI taxonomy): domain Eukaryota; kingdom Metazoa; phylum Chordata; class Chondrichthyes; order Rajiformes; family Rajidae; genus Malacoraja; species Malacoraja senta. The sequence continues at coordinate 170,530,276 of CM075977.1, forward strand.
GTGTGGGGCCAGGATGGTGTTGTTAATATTGGCCAAATTAAAGACACCATAAAATGGAGGATCCCTGCACTTTTCAGATTTGCTTAACCCTTGTCAGCTGAACTTTACAGGCTTTGAATGGCGCCGGCCAGTCTTGGCTCATACTGATATGCAGGATGGTGAGGGGTCCAGGTGTTCTCCCTGTTTTTCTTGAATTTATAACATGTATAGCAGTTTTGCAAACGAACCTTAAATGCATCATTTCGATTGGATCGCTGCAAAAGCATTGTAAATAGTATAAATGATGTTGCAAGACGGTCATCCTGTTAATCGATGATTGGTTGAGCTGTTGAGCCTTGGAGAAACTGTTTGAATCTCAGGGCACATGTTTCAATGTTTATTCTTATTTACTTCCTTCTAAAACTTTCTTTCAAATACAATGTATTAGCCACTGTATTATTGGGTTGGGGAAATGTCTGTCATGTACTGGGTTAATTGATATCTGTTATTGGACTGTAAAGAGACCACCCCCATGTGGTTCGGCCCCTCAAGGTTCAGGGACCTATAAAAGTCCTCTCCCATGAGGTCCTGCGTCGATCTGCTGGGAGAACGCTTAGGACTGCGTGACCTTCTGCAGTGTCCCTGTTTGATCGAGGCCTAGAGGGCTTGATCAGGCAGATACGAGGATTGAACCCGTGATGGTTAGGTATAGTAGTTGAACTGTAATTGTGTTTTGTCAAAATAAAGTTTAGATGCGCAAGTGCTTGATTCAGGGATTTTTGACTGAAACTAGAGTGGGGGGAAGCTTAGAATGAGCAATTTACAGTGTAGGTCTGTGATGAATAAATGTGTGGCCAGGATGGTATGGGTCTTTTATTTTGTCTTGCATAAACATTATATAAAGGTGGTGCACTTTCTCTTGCAATGGCTGTCAGTTCACTTGATGAGCTGCTGAGCCATGTGGGGTGGTCCGGGTTTGGTTTCTGATTTGTGTTGAGTTTGCTCTCTCTTGGCATGGAGTCCCCAGTTGACTTCAACATGCTTTGGTTAAGCCAGAGAAAAAAAGCCATGATTCTCACCTAAAATATGCATGTAAACGTCCGACCCTGGACTCAATGTGTGATTTGAAGCTTATTGACTAATCCTGTTTTAGTTTTCTGGATCGGTACTGAACCAAACATACAATGATAAGCAGCTTTGAGATGAAATTATAAAATGACAGAGCTCAGGATATATTTTCTGATGTTGGGTGCATTTAAATTGCACATTATATGATCTTACCTGATCTACAAGCAACTGCTTATGCTGGTTTGCAAAAGGAGATACAAAGTGCTGGTGTATGTAGCTCAGTGGGTCAGCAGCATCTCTGGAGAACATGAATAGATGAACATGGATCATTCTGAAGCAGGGTTCCAACCTGAAACGTTACCTATCCATGTTCTCCAGAGATGCTGCCAGACCTGCTGAGTTACTCCAGCACTTTCTGTCTTTTTTCCCTGATGAACTACTGTGTTCCTGAAAGGACTTACTACGTGGGATCAATTTGGAGAATTTTATGGAATAAAACCCAACCAATATTTTTTCCCTGTCACATTCCCCTTGATGTGACCATCTTTATCTGCTCCTTGGTAGCCAGATGAGCCTGAAAGGCGATAGCCTTGAGATCTTCGAAGTGTGCAAAAGCCAACTTTCTGGCAGTCATTCATAAAATAATGCAGCTGGTGCAACATTCTTGTGAGTTAGATACACAAAGCTGGAGTAACTCAGCGGGACAGGCAGCATCTCTGGAGAGAAGGAATGGGTGACGTGTCGGGTCGGGACCCTTCTTCTTGCGAGTTAATTGCAATGAGAAGCAAGGTTGAAAAGCCAATACATGATAAAATGCAGTCTCTGTTAATTGTCTTTAAGATTAGATATATTGTGCTATTTATTTAGTTTAGATTTAGTTTAGAGATACAGCATGGATAAAAGGGGCCTTTGGCCCACAGGGGCCCCAGCCTCCAATGATCACTCGTACACTAATTCTATCCATACACATTAGGGGCAATTTAAACAAGCTATTTAACCTCCAAATCTGCACGTGTTTGGGATGTGGGAGGATACTGGAGCACCTGGAGAAAAACCATGTGGTCACAGAGAGAACGTGCAAACTCCATACAGACAACACCCATAGTCAGGATCGAACTTGGGTCTCTGCCGCTGTAAGACAGCAACTCTGCTGCTGTGCCACAGTGCCGCCCTACATGCTCAATGATACCTTTTTGCAGAAGAATACAATTTCCTTGTATTCCAGTCATATGGAGTAATGTGAGCAGTTATGGGCACCATATCTGAGGAACGATGTGCTGGCAGTGGAGAGTCCAGAGGAGGTTTACGAGAATGTTCCCATGAATTATTGGGTTAACATATGATGAATCAGAGGGTGATGAATCGGGGCAATTCCTTACCACAGAAGGCTGTGGAGGCCAAGTCAATGCATACATTTAAGGCGGAGATTGACAGATTCTTGAATCGTATGGGTGCCAGGAATTATGGGGAGAAGGCAGGAGAGTGGGATTGAGAGGGAGAGATAGATCAGCCATAATTGAATGGGGGAGTAGACGATGGGCAGAAAGGTCTAATTCTCCTCCTGCAACTTATGACCTTATGAAAAAGTATAATTGAGCAAGTCGCAGTCCACAGACATCCATAGTGAACCCCCAATGTGCAGATCCCAAGCCCACTGTCTTTGCTCATGTTTTAATTGTTGCAACAATAACAGCACTTTATTGACAAAATCCGACATCCCATTGACTCCAGGGAATTCTTGTCCATGACCACTTGGTTGAGATAGATTTTTACAGTATTGCGAACAAGCCCTATACAATAATTGTGTACGTTTTCAAAAGCAATAACTAAATTAGAATATGTGCAGACACAAGTAACTGCAGTTGCTGGTTTACAGAAAAAAGACGCAAAGTACTGGAGTAACTTGTGGAAAATGTGCAGTTTGTTTATTGCTCAATATTGCAGCATCAGCAGTCTCTGGCATCTCCATGCATACATATTTATCTGTTTCTGATGCCTGAACATGCCAAATGCTAAGCAACCAATGAAGTACTTGTTAAAAGTTTTCTTTGGAAAATTCCTTAACGTGATGGATGACTTGTTTCTACTCTGGTCCTGTGGGGATTGAGCATTCGAGATATACTGAGAACCTGGAGCCCATGCATCATGCCTGAGTGGGTGGTGGAGACTGGTAGTCTCACAACATTAAAGAAACATGCCAATGAACACTTGAATGAAAATCATATAGAGCTATATTGTGCGGAAACAAGCCCTTTGGCAAAACTCATCCATGTTCCTTAACCGAGCTATTCCTATTTGCCTGCACCTGACCCATATCCCTCCTAATCTTTCCTGCCAATACACTTGTCTTTTAAGTACCTTTATTCTATCCACCTCAATCACTTCCTCTGGCAGCTCGTAGCATGTGTTTATCACCGTCTGTGTGAAAAATATTGCCCATTTAGTCCCTTTTATATCTTTCTCCTCTACCCTTAAACCGGTGTCCCCTAGGTTGAGACTCCTCTGCCTTATTTATGCTCCGCATAACTTTTTCAAACTTTATAGGTTACCTCTGAGCCTCCTATGCTCCAGGGATAAAAGAGCCAGCCTATCCAGCCTCTCATTGTCACTCAAATCCTTCAGACCTGATAACATCTTGGTAATTTTTTTTTGCACCTTTTCCAGTTCAATGTCATTCAATAATTGCAAGGACTAGAAGGCACTGTACCATGCATCTAAAAGGGATTAGTAAAGATAGGTACTTGATGGCTGGCATGGACATGGTGGGCCGATAAGCCTCCTTCTGTGATGTGTGACTCTAACCTTATAGTGTGTGCATAGAAAACCATAACGGAAGAGCACAATAACCTTCATACCCCGTTGGGTACCTTCTGTGGAAGAGTCTATGCTTCTCACACTGGCCTCACCAGTAACCCCAGGTCCTTCCAAGTGAGACAGAGGTTCCACATGTACCTCATATAACCTCATCTATTGTATCCAGTGTCTCAGATGTAGGCTCCTATACATTGACGACACTTAGGGCTCTGGTAAGACCACATCTGGAGTATTGTGTACAGTTTTGGTCTCCTAATTTGAGGAAGGACATCCTTGTGATTGAGGCAGTGCAGCGTAGGTTGACGAGATTGATCCCTGGGATGGTGGGACTGTCATATGAGGAAAGATTGAAAAGACTAGGCTTGTATTCCTGGAGTTTAGAAGGATGAGGGGGATCTTATAGAAACATATAAAATTATAAAAGGACTGGACAAGATAGATGCAGGAAAAATGTTCCCAATGTTGGGTGAGTCCAGAACCCGGGGCTACAATCTTAGAATAAAGGGGAGGCCATTTAAGACTGAGGTGAGAAAAAACTTTTTCACCCAGCGAGTTGTGAATTTGAGGAATTCCCTGCCACAGAGGGCAGTGGAGGCCAAATCACTGGATGGATTTAAGGGAGAGTTAGATAGAGCTCTAGGGCTAGTGGAATCAAGGGATATGCGGAGAAGGCAGGCATGGGTTATTGATTGGGGACGATCAGCCATGATCACAATGAATGGCGGTGCTGGCTCGAAGGGCCGAATGGCCTCCTCCTGCACCTATTTTCCATGTTTCTATGTTTCTATGTTTCAAATGTACACTCGGCGACCATTCCGCTGAAACACTCGTGCCAAGGCCCATTCCCAACCATTTTAACTCCCCTTCCCATTCCCATACTGTCCTGGGCCTCCTCCATTGCTGGAGTGAAGCCACATGCAAAGTGGACGAACAGAAGCTCAAATTTCGCTTAGGTAGCTTACAACCCAGCGGTATGAACATTGAATTCTCTAATTTTAAGCTACTTCTACTAACACTCTCCTCCCCTCTTGCCCCCTTCCCCCACCCTAGTCATTTAATCAGTTCCACAGTTCACCACATTGTATTCCTCTCAATATCACATCTACCCTAGCCAACAATGGGCCTACCAAGGTCATTTGCTGCCGGCCCTGCATGGTTCTGGACTTTTCTCGCCTCCAGCTCTTCACCACCCCCTCTACATTCAGTCTGAAAAAGGGTCCCGACCTGAAACGTCATCTATTCTTTTCCTCCAGAAATGCTGCCTGGCCCGCTGAGTTACTCCAGCACTCTGTCTATCTTTGGTATAAACCAGCATCTGCAGTTCTTTTTTTTCTGCTCATTTCCTTTTCCTGTTAGCACTTCTGAAAATGTACACAATTTTGCATAGGCATTGTTCACAATATTGCAAGAACCAATCTTCCTTGCTCGTGGACATAGGACTGAGATACGCTCAAAGGCAAAGCTTCACAGCTCTAATTGCTAACCAGAGATTGGCTCTTGTGAGCACTGAGGTCATGCTTATTAACAGGGCATACAAGTGTTGCAATGGATGATGCTGAACACTCTCATGATAAAAATATATAAAATTATGAGAGATGTGAGGGGGTGTGAGGAGGGTGTCTCTCCTACCATTGATACGGAGCTTTTACATTTTTCAGCTTGAAATAGTGCAATATGGTGCATACTGTAGCGAGTCTTTTAACTTACACTTGAATGCAATATATATGCTTTAAAGTGGATTAGCTTTGAATAAGGTTAGACCAAATTACATTCCTAATTACATTCCACAGTAGAGCCCAGGCTCTGATCAACACATGCAGCACATAAATGATCTTAGTATATTCATGTATGGAAATCAGATTATAATCAAACACTTGGCCCTTGTTGACCAACCTGGGTCTCACTGCACACCTGGTACTACTCCTGACCCTGACTCCAGTTGCATACCTTCTCTCATTCCTGACCCTGAGTCCAGCCTTACACCTGGCCCCCTATTCTACCCTGATCATAGCTGCTTACATGCATAGCAAAAGGATTTGAGTATAGGAGCAGGGAGGTTCTACTGTAGTTTTACAGGGTCTTGGTGAGACCACACCTGGAGTATTGCATACAGTTTTGGTCTCCAAATCTGAGAAAATACATTCTTGCCATAGAGGGAGTACAGAGAAGGTTCATCAGACTGATTCCTGGGATGTCAGGACTTTCATATGAAGAAAGACTGGATAGACTCAGCTTGTACTCGCTAGAATTTAGAAGATTGAGGGGAGATCTTATAGAAACTTACAACATTCTTAAGGGGTTGGACAGGCTAGATGCAGGAAGATTGTTCCCGATGTTGGGGAAGTCCAGGACAAGGGGTCACAGTTTAAGGATAAAGGGGAAATCCTTTAGGACCGAGATGAGAAAAAACATTTTTCACACAGAGAGTGGTGAATCTCTGGAACTCACTGCCACAGAAGGTAGTTGAGGCCAGTTCATTGGCTATATTTAAGAGGGAGTTAGATGTGGCCCTTGTGGCTAAAGGGATCAGGGGTATGGAGAGAAGGCAGGTACAGGATACTGAGTTGGATGATCAGCCATGATCATATTGAATGGCGGTGCAGGCTCGAAGGGCCGAATGGCCTACTCCTGCACCTATTTTCTATGTTTCTATGTTTCTATGTTCCCAGTGCTGAACACTCCCATGGTCCCAGCTTTGACTGCACACCTAGTACTATTCCAGACCTTGACTCTGGATGCACACTTGGCCTTACTCCTAGCCCCTCTGCACTGACAATATATCTGGCCCATACATAAAGCCCCATATCTAACCCCCTGGACTTAACCTATTACGTTCAAGTCCACAGGTGCTTATCTAATGCGGTCAACTTTTACGGGGCACTTCACGGACCAAATTTTGTATAACAAAATTTGCTACACCCATTGGCTTCCTTGTTATCTAACATGCTAGTTACTTTGTCAAAGAAGTCATCAATTGGTTGAACACAATTTCTCATCCATAAAATTATAATCACTCAGCTGTATAAGTATTCTGTTACCATTTCTTTCATTTTCCTAACAAACTGTCCTGAAGTCATTTTCACCCCCAATATTTTCAGTATTTTGCTGTCTTCCTCTCAGCTGGGCCTTTTCTGAAATGCAGTCCAATAACTATATATTTAAGCAATATTATTCTATTAAATGTGATCTTGAGAGTACATAATATTTTCTGTGGTATTCATAACACAACAATGATAAAAATATCTTTGTTTTGATTGCACCTACCAACATGCATACATTATTATATTACAGTTAATATGTACCGAGGGCAAATTTTTGTTCCAATGCTCCCCATTCCCAATTACTTTTACATTGAAGTGATTGAAATCCAAGTGAAGTTTAAATGGCATCATAAAAGTAAAACCTCCGGACTGGATGATATTCATTATGTGGTTGGTTGGGGTCAGTATCAGCACAATTACTATATTAAACTTTGAATCTTCAGATGTCCTAGTTCAAGCTAAAACTAAAGACAAATAATAATCTCCTCACACGTACCTCTGTCACTCTTTTAAAATATGCCCCTTCTTTGAACATTGCTTTCAAGAGAGAGCTGGATAGGGCTCTTAAAAATAGCGGAGTCAGGGGATATGGGGAGTAGGGAGAAGGCAGGAATGGGGTACTGATTGGGGATGATCAGCCATGATCACATTGAACGGCGATGCTGGCTCGAGGGGCCAAATGGCCTACTCCTGCACCTATTGTCTATTGTTTATTGAACAAGCTGTTAAATATCGCATCTGAATCAGTTTCCATCTGATCACACTACCTGAGGATGTTCATCTACATGTTCAATTAATAAAACAATGAGAGGGGACATTTCTATTCAACCTGTCAAATGAATTGGGGGGGGGGGGGGGGGGGGTTAGAAATAGTCAGTGAGGTAAACAAACATAATAGTTGAGTGGTAAATGACAATAGTGCTACCTTCCCAATATTTAACTGAAGGAAATAATGGGTTATCGGGGTTGTATGTTGTGACAGACAGCCTGACACCTTGCATGTCATTTTAATATTACACTTATCCCATCCCCCTGGATATTCCAGATTAATAAATTAAGGTTTTGTCAACTAATTACAAATCAGGCTAATTACAAATCAATAACATTAGTCAACTCCGAAACATGAAGCGCTGAGCATTGGGATCCAGACATCACGGACAACTGGCCTCAGTTCCCCGCTCACATCTGGCAGTGCTCCCCGTCTGAACCAGGGGCCGCGGAGCATTTTTGAAAGTGGGGAGGCTGCGCTATCACTGATCACTGGCCTTGGGGGTACCCGGTGAGGGAGTGGAGCAACCGAGTGGGGAGAGGGTGTGGAAGGGGGATGTCCCCCTCCCAGGGTAGGGACTTTTTCAAATTTGATGTATTAAAATCATGTTTTAGTGCATTGTAGAAGTATGATTTCAATGTTTTTTGTATGAAGTTATTTTAAGAGGTAACTTTTTAAGGGGTAACTTTTTCCACACGAAGTGTGGTGGGTGTATGGAACAAGCTGCCAGAGGAGGTAGTTGAGGCAGGGACCATCCCAACTTTTAAGAAACAATTAGACTGATACATGGATAGGACAGATTTGGAGGGAAATGGACCAAAAGCAGGTAGCGTAGCTGGGACATGTTGGCGGGTGTGAGCAAGTTGCGCCGAAGGGCCTGTTTGCACATTGTATCACTCTATGACTACATTATACCTCCACCATGCATAAATGCTTCAAAATCAAGTGGTCGAGTTTTATTGCCATATACTCAAGCATAGAAACATAGAAAATGGGTGCAGGAATAGGCCATTCGGCCTTTCGAGCAAGCACTGCTTTCAATATGATCATGGCTGTTCATCTAAAATCAGTACCTCTTTCCTGTTTTTTTCCCCATATCCCTTGAGTTCGTTAGCCCCAAGAACTAAATGTAACTCTCTCTTGAAAACATCCAGTGAATTGGCCTGCACTGCCTTCTGCGGCAGAGAATTCCACAGATTCACAACTCTCTGCGTGAAGAAAGTTTGTCCTCATCTCAGTCCTAACTGGCCTACATATAAAAAATATAAAATATGTTTTTATATTTAATTTATTCCGATTATGTGTTTTGTATTTTTGTGATTCTATGCCTTGTAAGGTGTCCTTGGGTTTTAGAAAGGCGCCAGTAAATAAAATGAATTATTATTATTATTACCCTTTATTCTTAAACGGTGACCCCTGGTTCTGAACTCCCCCAACATCGGGAACATTTTTCCTGCAGTTACAGTAAGTGAAAATCTAGCAGGCAAGCAGGATGCTTTCTGCAACCACTCCCATATAAAGGCCACTATCTTCCACCGTTTCTACCCAGTGCTTGGCACTTACTTCCAGCAGCCACTGGTTGTCCTCCAGGGTGCACCGAGCCGCAGCCTGATCCATGCCAGTCACCTGGACGAATTTGACAGAGACTCACGGCAGCCGCGCAACGCTTCCGATGCCTCCGACGGCCCAGGACTCTTGCACTGAGGCTGCTCCATGGCCGGAACTGCAGTGAGCGACTTGCCAGCCCGGCAAACACATTGCAAGCCCCACTCCCCGTCCGCATCTGTCCCCGCCGCTGCTTCTGCTTCCAACACCCGTGGCCCATGCAGTGTGATCAGAATTTCTCACGACAGAGCGTGGGAAATTTGGGATCAGCGTGAGAATTTGGTGAAATGCGAGATTCTCACACTCAATGCCTGAGAGTTGGCTGCCCTGCCTCTCTATCCCCCTCTCTCCCCCTCTCTCTTCCCCTCTTTCTCTCTCTATCCCCCTCTCTCCCCTATCTCTCTCCCCCCTCTCTCCCTCTCCCCTCTCTCTCCCACCTCACTCCCCCCTCTCTCTCTCCCCTCTCTCTCTCTCTCTCTCCCCCTCTCTTTTGCTCTCTGCTCTCACCCCCTCTCTCTCCCCCTCTCTCTCTCCCCTCCCCCTCTCTCTCCCCTCTCTTTCTCCTCTCTCTCTCCCCTCTGTCTCTCCCTCTCTCTCCTCTCACCCCCTCTCTCTCTCCCCTCCCCTCTCTCTCTCTCCCCTTCCCTCTCTCTTCTCTCTCCCCCCTCTCTCTCTCCTCTCTTCCTCTCTCTCTCTCCTCTCTCTCTCCTCCTCTCTCTCCCCCTCCCCCCTCTCCCCCCCTCTCCCTCCCACCTCACACCCTACCCTCTCTCTCTCTCCTCTCTTCCCCTCTCTCTCTCTCTCCTCTCCCTCCCTCTCTCCCTCTCTTTCTTCTCTCTCTCCCCCTCTCTCCCCCTCTCCCTCTCCTCTCTCTCCCTCCTCTCTTCTCCCCCCTCTCTCTCCCCTCTCTCTTTCTCCCTCTCTCTCCCCTCTATCTCCCTCTCTCTCTCCCCCCTCTCTCCACACATTCTCCCCCTCTCTCTCCCCATCTATCTCTCTCTCTCTCTCCTCTCTGTCTCCTCCTCCTCTATCCCCTCTCTCCCCCCGCTCTCCTCATCTCTCCCGCTCTCACCCCCTCTCTTCCCCCCCATCTCTCCGTTCCACTTCACTCCCCCCTTGCTCTCTATACCCTCTCTCTCCCCTATCTCTTTCTCCTCTGTCTCTATCTCTTTTTCTTTGCCCCCCCTCTCTCTCTCTTTTCCCTTTCTTCTCCCCACCCCCTATCAGTCTGAAGAAGGGTTTCGGCCCGAAACGTTACCTATTTCCTTCGCTCCATAGATGCTGCTGCACCCGCTGAGTTTCTCCAGCATTTTTGTGTACGGTGGAATAGACTTGATGGGCCGAATGGCCTAATTCTGCTCCTATCACTTTTGACCTTAAATCATAAAAGATCTCTGTTCACATACAAACACAGACACTCCCTGACACGCAATAGGCGATTTACGTGAACTCATACGTACGTAAACAATTCTGTACTCAGTCCCTCGTGTAATCAAGGCAGTTTGTAATTTCCACAACACCATACGATCAACTCAAGTTTACAACTGGAGTTTCTTGTGACTAAACAATTGCAAGACAATGGGTGGAAACAAACTGTCAATAGGGCAGCGCTTCCCAGAAGGCCGTGCACCACAGAAGGCTCCCCAACAGTGAGACACAACTCAAGTTTACAAGTAACTTGAGCAAAACATAAAGTGCTGGAGTAACTCAATGGGTCAGGCAGCATCTGGAGGACATGGATGTACATTTCCTTCACAGATGCTGTGGCAAGGTGGTGAGTTATTAGCTGATGCTGGGTCACAGCCAGATGCTGCTGAGACAGCGATCTTTAGCCCAACGGTATTGCCTTGCCTTTTGAGCGAGGAGAGGAGATTTGCCAAACATGCAGAAAGGGATTTCTGCTAAATTCCAATTATTACTGTTATTTTCAGCAGGGGATGGAAGTACCTGGGAAGGGGATGGTTTGGGAGGGAAGGGACGAGTTGACCAGGGAGTTGCGGAGGGAACGGTATCTGCGGAAAGCAGAAAAGGGTGGAGATGGGAAGATATGGTCAGTAGTGGAATCCGTTGGAGGTGGTGAAAGTGTTGGAAGATTATATGTTGTATACGATGGCTGATGGGGTGGAAGGTGAGGACAAGGGGACTCTGTCCTTGTTGCGAATGGGGGGAGGGGGAGCAAGAGTGGAGCTGCGGGATATTGAGGACACCCTAGTGAGAGCCTCATCTATAATGGAAGAGGGGAACCCCCGTTTCCTAAAGAATGAGGACATCTCCGATGATCCAGTATGGAAAACCTCATCCTGGGCGCAGATGCGGCGTAGACAGAGGAATTATGAGTAGGGGATAGAGTCTTTATCGGAAGCTGGGTGAAAAGAAGTGTAGTCTAGATAGCTATGGGAGTCAGTAGGTTTGTAGTAGATGTCGGTCAATAGTCTGTCTCCTGTGATGGAGACGGTGAGATCCAGAAACGGTAGGGAGAGGTCAGAGATGGTCCAAGTGAATTTAGGTGCAGGATGGAAATTAGTCGTGAAGTTGATGAAATCAGTGAGTTCTGCATGGGTACAGGAGGTAGCACCGATGAAGTCGTCAATGTAAGGGAGGTAGAGTATGGGGATATGGCCAGTGTACACCTGGAACAGTGATTGTTTGATGCACCTTACAAAGAGGCAGGCATAGCTGGGGTCCATGCGAGTGCCCATAGCTATGCCTTGGATTTAGAGGAAGTGGGAGGAGTCAAAGGAAAAGGAGAGTATTGGTAGATGGAAATTGGCTGGTTCTGTGGTCGAGGAAGAAATGGAGGGCTTTAAGCCTTTCCTGGTGGGGGATGGAGGTGTGGAGTGACTGGACATCAATGTAAAGAAGAGGGAGTGGGGGCCTGGAAAAAAGAAGTCATTGAAGAGACAAAGAGCGTGTGAGGTATCTTGGACATAGGTAGGGAGGGATTGGACCAGGGGGATAGGATGGAGTCGAGGTATGGGGAAATTAATTCGGCGGGACATGAACAAGCAGAAACAATGGGTCGGTCAGGACAGTTCTGTTTGTGGATTGAGAAGATAAAATCAGGCTGTGCCCCCTCCTATCCCTCTATTCCCCACTCCTCACCCCCCCCCAATGCCCTCCTCACCCTCTATTCCCGCTCCCTACCTCCCCCACTCCCCCCTCCTCTCCCTCTATTCCCCCTCCTCTCCCACTCTCCTCACCTCCCCCACTTCCCCCTCTCCCTCCCTACCCTTTCCTCTCCCTTAATCCCCCCATCCTCACTCCTCACCTCCCCAGGATCTATCCCCTCCCCTATTCCCCTCCCCAATCCTTCCCTCACCTCTCCTTCCTCTCCTTTCCCCTACCCTCAGTCACTCCCTCCCTCCATCCATAAAAAGCAGCATCTGCAGTTCCTTCCTCCACAGGTCATTCATTGTTAGCTGAGGGTTAGATCCCGTTCACTTGACGATTGGACCAGTTTGCAGATTGTGTGTGTGTGTGTTACTGAAACTCATGGCCACCCTGCAACCCGACTCTCCCTGCCTCCCTCTGCCCACTCCAGCTCAGCCGCCGCTCGGCCCATCCCCGTCCTGTCTGACCGTCCGCTGCTGCCACTCGGCCCATCCCTGCCCTGCTCACCCATCCCGCTGCTGTCGCTCAGCCCGTCCCCGGCCTGCCCACCTGCCTACCTGCTCACTGCGCCGGAGTGGAGTTGGTGTTCGTCACGGTGGGCACCACGAGTTTCAAGAGTGAAGATCTCCTCCGAGAAGGCCGCGAGGGTAAGTTACCGCAACGGCAACAGCGGAGGAGACGGACCCGGGGGGGCCGGGTACACGGGACCGCCATTGCCGCAGAGGGCGGGGGAGAGGGGTGAGTGATGAGGGATAGAGAGATGGGACCAGGGCCTCCACTGGGCCTCCACTGGGCCTCCACTGAGCTTCCACTGGGCCTCCACTAGACAAGTTACTGTGAGGAGGGGAGAGAGGAGTTTGTGAGTGAGGGGGGACAGCCTGCAGCTGGTGGGGCAGGAAGGGGCATCGCCATCCCGGCCATGGTATTGACTGACTGGAGAAGAGACCAATCTGCGTGGCTGAAGGAATCTGCGCACGCACGTTTTTAAAGATTTTGAAACCTCGATAACATTTAAAATAGACCACAGATTGGAACGAGTGCAATTTGTTGCACTCGCAGCACAGGAGAACGTTGAGTAACCTGGTGAAAAATCGTAGCGCTATAGCGTACCGTTTTTATGCAAATAGAAAAACCCCGCAAACTGGAAGAGCACAAGATCAGAGTTTTAGTTACGTGTAGATATATATAAAAATACTGAACTTTTTTGTCATTTATTATATTGTTTACAGACTACTATATTTGCATATTCTGTTGTGCAGCTACAAGTAAAAATGTCATTGTTCTGTTTGAGATGTATGACAATAAAAATACTCTTGACTCTCTCTTCACTTTTGAATGCCCAGAACCCCAAATGCCCACACTGTCTTCCCCCACACTGTCAGGTGCACCTTCCTGATTGCTCTGCTGCTGAACCCCTGAGTTGGTGATCACCCATCTTCCCAACCACAAATGATGCACTTCACTTTCTGGTTTAATCTCACAACTCCACCCTGCACTGACTTCTTAGCTTCTCATCCTTCTACCATCTCATCTTCTCTGTGATCCAAATGAACTCTGTGTCACTAGAATTCCCGGTGACCCCGATCCCCTCTGACCCTCCATGATTCCAATCCTCTCCTTGACCCCCATCCCTGCTTAGTACTCCTGCTTATCTCTTCCCCATCTGCCCAATGATCCATATTGCAACTGATTTCCTCCTTGAGTTCTGTCATGGGGAAACTAGTTGAGAAAAATCTTCGGTTTGCACACTGTTCAAGTCCGATGTCTGTGTCAAACTAATCTCTTCTGCCTGCACCTGAGCTAAATCCCTTCATATCCATGTGCCTATGTAAAAACTTCTTAAACGCTACTATTTGTATCTACCTCCACCACCACCCCGGCATGATATTCCAGGCACCCACCTATCTGTATGAAAAAACTTGCCCTGTCGATCTCCTTTAAATTTTGCCCCTCTAACCTTAAAGTTAGCCTACTAGTCTTTGACATTCGCAGAGTCATGCAACTGCAGCCCAGAAATAGAGAGGAATGGAAAAAAAAACCCAGCAAAGATTATGAGATGAATCATTCTCAACATACCTAATTTATTAATTATGCCTTGTAATAAAATGATTTTCTTTAATCCACACAAGTAGATGTTTAATTAGAAATATAGCTAAATGATAAGATCATTTGATTGCCTGTATCCTGAGGTTAAACTACTTAGATATCCTGGTGGCAAATGTCGGTCAATAATGAGAGTCTATCTCTGAAATATTTATTATTCAATAATGACTTTATTCCACAGGGAGTTCCATTAAATTCGGTTCTGACTATACTGCAGGAATTTAGCTCAGTACAATAAGACGCATACGACTTCATCAACTGTTTAACTGATGAATTAAATGCAGGAACATAAAGGATAAGAAGAAAAATCTTATTTCAGTTTTGAATGCAAATGTAATCAAGTGCTCGATAATCTTAGCATTCTACAGTAATACCAATTTGTTTGTCAAGGTTTTCAACAAAATACGACAGATACAATGCATGGATATGAAAGGTTTGAAAGGGAAATGGGTTGAACCATGGATAAATGGGACGAGTAGATGGGCATCTTGGTAGGCATGGACAGGTTGAGGTGAAGTGCCTGCTTCCATGCTGTATGACACTGTCAAACAGTCTACCTCATCTTAGTTTCAATTCCAAACTCAGCGTGGGAAAGGCATTTGAGTACAAGGACTTCTCAGCTACTTATATGTTGCTATAATGCAGCTACAACTGGAATAAAGAACATCAAGGAAATTTGGAATAATTATAAAACAGGAATAGCTTTAATATCATTACAATTTAACAATGTGTGGGCCAATCAACATGAAGAACCATATTGTACATTTTCAAGGCTTTTATTTTAATCAGCCATGCTTGGATTCCAATTTCCAAACTAAGCACTCGAGAAGTCCACAATTAACATTTCTTGTTTTCATCATTCATAAGCTCCCAAGAAGGGAAATAGTAAGATTAAACGAGAACTTACCAGTTTGAAGTTTGATCTTTATTTTACGAGGAGTTACGATGAGCGATTACGTGAAGAAGCCCGCCAGCCCGCATGCGCGTCAATCTTCAAAGCAGCGGTGTGAAATCACAGATAACAGTAGTTGAACTGAACATAGTAAGATTGGCGAGAACTAGAACTACCAGGTGACCTTTATGATAAGAGGGTTGGGAGCGGAGGGCACGTAATTGCTCATCGTAACTCCTCATAATAAAGATCAAACTTCAATAGTAAGTTCTCATTTAATCTTACTATTTTACTTCAGAGTCACGTGAGTGACTACGTGAAGATTTCAAAGCTCTGTGATTTCATGCCGTGGATACGAGTCCATGCGTCACACACTGCATCAGTTGACCAAGGATGAGTGAAAATAAATAATGCATTCAGACATGACATAGATTTAAACATGCTGATGCTTTAATGAGCAAATGAAAATAATAGTGACCCCTCTCATCCAGGGGAAAACTATAAAACAGAATCTAAAATGGAATTGGCAAATACTCCCGGTCTGGCAACGGGTTTATTATAAAGTCAGTTCATTTGACCATCCTGCAGCCGCTAGGATGTGGTCGAGAGGAACGTCCATTACCCTCGCTGTTGACATTGATGCAGCCCTGGTGGAGTGAGATTTAAAAATGTCAGTGCCCACTCCTGCACAAGCCAGAACCTGTTTTAACCACCTTGAAATGGTCTGTACTGATACCTTCTTATGAGGTTTTTTGTAACTAATGAACATAGATAATTCGGAGCCTCTGAGGCTCTTGATGACCTTGATGTACTGTTGTAAATGTGTAACTACACACAACCGAAGGTCCATGGGGTATGCCATGAAAACTAGTTTGAGCTCTGACGCCCCTGGTTTGCCCTGCTTGATTAAACCATAAACATTAAAAGTTATATTATTTACAGATGACACCATCCTGTCCAGTTGCAGCTTATGTAATGCTTGGACCCGTTGCGCTGAAACCAGCGCCATGAGCATGATCACTTTGAAAGTGAGTTTGGGCAAAGACAGGGATGTAGCTGGAGCCCACTGGTGAAGCAGCGTGAGTACCACGCTCACATCCCATATCTCCGAGTACCTGGACCTGGGGGGATTAGAGTTAAAAATACCCTTCATGAACCTGGATATCAACGGGTGAGACCCAACAGAGTGGTGTCCCGATCCCAGCAACAAGTACGACGATAAGGCACTCCTGGCACTATTTATGGCGCTATAACTCAGTCTCTCATCAAAATATAATGGACGTTCCTCTCAACCACATCCTAGCGGCTGCAGGATGGTCAAATGAACTGACTTTATAATTAACCCGTTGCCAGACCGGGAGTATTTGCCAATTCCATTTTAGATTCTGTTTTATAGTTTTCCCCTGGATGAGAGGGGTCACTATTATTTTCATTTGCTCATTAAAGCATCAGCATGTTTAAATCTATGTCATGTCTGAATGCATTATTTATTTTCACTCATCCTTGGTCAACTGATGCAGTGTGTGACGCATGGACTCGTATCCACGGCATGAATTCCAACACATCCGTTATGCGTGCCGTGTCATACAATATGTTCGACTGTAAACAGAACACCTCCCATTTCTTGATATGAGAGATGTACTGTTTCTTGGTACTATCCCTCCAGGCCACAGTGATCACGTCCACCATCCGATCTGATAGTCCGAGCCCCAGGAACTGTCTCCTCAGAATCTGCAAACCAATAAATTAATTCGGTCATGTAGTGGATGGTTCTCCCCAGTCACAGGGTGAACCAGCAGATTTCTGCGTTTGGGGACAGCCATAAAAGGCTGTGTTATCATTCCCAGAACGAGTGGGAACCATGGCTGTGTAGGCCAGTCAGGTACTACTAAAATGCCTGAGGTGGAGTCTTGCTTGATCTTAAGCAAGCACCGACTGATGAGGCAAAATGCTTACAAAAACATTCCACCCCAGTGTAGCGCCACTGCCCCTGGGTCTGGTTCCCATGAAACATATTTTGGTAACTGGTGATTGAGTCTGGATGCAAACAAATCAATATCCGGTACGCCATACCGAGCGACAATGTCGATAAACACTTCATGATTCAACATCCATTCTGTGTTGTCATTGAATTTCCGTGACCTGGTGTCCGCCACCATGTTGAATCTACCTGGTAAGTAGATAGCTGAAACCCAAATGTTTCTTGTAATACACCAGTGCCAAATAAAGTTAGCCAATTTATCACAAGATACTGACTTGATTCCACCCATGTGATTAACGTATGCTACCACTGTAGTGTTGTCAATCTGAAGTTGAACATGCAAATGATGCATATTGCCACACTGAGCCTTCAGCCCATAGTGCTCCCAACAACTCTAAGTAGTTAATACCATGTGATTGAAGAATTAATGACTCATGCACATTCCATCTGCCACCGCAGCTAGAGATGGTGTTAGTAGCCCCCCATCCTAGAGCACTGACATCAGTTTGTAAAATAACTGAAGGTTTATCGACCAAAATTTTACTGGAGCAATGCCGAATATTCATCATCCACCATTGCAACTCAGCAATGGCTTCAGCTGGCAACCGCATGGGTCTACTGGAGTGACCTGCATGGAATTTGAGTGCCTGCTCCTTGCACATTGTAAATTTTGATAATGCAAAGGCCCAAACTGTGCAGCTGGAAAAGTAGCCACTAATTTGCAAATTATGCTAGTTACATGTCGAATAGAAGGTTGCTCTTTAACAATGAGATTGTTACAGGCTTCTATTAATTCTAATCTCTTGTCCCAAGGCAGAGTCACAGATATGTGAATTGAGTTAATGGTAAATCCCAAATAATCAATAACTCTAGATGGTATCAACTTGGATTTAACTGGATGGTTGAGAAACCCCAATCTCTCAAACATGAGTTTAGTAGCTGAAACCGATAATTCAGCTAATTTCAGAGTTTCCCCTATGATTAGGATATCATCTAAGTATGCCATCACAATATGATTCTGAGCCCAGAGAAGCCCCAGCACTGGTTTTAATAATTTTGTAAATAATCTGGGGGCTGAAGTTAACCCATTAGGCAATGCTTTAAATTGCCACAGTTGCCCCATCCAGCTAAACTTCAAATATCTCCGGTGATCCCAATGAATGGGTACCGAATAGTATGCATCTTTAAGATCGATGCATGCCATATAACATCCTTTGGAAACCAGTTGTTTGGCAGTAACAAAGGTTTCCATTTTGAAATGTTTATACTGCACAAAGGAGTTAAGTCGAGTCAAATCAAGGATGATTCGGCATCCTCCATCCTTCTTTTGCCTTGTAAATATATTAGACACAAATTGGTGAGATTCATGACATGACTTCTCAATTACCCTTTTTTTGTATAAAACTTCAATTTCAGCTTGTACATCCAAACATTCCTGTTGTGAAAGAACAAATGTCCGGTTCGGTGTATGCTGTGTGGGTGGAACCTAATTGAGAAAGAATTCGATTTGGAACCCTTGTATACTGTGCAGTATAAACGGATCTGATGTTATCCAACGCCATTCATTCAAAAACAAGTGCAATCTCCCACCAACTTGTAACTGATCCACACATAATATGTTCCAGAAAGAACCAGACCCATCTACCTCCATGGTTACCGGTGGATGAATGGTGTTTATTTCCGCCCCCGAGGTTTGGGGGGTAGGACTGATGCAGTGCGCCAACCGTGCATCTTTGACGAGGGCCGGATTGAGCCTTGGCCTAAAAAAGACCTCTGCCCAGAGTGTTCGGCTTACCCACCAGTTTCAGCGAACCGTCTGTTGTTGAAGGGAGCGTAGGGGTGCTGCCGCCGGAATGATGAAGGTTTGCTAGTTGACGGAACTTTCATTAACCCGACCGTTTTTGCCTTGTCGTCCAGCTCCCTGACCTGCTTCGGCAGATCTTCACCGAACAAGAAATTCGGTGGTTGTAAGTTACTGGCCTTGCACAGTGCCGCGAATTTGGGGTTCAGGGTAGTATGGATGGCATTTTTGCGTAGGCAGTTGATTTCAAAATGTGCATTGCACATTAATGCCAGGGCATCCTGTTGCACATCAGACAGAGGCCCCCCATCTACCGACCTGGCAAAAGCCGTGATGCCTGAGGCGAGCAACTTCAGTATTTTCTGGAGCTTCACCTCCTGGGCTCTGATGCCCCCTCCGATGTAACCCCAGATGGAATGGTTAACAGCCGGCATGTTTAACGAAACACAGTTAACAGGTGTGTGATACTTCCTGGAAGTTTCTTCCATTGCCTGTTCTTGGAGCTGGTGTGAGGCCAGGTAATTGATGCTCGTAGCCAAGTCCTCATCCAGCGGTTCCCCTGTTTGCGATGGAATTGCAAATTTTGATGCCATAGCAGGCACATCTGCTTCACGCCCTACGTGCCTCGTGGTATGCTCCCCGGCTATACCTCCGAACTCCAAGTTAGACCAAAACTGACCCCAAATGCTCCCCTCCTCAGAGAGGGAGATATTGTGCAGCCCTGAAACAGGTGCCGCTGCCCGGGCCCCCGAGGAGACCCGCGCTGATATAACTCCGTTCGTTGGAGCATATCATGATGGAGCATCCTCTCCATCAGGTGCTCCATCCGGGATAAACATCCAAAGACGCTATCCATCATAGGAGGGGAACCCTCCTGGCCCGACTCGTCCGAGTCAACGGGCCTCACAGACTTTTGTGTGGCTTTCCGTCCTAGCGGAGTTGCCAAGGTGCTCTCGACCAGCACCAAGTCTGAAGCCACTGGCCGCACCGCCAGCGACTCGGAAGGCGAAACCGACGGCCGCCATCTACCCGCACTCTACCCGTAGCTGCTTTCCCCGCGGCCTGTCTGGACTTCACCTTGGACATTTTCTCCATAGCAGTTCGGACTTGTTCTGTAACCAAGAATTATCGAACCAAAAAGAAACGACCTCAGGATAAGTTTTAAACACTTACCTGAGGATGTTTAAACCTACCGCTGGAGGAGCAACGCGCCTGCCAGCCAGTCGTTGTGCAATGCGTTAGACGTAATTGACGCGCATGCGGGCTGGCGGGCTTCTTCACGTAGTCACTCACGTGACCCCGAAGTAAAATAGCCCCACTATTGTGAGAGAAGAGAACTTGGATACAGGATGGCAAAACAAGTATTGGGCACATGTGAATGTGTGCCATTTAACAGTAACCTGCTACTTCCCAGCACATTGGACAACCTCCCCAATGCCAAGCTCAATGTAATTGGCTTGTAAATATGCTGCATCATGCGTTATTCAGATCCAGATGCATATATTGTCATGTACACCAGAGTGCAATTAAATTGTTTGTTCACACGAAGGTCATACAGTACTGTTCAAATAACAACAATAATTACAATGCTGGGTGCAAAAGGGCATAATGGTGCAGGACTGCAGTGCAAAATCAAATAGCGCAAAAGAATATTAAAATACAATAACAGAATTACCAAATTAGATAGAGTTAAAAGTCAGAATATGTGGCTTCACCAAGAATGGGGTGTGAAGTAGTGATTGATTCAGGAGTTGGATAGCAGTGGGGACGAGGCTGTTCTTAAATATGGACATATGAACTTTCAAGCTCCTGTACATTCCTATACACCAACTCGGGCGACACGAAAATAATTTCACTAAGTTTTGCACATGTGGCAATAAAGCTCCATTGAACCACCACTGAACCATTGATTCTCCCAGAAGGTAGAGGAGAGAAAAGAGAATGGTCTGCTTCCTGGAATACATATATATTTTTCCATGTATCACCTTCAATATCTGTGACATCCATCCATGTTCTCCAGATCAACGGAGTTACTCCAGCACTTTGTTCATTATTAGGAGAAAATGACAAAGTGCTGGAGTAACTCAGTGGATCTGGAAGCACCTCTGGGGAACATGGGTAGATAATGTTTTGGGTCGGAATCTTTCTTCAGTCTGACCTTTCTGCATTCCAACACTTTATGTTTTTTTTTGTAAAGTAGCATCTGCAGTTTCTTGTGTTAATAAACATTATTAGTCCTGCTTTATTCCTTCAACTTTTTACAACGTTTTTCCACTACTGACCTTGAACGCATTACAGGTACCCACCACACTGTGTTAAAAAAAAACTTGCTCTGCACATTTTTAAACATTCCCCCTCTGGCATTAACGATATGCCCTTTAGTCTTTGAGATTTCCACCTGTGAATGTGGTTCTGACTGTCGCTAATTGAAATATGACCGATAAGTCGCCCACTGGAATACAACCACTTTTTACTGTGTTCCTCATTGGAGCACAGTTGCGATGGTCATTTGTGACGTCAAGTCAAGTCAAGTCACATTTATTTATATAGCACATTTAAAAAACAACTCTCGTTGGCCAAAGTGCTTTACATTTGTTATAAGAATAGTAAAGCACTACATACATATATACATATAGCCCTCGCTCAGAGGACATCAAGAAAGGCTTGGGAGTATAGATAAGTTTTTAGTCTTGACTTAAAGGAGTCGATGGAGGGGGCAGTTCTGATGGGAAGGGGGATGCTGTTCCACAGTCTAGAAGCTGCAACCGCAAAGGCGCGGTCGCCCCTGAGCCTATGCCTAGACCGCGGGATATTCAGCAACCCCAAGTCGGCCGATCTGAGGGACCTGGAGGTGGAGTGGTGGGTGAGAAGACTTTTAATGTAGGTGGGAGCAAGCCCATTGAGGGCTTTGTAGACATAGAGGAGGATCTTGAAATGTATACGGAACCACACAGGGAGCCAGTGGAGAGAGGCCAGGTTTGGGGTGATGTGGTCCCTTTTTCGGGTGCCCGTCAGGAGTCTCGCTGCGGCGTTTTGGACCAGTTGCAGGCTGGACAGGGAAGATTGGCTGATGCCAGTGTAAAGGGAGTTGCAGTAATTTAGGCGGGAGAAGATAAATGTGTGGATGATCTTTTTGACGTCATCAAAGTGGAGGAATTGTTTTATTTTAGCTATCGTCCGAAGCTGAAAGAAGCTAGCTTTTGACGTGAGCACAGTTGTGATGGTCCCAGTGTACCGCACGTGGCAGAAGGTCCAGGCGAGCCGTGGCCATATCCTGACAGCAGGCCTGGCTTGCCCGCCAGGGAACCGGGAGAGGGAAAGCGCCGAGCCCAGTCCCTGCTCGTCCCGAAGACTGGGAGGAGGTGGAGGGAGTTGGCAACAGCAGAGGACGTTGGTCAAAGGCAGTAAGAAGAACCGGGGAGGAGGAGTCTTACCCTCCCACCCCCCCGGGCACAAAGGTTGAAGATGGCCGGGCAAGGAGAGGATCGATGGTTTGCAGGAAGACTGAATGGAGGCAACGGCTGCAACTTGCCTTTATGGCCAGCTGCAGTTGGGACTGTGAAATGGTGCCAAAACATGGCGACTCTGGCGTTTTGACTCAATGGGCTGTTTCTATGCATTATGTACTTGTCCAGGGATTGTACTTATGTATGGCAATCTTACTGATCTGTATTCCAAAAAAAGAATTTCACTGTACTTTGGTTCACTGAATAATGAAGGAACCAATGAACCATTTCTGAGTACCTTCACATCACAAGGCATTCTACACACCTAGTTTTGTTGAGCAAAACACAAAGTGCTGGAGAAACTCAGCGGGTCGAACAGCATGTGAGGAAGGAAAGAAAGAGCAGGAAATTGGAGGAAATGCACCTCATATTCAGCTTGGGCAGTCTACATCCTGGGGGCATGAACATTGAGTTCTCCCAACTCTGCTAGCCCTTGCTTTCCCCTCCCCTTCATCAGCCCTCTGGTTGTCTCCTCCCATCCCCCAGCCCTCGGGCTCCTCCTCCGCCTTTTTTCCTTTTTTCCTTTCTTCTCCCCACCCCCTATCAGTCTGAAGAAGGGTTTCGGCCCGAAACGTTGCCTATTTCCTTCGCTCCATAGATGCTGCTGCACCCGCTGAGTTTCTCCAGCATTTTTGTGTACCTAGGAAAGAACAGATTATGTTTAGGGTCAGAGCACTTTTCGACATAAAAATCATCTGCTCATTCCCTCCATAGATGCTGTCTGATACATGGCGTTCTTCCAGCATTTAGAGTTTTGCTCAAGATTCCAACATCTGCAGTTTCTTGTGACCCACAGCCTAAACAAGTGATTGGCACCTGCCTCGCTACTGGTCCACTTTTCCATATTTGGCAGCCTCATGGAAAGATTCATAGTAATTTATGGCACAAAGGAGGCCAATCAGCCATTGTGTACATTCCAGCCCATAATGGACTTAAGGTGAATATCAATTCCCTTGATTTGGTTCACAGTCCTGAAGAGTCACGACTCTTTTAGTGTTTGCCCAGGGCCTTGATAACAAGTTGAGGGTTTCTGTCCTGGCTTAGTTAAAGAGATGATACTTCTGCACTCGGAGACTTACAAAGCCCTAGCTGCAATAGAACCTCTCACTTCCTTCAAGTCCATGAAGTCATGATCGCAAATTAAACTTTACACCCTTTCCTGAATTCCTGAAGTGTAGCTAAACACACCAGTTAAACTGTTAGCTAGACAAAAATGCTGGAGTAACTCAGCGGGTGAGGCAGCATCTCTGGAGCAAAGGAAATAGGCAACATTTCGGGTCGAGACCCTTCTTCAGACTGTTAAATAGCTTTTCCCTCCCTGACAACTGTTCAGCCACAAGATACTAAATCATTAATACCCCTTTTGTCCAAGAAATTCACACAAGCCTTTGTCTTGCACTTCAGATTCTCAAGAACAGTTCTGACCCGAAACATCACCTGTCCATTCCCTCCCCTGATGTTACCCATTTCCTCAGGTACTTGCATTTTGCTTTGTTCCATACCATTCCTTTACTGTTAATAAAAAGCATAAACTATTGTTGCAGTATTCCCTTTTAAGAAACCGCACAGCATAAAATAAATACACTGGGAAATTAGTTACAATATTCTTTTTTTTTTCGAGCTGACAGAGTTGTCAGCTTTCTAAATTCAAAGTCAGCCAACCAAAGATTTCTCTTTGTTTGGACTGATTACATATGAGTGAGCCAATCTAAAATTGTCAAGTTAGCCAATCCTTAGAGCTGATGGAAGGCCCATATGTTAATGAATTTTGCAGATTTCAATTCCCCACGTAAAATATAAAAATACTTCCTGCATTCATTTCACTTTGGCAAAAACAATGATGAGCTACTCTTTCATTTTTATTTGGCTTTATAGAAGAATGTCAGATCAGCTAATGGCTGCTTCTTCCTTCATTTCTGGTTGTCCCTTTTTGTAATTTAAAAGGAGAATGAAGTAGGGTTTTCAATCCAACACAATAGAAATATGTTGCTTTGTACAGAAGTCAATCAACGTGAATCTTAACACTATGATAATAAACTGATCTAGTAAATCCCAATGCTTTTTCGAAATGTACAAATGGAATTAATTTCCACAGTGCAAGATTTCAGGCACAAGGACGACATATCAAGTATACAGCGCTATGCTGCTCATGGTATCCCATTTTGCATCTGAATCTGTGAGTGATTGTGTCTGCTTTAATGGCACAGCACTCGTATGATGAAGGGAAAATTCAGGACCAATGTACTTTGTTGTGGAAAATAAAGCTGAAGATGACAGCTTTATCAGGGTGGGTCTATTGGTGGGTCAGGGTATTTGTCAGATGCCTCAGAGGTAATTGAAAATGACGGGGGGAATGAGGAATGGTAATGGAGATGCAAGGAACTGCAATGTTTCTTAAATATTGCCATAATACCTGCCTCAAATACCTGTTTCGGCAGCTTGTTCCTGGGAAAAAAGATGGGGAATGCTACAGCCTGGGAAAGGGAATGGGAAATGGGGACGCTGGGAAATGGGGTGAGAATGCAAATGTTAATGTCTGGGATATCTGTTTCAGTTGACTCAAGGAAACTGGGTGGCTCTCTATAATCGTCAGACTTACAGTTGACATCTATGAGAATTCTCACCCCAAAACTGGCACCAGGAGGTCTACGTGGAATACATTTTGTTGCTGGGATATCCCGTGCCACACACAGCTGCCCTAATGAATAAGTGGTCCTATTCAGGCACTGCTTTGTGTTCAGTAGCAAGGATAATTTCCAGCTCGCTGCAACTTCAAGAGTACACTGAGATTTCCTTTCCAGCGAGCTTCAATTGAAACCAGTTTTGTCAGCCCACACACACTACAGTTTATGCAAATGGAAACCTCCTTGCTGTTTCAGGTAGCATGGCTGGATGGCAGACAATTTTTAAACACATCTGTTTCGCTGAAAGCTTTTGCCATGCATTTATTGGAATACGTCCTACTTTTGCAAACATAAAAAGGAATAGTTAGAGATGCAGCTTCCATGTTATGCTGCTGACCACATCACTGTCATATCCACAGCACAAATGCTTTGATTAGAATTCTGACTGCCCCACCAAGCTTTTGAAATCATATTTTTCTAGATGAGTCTCTGAGATAGCTGAGATGAGATGCTAAGCTGCATTGCCTGGTTCAGATGTTCTTCGCACAAGCTGCCATCTTGATAAATGTATTGAGGAGAGCACCAGAAATGGCAAACCTCGGGATCATCAAGGCAAATTAAATTGGCTTGTAACACTCACTAAAGAGGTTGCAAATCATTCTGGCTAACACTTTAATTAACAAGCTGAAGTGACCCTTTGAAAAAGAGCAAGGATTGTGATGATTATGAGGACTATTTAAAATCAAGCAAGGCTTTCTCATTGTTCACGTTACTGTTGAAGATCAATTGACTACACAGATTCATGATGGTTCACCTCCTGATTTCCTAAAGCCTTTTCATCATCTATTAGGCACAAGTCAGGAGTGTAATAGGATAATCTCCTCAAACCTGGCTGAATGTCAATATTACTCTAAATGTTCAACACCATGTCCACCTAAGCCTTCGTTCTCGCCTTCACCTTTATTTACCCTGCAAAATAGGATGCAGTCACCAAATCTCTAACCACTGCTTCAACAGAACATAGGGAGGAGGCGGCATGGTGGCACAGCGATAGAGTTGCTGCCTTACAGCGCTTGCAGTGCCGAGACCCGGGTTCCATCCTGACTACGGGTGCTTGTCTGTACGGAGTTTGTACGTTCTTCCCGTGACCACGTGGGTTTTCTCAGAGATCTTTGGTTTCCTCCCACACTCCAAAGACATAGAAACATAGAAACGTAGAAAATAGGTGCAGGATTAGGCCATTCGGCCCTTGGAGCCTGCACCGCCATTCAATATGATCATGGCTGATCATCCAACTCAGTATCCTGTACCTGCTTTCTCTCCATACCCCCTGATCACTTTAGCCACAAGGGCCACATCTAACTCCCTCTTAAATATAGCCAATGAACTGGCCTCAACTACATTCTGTGGCAGATATTTCCAGAGATTCACCACTCTCTGTGTAAAAAATGTTTTTCTCATCTCAGTCCTAAAAGATTTCCCCTTTATCCTTAAACTGTGACCCCTTGTTCTGGACTTCCCCAACGTCGGGAACAATCTTCCTGCATCTAGCCTGTCCAACCCCTTAAGAATTTTGTAAGTTTCTATAAGATCCCTCCTCAATCTTCTAAATTCTAGCGAGTACAAGCCGAGTCTATCCAGTCTTTCTTCATATGAAAGTCCTGACATCCCAGGAATCAGTCTGGTGAACCTTCTCTGTACTCCCTCTATGGCAAGAATGTCCTTCCTCAGATTAGGAGACCAAAGCCTTTTGCTATGAATGCTAACATACCATTTGCTTTCTTCACTGCCTGCTGCACCTGCATGCCTACTTTCAATGACTGGTGTACCATTACACCCAGGTCTCGTTGCATCTCCCCTTTTCCTAATCGGCCACCATTTAGATAATAGTCTACTTTCCTGTTTTTGCCACCAGTGGATAACCTCACATTTATCCACATTATACTGCATCTGCCATGCATTTTCCCACTCACCCAGCCTTTCCAAGTCATCTTGCAGCCTCCTAGCACCCTCCTCAAAGCTAACACTGCCACCCAGCTTCATGTCATCCGCAAACTTGGAGATGTTGCATTCAATTCTCTCATCCAAATCATTAATATATATATTGTAAATAGCTGGGGTCCCAGCACTGAGCCTTGCGGTACCCCACTAGTCACTGCCTGCCATTCTGAAAAGGACCCGTTTACTCCTACTCTTTGCTTCCTGTCAGCCAGCCAGTTCTCTATCCACATCAATATTGAACCCCCAATACCGTGTGCTTTAAGTTTGTATACTAATCTCTTATGTGGGACCTTGTCGAAAGCCTTCTGAAAGTCCAGATATAACACATCCACTGGTTCACCCTTATCCACTCTACTAGTTACATCCTCGAAAAAGTCTATAAGATTCATCAGACATGATTTACCTTTCATAAATCCATGCTGACTTTGTCCAATGATTTCACCATTTTCCAAATGTGCTGCTATCCTATCTTTAATAACTGACTCTAGCAGTTTCCCCACTACCGATGTTAGACTAACTGGTCTGTAATTCCCCGTTTTCTCTCTCCCTCCCTTTTTAAAAAGTGGGGTTATATTAGCTACCCTCCAATCCTCAGGAACTACTCCAGAATCTAAAGAGTTTTGAAAAATTATCACTAATGCATCCACTATTTCTGGGGCTACTTCCTTAAGTACTCTGGGATGCAGCCTATTTGGCCCTGGGGATTTATCGGCCTTTAATCCATTCAATTTACCTAACACCACTTCCAGGCTAACCTGGATTTCACTCTGTTCCTCCAACTCATTTGACCCCCGGTCCCCTGCTATTTCCGGCAGATTAATTAAGTCTTCCTTAGTGAAGACAGAACCAAAGTAGTTATTAAATTAGGTCTGCCATGTCCTTGTTCCCCATGATCAATTCACCAGTTTCTGACTGCAAGGGACCTACATTTTTAACTAATCTTTTTCTCTTCACATATCTATAAAAACTTTTGCAGTCAGTTTTTATGTTCCCTGCCAGCTTTCTTTCATAATCTATTTTCCCTTTGCTAATTAAACCCTTTGTCCTCCTCTGCTGGACTGAATTTCTCCCAGTCCTCTGGTAGGCTGCTTTTTCTGGCTAATTAGTATGCTTCATCTTTTGTTTTGATACTATCCCTGATTACCCTTGTTATCCACGGATGCACTACCTTCCCTGATTTATTCTTTTGCCAAACTGGGATGAACAATTGTTGTAGTTCATCTATGCAGCCTTTAAATGCCTTCCATTGCATATGCACCGTCAACCCTTTAAGAATCAATTGCCAGTCTATCTTGGCCAATTCACGTCTCATACCCTCAAAGTTACCTTTCTTTAAGTTCAGAACCCTTGTTTCTGAATTAATTATGTCACTCTCAATCCTAATGAAGAACTCAACCATATTATGGTCACTCTTGCCCAAGGGGCCACGCACAACAAGACTGCTAACTAACCCTTCCTCATTACTCAATACCCAGTCTAGAATTGCCTGCTCTCTCGTTGGTTCCTCTACATGTTGATTTAGAAAACTATCCCGCATACATTCCAAGAAATCCTC
Source organism: Malacoraja senta (assembly GCA_038087875.1). Lineage (NCBI taxonomy): Eukaryota > Metazoa > Chordata > Chondrichthyes > Rajiformes > Rajidae > Malacoraja > Malacoraja senta. The sequence continues at coordinate 170,559,126 of CM075977.1, forward strand.
TTCCTCAGCACCCCTGCCAATTTGATTCACCCAATCTATATGTGGATTGAAGTCACCCATTATAACTGTTTTACCTTTGTTGCACGCATTTCTAATTTCCTGTTTGATGCCATCCCCAACTCCACTACTACTGTTAGGTGGCCTGTACACAACTCCCACTAGCGTTTTCTGCCCCTTAGTGGTTCGCAGCTCTACCCATATCGATTCCACATCCTACAAGCTAATGTCCTTCCTTTCTATTGCGTTAATCTCCTCTCTAACCAGCAACGCTAACCCACCTCCTTTTCCTTTCTGTCTATCCCTCATGAATATTGAATATCCCTGGATGTTCAGCTCCCAGCCTTGGTCATCCTGGAGCCATGTCTCCGTGATCCCAACTATATCATAGTCATTAATAGCTATCTGCACATTCAACTCATCCACCTTATTACGAATGCTCCTTGCATTGAGACACATTGTGTTTACAACACTCTTACCCTTTATACAATTATGTTGAAAAATGGCCCTTTTTGATTTTTGCCCTGGATTTGTCTGCCTGCCACTTTTACTATTCACCTTGCTACCTATTGCTTCTACCGTCATTTTACACCCCCTCTGTCTCTCTGCTCACACATTTAAGAAACCCACCACCTCTTATTCTCTGTTTATTATCTTTTTCTTCTTTCCCCCCTTACATACAGGTAGGTAGGTTAATTGGCTTGGTGTAAGTGTAAATTGTCCCTTGTGTGTGTAGGATACTGCGATTTCTGGTCAGCGCTGACGTGGTGCGCCGAAAGGCCTGTTTCTGTGCTGTGTCTCTAAACTAAACTAAAATAAAGAAAACCACCTGTCGGTGAATAGGTCTCGGTAAAAAAAAATGCCCCTAGCATGTAGGGGTTGGATGAGAAATTATGATTACATGGAACTTGTAATCCGAACTGGTTATCGATACTGGCCTGCATTCAGTGGGCTGAAGGGCTTGTTTCTATGCTGTATCTCTAAACAAACTAAATGCACCAGATGCAGGAATGATGAGAAAAAATACAAACTGCTACAGGAATTCAGTAGGTCAGGCTACATCTGTGGAGGGAAATCCATTTCTGTCCTTCTTGCCCTGACCTGTACCTTTCAAACAGTCTGCTCATTGCACTGTATTGGCTTCTCCCCCACTGCTGCAAACAATTCAGCTTTCACAGTCATTTAGTCTGTGCAGTGGAGGAAACCAGGCCCAGGCTCAAAGCATTCAGTAATGTCAGCCCCTCCACTGCTGGGTTAACATCAAACCCACTCAGTTCGGATTGTTATGGTGCATGAATTCTGCCCTCTTTCTAGAGATGAGAATCAGCATTTGTTTTTACTTTCTACTTCCATCATCTGTTATATTTTGGTTTTCTTCAATTTACTTTACAGTGCATAACAGTGTCAAGGCCCATTTAATCTTTATATACTTATCTAATAAGGTGTAGAAACTCGGAGTTCTACAGATTGAGTAATCCACTTCTCACTTCTGAAGAGAAACAAAAATGTGATTCACAAGGCAAGCTGACTATGTCACCTGCATATTTGAGAATTTCTGAATTTGATTATTAATAACTAGACGGTAAGTACACACAGCATTCCTTAACTTACTCACACCAGTGAGGTAACACAATGTCACAGCTGGTAGAGCAACTATCTCACAGCACTTGAGACCCGGGGTTCGATCCTAAACTCAGGTGCTGTCTAAGTGGAGTTTGCACATTCTCCCTGTGACCACGTGGGTTTCCTCCAGTGTCCTCCCATATCTCAAAGACGTTCAAGTGTGTAGGTTAATTGGCCTCTTTAAATTGCCGCTAGTGTGCAGGGAGTGGATGGGAAAGTGGGATAGAACCAGTGTGACCAGTGGGACCAGAGGCTGAGGAGCCGTTGGAGCGAGAGGAGGAGTTTCCGGGCGGTGAGTTATAAACTCGAGCACGGGGCTTTACTCCACAGAGGCTGAGGAGCCGTTGGAGCAAGAGGAGGAGTCCAATCTGCAACGTTCCACACTTCAAAGGAAGTGTTCTGGTGAAAGTCGCTGATTGGTGGAAGCGGACTAGAGGAAGCAGCTGATTGGTAGAAACCCCAGGTTTGCATTTCTGCTTTCTGGTTAAGGGGACAGTGAGCTAAGGGTACAGTGAGCTAAGGGGACAGTGAGTTAAGGGGACAGTGCTTTTTAGTAAAGGTACAGTTTAAAGGATTAAGATTTTTATAGTGTTCGTGAGTTGATTTAATTTGGGGGTAAGCCATGTCAGTTGAGATCGGCCCCATGGTTTGCTCATCCTGCAACATGTGGGAGATCAGGGATATGGTCGGTGTCCCTGGTGACTACGTTTGCAGGAAGTGTGTCCAGCTGCAGCTCCTGGCAGACCGCATTGAATGATTGGAGCTGCGGTTGGATTCATACTGGAGCATCCACGATGCTGAGAAAGTCGTGAATAGCATGTACAGTGAGTTGGCCACACCGCAGGTAAAAGTTAAGTGGACAGAAAGGGAATGGGTGGCCATTAGCCAGCATAGCAGTAGGCAGGTAGTGCAAGAGTCCCCTGCGGTCATCTCCCTCCTAAACAGATATACCATTTTGAATACTGTTGGGGGACATGGCTCATCAGGGGAAGGCAGCAGCAGCCAAGTTCATGGCACCATGGGTGGCTCTGTGGCACAGGAGGGGAGGAAAACGAGTGGAAGGACCATAGTAATAGGGGATTCAATTGTAAGGGGAATAGATAGGTGTTTCTGCGGCCGCAAACGAGACTCCAGGATGGTATGTTGCCTCCCTGGTGCAAGGGTCAGGGATGTCACTGAACAACTGCAGAACATTCTGGAGGGGGAGGGTGAACAGCCAGCTGTCGTGGTGCACATTGGCACCAACGATATAGGTAAAAAACGGGATGAGGTCCTACAAGGCGAATTTAGGGAGCTAGGCGATAAACTTAAAAGTAGGACCTCAAAGGTAATAATCTCTGGATTATTGCCAGTGCCACGTGCTAGTCAGAGTAGAAATAGGAGGATATTGCAGATGAATACGTGGCTTGAAAAATGGTGCAAGGGGGAGGGATTCAAATTTCTAGGGCATTGGAACCATTTCTGGGGGAGGTGGGACCAGTACAAACAGGACGGTCTGCACCTGGGCTGGAATGGAACCAATGTCCTTGGGGGAGTGTTTGCTAGTGCTGTCAGGGAGGATTTAAACTAATGTGGCAGGGGAATGGGAGCATGAGTAGAGAGACAGAGGGGTGTAAAATGAGGGTAGAAGCAACAGGTAGCAAGGTGAAAAGTAAAAGTGGCAGGCAGAAAAATCCAGGGCAAAAATCAAAAAGGGCCACTTTTCAACATAATTGTATAAGGGGTAAGAGTGTTGTAAAAACAAGCCTGAAGGCTTTGTGTCTCAATGCAAGGAGCATTCGTGATAAGGTGGATGAGTTGAATGTGCAGATAGTTATTAATGAATATGATATAGTTGGGATCACGGAGACATGGCTCCAGGGTGACCAAGGCTGGGAGCTGAACATCCAGGGATATTCAATATTCAGGAGGGATAGACAGAAAGGAAAAGGAGGTGGCGTAGCGTTGCTGGTTAGAAAGGAGATTAATGCAATAGAAAGGAAGGACATTAGCTTGTAGGATGTGGAATCGATATGGGTAGAGCTGCGAAACACTAAGGGGCAGAAAACGTTAGTGGGAGTTGTGTACAGGCCACCTAACAGTAGTAGTGGAGTTGGGGATGGCATCAAACAGGAAATTAGAAATGCGTGCAACAAAGGTAAAACAGTTATAATGGGTGACTTCAATCTACATATAGATTGGGTGAATCAAATTGGCAGGGGTGCTGAGGAAGAGGATTTCTCGGCATGTATGCGGGATAGTTTTCTAAACCAACATGTAGAGGAACCAACGAGAGAACAGGCTATTCTAGACTGGGTACTGAGTAATGAGGAAGGGTTGGTTAGCAGTCTTGTTGTGCGTGCCCCCTTGTGCAAGAGTGACCATAATATGGTTGAGTTCTTCATTAGGATGGAGAGTAACAATGTTAATTCAGAAAAAAGGGTTCTGAACTTAAATAAGGGTAACTTTGAGGGTATGAGACGTATGAGAGGGTATAGACTGGCAAGTGATTCTTAAAGGGTTGACGGTGGATATGCAATGGAAGGCATTTAAAGGCTGCATGGATGAACTACAACAATTGTTCATCCCAGTTTGGCAAAGGAATAAATCAGGGAAGGTAGCGCATCCGTGGATAACAAGGGAAATCAGGGATAGTATCAAAACAAAAGATGAAGCATACAAATTAGCTAGAAAAAGCAGCCTACCAGAGGACTGGGAGAAATTCAGTCCAGCAGAGGAGGACAAAGGGTTTAATTAGGAAAGGGAAAATAGATTATGAAAGAAAACTGGCAGGGAACATAAAAACTGACAGCAAAAGTTTTTATAAATATGTGAAGAGAAAAAGATTGGTTAAAACAAATGTAGGTCCCTTGCAGTCAGAAACTGGTGAATTGATCATGGGGAACAAGGAAATGGCAGACCAATTGAATAACTACTTTGGTTCTGTCTTCACTAAAGAAGACATAAATAATCTGCCGGAAATAGCAGGGGACCGGGGGTCAAATGAGATGGAGGAACTGAGTGAAATCCCGGTTAGCCGGGAAGTGGTGTTAGGTAAATTGAATGGATTAAAGGCTGATAAATCCCCAGGGCCAGACAGGCTGCATCCCAGAGTACTTAAGGAAGTAGCCCCAGAAATAGTGGATGCATTAGTGATAATTTTTCAGAACACTTTAGATTCTGGAGTAGTTCCTGAGGATTGGAGGGTAGCTAATGTAACCCCACTTTTTAAAAAGGGAGGGAGAGAGAAAACGGGGAATTACTGACCAGTTAGTCTAACATCGGTAGTGGGGAAAATGCTAGAGTCAGTTATTAAAGATGGGATAGCAGCACATTTGGAAAGTGGTGAAATCATTGGACAAAGTCAGCATGGATTTATGAAAGGTAAATCATGTCTGACGAATTTTATAGAATTTTTCGAGGATGTAACTAGTAGAGTGGATAAGGGAGAACCAGTGGATGGATGTGTTATATCTGGACTTTCAGAAAGATTTCGACAAGGTCCCACATAAGAGATTAGTATGCAAACTTAAAGCACACGGTATTGGGGGTGCAGTATTGATGTGGATAGAGAACTGGCTGGCAGACAGGAAGCAAAGAGTAGGAATAAACGGGTCCTTTTCAGAATGGCAGGCAGTGACTAGTGGGGTACCGCAAGGCTCAGTGCTGGGACCCCAGCTATTTACAATATATATTAATGATCTGGATGAAGGAATTGAATGCAACATCTCCAAGTTTGCGGATGACACGAAGCTGGGGGGCAGTGTTAGCTGTGAGGAGGATGCTAGGAGGCTGCAAGGTGACTTGGATAGGTTGGGTGAGTGGGCAAATGCATGGCAGATGCAGTATAATGTGGATAAATGTGAGGTTATCCACTTTGGTGGCAAAAACAGGAAAGTAGACTATTGTCTGAATGGTGGCCGATTAGGAAAAGGGGAGATGCAACGAGATCTGGGTGTCATGGTACACCAGTCATTGAAAGTAGGCATGCAGGTGCAGCAGGCAGTGAAGAAAGTTAATGGTATGTTAGCATTCATAGCTAAAGGATTTGAGTATTAGAGCAGGGAGGTTCTACTGCAGTTGTACAGGGTCTTGGTGAGGCCACACCTGGAGTATTGCGTACAGTTTTGGTCACCAAATCTGTGGAAAGACATTTTTGCCATAGAATGAGTACAGAGAAGGTTCACCAGACTGATTCCTGGGATGGCAGGACTTTCATATGATGAAAGATTGGATAGAATCGGCTTGTACTCGTTAGAATTTAGAAGATTGAGGGGGATCTTATAGAAACTTACAAGATTCTTAAGGGGTTGGGCAGGCTAGATACAGGAAGATTGTTCCCGATGTTGGGGAAGTCCAGAACAAGGGGTCACAGTTTAAGGATAAGGGGGAAGTCTTTTAGGACCGAGATGAGAAAATCATTTTTCACACAGAGAGTGGTGAATCTGTGGAATTCTCTGCCACAGAAGGTAGTTGAGGCCAGTTCATTGGCTATATTTAAGAGGGAGTTAGATGTGGCCCTTGTGGCTAAAGGGATTAGGGGGTATGGAGAGAAGGCAGGTACGGGATACTGAGTTGGATGATCAGCCATGATCATATTGAATGGCCGAAGGGCCGAATGGCCTACTCCTGCACCTATTATCTATGTTTCTATGTTTCTATGTTGGCATGGACTTGGTAGGCCAAAGGACCTGTCTCCATGCTGTATCTCAAAACTAAACTAAATTAAACATGTGGCAACTCTGCTCACTTTAGTGGAAGAATAGGGTAAATATCTTTATTTCCCTGTTTCTGTCTTCTTAAGTGCTGAGGTGATGTTTGCTTTTGCAGTGTGGAGGCCTAGAGTATGGAGTGGTCCAAAGCTGGACTACAACAACAGCTGGTGACATGTGTTCTAAAGTTGTGCTGAGCATCTCTAGATTAATTTGTTCTCTGGCTACATGAAGCATCTGTAAATATTCTGAAGCCTTTTGCTCAAACCTCTCCTATCAGAGATGGAAATTGGACAGAAAAACAGATGCGGTATTTCATAATGTTTACTCTTTGTTTAACCTTTACAATCCTCTATTGTCTGTGGTGTTAATATATGAACTAAGAACTGCAAAACCTCTTGGTTGGATTAGGTGATTAGAATAATGGGCAAAAGTCATGCAATTCCTTCCCAACAATAATCTCTTTATCAATATAGTGGAGTGATTGTATACGAAAATAAAACATTTCCAGATTATTAAATAAACACTGCATTTAGACACAAATGTTGGATTTAACAGAAATTATAGTTGAGGGGAATCAGTAATCCCAGAGGCAGAAATAGCTGAAAACAGTTGGATTTATTTGTGCAAATCACTGAAGATCACATGTGCCAAAGAAATTGCTGTTTACCAGCTGTAGAAACTTGTCCTTCAGAAACCGTAGGACAAGATTAAGACTGATTTAAATGAAATATATTGCACGCTAGTTATCTGGAGGTTGACTACCATTCCACTCTCTAAAATGCCAGCAACAGACATTGAATTAAATCAGTGTGCACTCTGAGTGTCCGCATATGGTAGGCACCCAGGATCAAAGGTGAAGTCTACTTCCAGCCAATGCTTGTGTTGTGGGATCGAGCACAATCCCTGATGTGATTCAGCTGTGAAATAATAATGCTGGAATTGAGAAGGGCAAAAAAAAAAAAAGCCAAGAATACTTCTCTCAGAGGCCACAAACTGTTCATACAAATGGTTCCAGGTTTCACGGGGGAGAAATGCAACCTTTGTCTTCGCCTGGGATTTCTCTAAATTGCTTTATATCCAGAAGCAAACGACTGAATCCAAAATGCCCCCAAATTGACCGGTCTGAGCACTGAGCCATTTTGTGTTAATATTAGGAGCCTACAGGGCAATGGACCCTGGTGCCGAGAAACTGGTTTGTGTGGGCTGTTTTTTTATCAGTGCTACATACATTTTAATTGTAATGGGACACAATTCCAACAATTACCGGGTTGAACTGCACCACTGGATTTCCAATCCAACCCCTCAGACTATGAATTGTGCTTGTGCCAAATAGATAATGTATGTTGGGCACACATACAATTTCCCATTCTCCTTGAGAACTTTGCCTCAAAAATGAGGCTGCATCATCCTGATGCACTTCAATGTGAACACGCTTCAGGCACTGTGAGATTCTGCTGCAATGATTCTTCCATGTACTTCCGTGCGGTAGAGAGGTAGAAAGAGTGAGGAGAAGACGGACTAAATCAAAAAGAAGCAATTAAATCCTGTTGTGCTTGGATTTTAACAAGTTTGAAATCAGCTAGGAGAAATTAGTGATATGTACCACCGGGGAGCAGGTATAATGGGTTTCTATTCAAATAATTATCCATTATATAACATGAGCAAATGTTAGTGAGGCCCATAGTCTGATTTTATCATGGTACAGGTTGAAACAAGATAGTACATGGCTCTGTGTTTAGAGTTTAAGATGGGTCAGAGTGAAATGTTCCATGAAGTCAGATCTGAAAGCAGTTGGTAAAATGGAGGCAAGTGCTATATGATGGAAGAAAGAAGATGGGTGTTTGAGGTGGGATGAACAAGAATATAACTGCATCGTATGCAGGTTGCAGGAATCACAAAGCATTCATTGCAGATTGTTTTATGATTACTTCATGCCACCACATTCCCCCTACCTGGACTGTTCAATTTGGATAAGCAAAAAGACAGAGGCATCTGCATGGGTGGCTGGGAAAGAGGAAGGGTCATATGTGTTGAACAAGCAGAGGACTTGAGCTCATTGGTATTTCCTGGAAAAAAAAACACAAGACCACCAGCATTACCTCACTTTTCATAATCATTTCAGTATGATGAAATGCATTATTGAGCTACTGCTGCCAAATTTCCTAATTTGTCCAGATTTCTTAACCATAAACTATTATCTTGCAGTATCAGACCTTTGGAAAACTTGTTATATATATGTGTTCAGTGCTGGAAGGTTTGTGTGCTGAACTAAATGTGGTGCATAAACATATAGATACAAGAAACAACAGATGTTGGTTTACAACAAAAAAAAAGAAAGTGCTGGAGTTACTCAGCAGGTCAGGCAGCATCTCTGGAGAACATGGATAGGTGTTGTTTCGGGTTGGGTCCACCCTTCGCCCACCTATTCCACCTACATTCCTTCCTCTTGCTTGAATATGAAACTCTATCCTTTTGACTCCTGTGACTGTATCTGTAACTCCATGACTATGTGACATGATCTGTCCCATCTTGGGTTCCATTTGTGGTTCAAGTGACATTCCATCAATGCCATGTTACAGATGAACTGTTGAAATTTTCACCCGACCCACCCCTCATCTGGTCTCTCAGATCCAACAGTACTACTTTGAACATTGTCACAGGAATTATCCCCAATGTTCTAGCAAAGAATTATAATCTGATTGGACATGTACTCAAAATGCTGTGACCAAACCAGGCTAAGGCCTGTTGATGGATTGTCGGATTAGGTTAATAACGTTTTGTCTTGTCCAGACACTGTGGGTCAAATGGCCTCATTCTGTGTGTAAGTTTTCTTGTTTCAACATTTATCTCTCTATCAACAATATTAAAAAGTCATTAATAAATTACTGCTCATGGGAGATTGCATATTCAAACTGGCTTCCGTTAGTTATTACAACAATGACTACACAACAATAAATCTTGATTGGTGTTAAAGCACTTTGCCACATGTTTATGCAAGCACAAGGCTTTATTTCCTCCTCCCTCATGTTCCTGCTGTGGAAACATTTAATCTCCATCAATGTCAGTCGCTTTGAGAAAGGCTCAATAATCAGTTACTTTTATTAAGATCAGTGAGTTATCATTCACCTTGCTAGTAGTAGCCTTGCTGTTGGTATTTCCAAATCATCTGCAAAACCAAAATATGTTTTGCTGACCAGGGTCAAAGTGACGGCTTAGTTGTACACATAGCTGGTGGGGCTGCACTTGGAGTATTGTGTTCAGTTTTGGTCACCCCCTGCTATAAGAAAGATGCCATTAAGCTGGAAAGAATGCAGAGAAGATTTCGAAAGAGACAAGAAATTGCAGATACTGGACTCTTAATCAAAACACAAAATATTGGAGGAGCTCAATAGGTCAGGCAGCTTCTGAAGAAGGGTCCCGACCCAAAGCCTCACCTATCTATTTCCTTCACAGATGCTGCCTGTCTCACTCGGTTCTTCCAGATTTACGATGATGTTGCGAGGACCTGGGCTGTAGGGAGAGGTTGAGCAGGCTAAGGGGTTATTTGTTTGCTTTCAGGAGGATGAAGGGCCTGTTCCACTTAGGCTATTTTTTAGGTGACTCGAGGCTACTAGGCTGTCGCCACATGGTCGCTGGGGTGTCGCCTGTATGGTCGTGAGTAGTCTCCTCAGTCGCCCAAAGAGTCGTAGCGTCTTTCTGGTCGCCGTTGGATTTTCAACATATTCAAAAATTTTCGCCGACAGTCAGCAACAATGGGTTGACGCCAATGAGCGTAGCTTGATTTCTCCCAACTTCGGCGAATTCCATAGGCGACTACCTACGTCCACCGCCGACTGAATTGTCTTCAGCTTGTAGCTTGTCGTAGCTTGTCGCGGGTCGATGTAGGTTGTCTTCGGTTGTCGTTGGTTCGCCTGTGTGGTCGTGGGTTGTCGTAGGCGTGGTCTTAGGTGGACGTCCTAATGGGTCGCCGGTTGTCGGTAACTTGCCATAGCTTGACGTCGACTAGGTGGTAAGTTGTTGTAGCTTGTTGTAGACATATCTGGGACAGGCCCTTGAGTGGTGAACTTACAGAGGTGTATAAAATCATGAGTGGAATAGATAGGTTGAATGCATAATCTTTTTCCCAGGGTAAGGGGATCAAGAACTAGAGGGCATAGGTTTAAGGTGAGGGAAAACATTCAAATGAATCCCGAGGAGCCACTTTTTCACACAGTAGGCGGGAGTATATGGAACAAGATGTCAGAGGAAATGGTTCAGACAGGTACAATAACAACGTTTAAATACACTTGGACACATACATGGTTAGGAAAAATTAGATGGATATAGGTCAAGTGAGCGCACATGGGATTAGCAAAGAAGGAGCTTCTTGATCCACATGGACAAGTTGGGCTGAACGGCCTGTTGATTATGCTGATTATGACTTCACCAAAGCCAATCCAATTGTAATGTGCTTTCAATGGGGCATATTTTATCCATCTCAAAGTGCACAGAGTAAACATGTTAACGTGATGGCAATGGTGTAGAAAAAAATTATCTTTTTTTTTCTGATGAAAGAAATCCGCAGTATAATCCACAGGTCACCAATTTTCATGACTTTCTTGAGATGACTTTGAGACTACTCCTCAAAGTCATCAAAAACGTATCTACCTCCACTTTAAATACTTCTAATGAGCTTGTTTCCACAAATTCCTGGAGCAGAGAATTCTTAGGATTAGAATGATTAGGATCACACTCTGTTAGAATCCTAGGAATTCTCTGCTCTAGGAATTTGTGGAAACAAGCTCATTAGAGGTATTTAAAGTGGAGGTAGATACGTTTTTGAAAGATTGTGGTGGGGGTGGGGAGGGTGGGGAGGGGGGGAGGGGGGGAGGGGGGGGTGGGAATTAAGGGCTGAGGGGAAATAGCACAGAAGATTTGATTCAGCTGTGATTATATTGAATGGTGGGGCAGGTTGAGGGACTCAGCGTCTGTTCCTGCCCCTGTCCCACTTAGGCGATTTTGTCATAGACTACAAGCGACTAGGCTGTTTTCACATGGTGGCGGGGGTGATGCCTGTATGGTCGTGAGTGGTCTCTTCAAGTTGCCTAAACATTCGCAACGACTTTGGGCTTGACGTAGCTTGTCTTCTCCTGTCGTAGGTGCTGTCGTAAGTTGTCGCCAGGATGACGCAGGTTGTTGCCAGGTGACGTTGGTTGTTGCCAGGTGCTGACTTTGGTAAATTCCATTGGTGACCACCTACGTCATCCTACGACACCACTGTATATACCACAACAGGTGCAAGGAGAACTGAGGTCAAGAAAAATGACACAGTTGCAGAACAATTACTAAATCCCCACATCACTGTTTTTGATATTTCATAATAATTCAACACAGTAATGGACAAAAACATGGCACCATACATTCTAATTTCTATGTTTTTATCTTCCTGAAAGCTTCACTTGCAATTAATTACTTTGATTAAGCCAATAAATCAGCCAGACATGCATTGTGAATCTGCAGTTTAACTTGTTTGCTGGAAGAAGTATACTGAACTGCTCGGGAGCACTGGATCCACCATGACTTTGGGACTACCCCACACCTAGTACTGGAGATCTGTACTCCAGAGCAAGCCAGGCCTCCACCTAAGCAGTACACAGAATGGTGCACCATCAAAATCTGTAACTTAAAAAAGTGCTGGAGTAACTCAATGAGCCAGGCAGCATCTCTGGAGAACATGAATAGATGACCTTTCGAATCGGGACCCTTCTTCAGATTGATTGTAGTAACCTTATGGTTCAGCATGCCCCTCATTCTACCCTCAATATCCAGGTTGGGGAGCAATCCTAGAAGTACAGTAGAGGACTGCAAGCAGCCCCAGCACAGCTTTAAAAGATGAGATGGCCACCAGGTGAAGCTGCCATCCATGACTACAGCATTCACACAGCACAAACAGTATGCAATGGGCAGGGATAAATGGGCACACGACCAGTGAGTTTGATCAAAGCCCTGGAATCCTTCCACATCTAGTTAGGAATGGTGGTGGACAATTAAATAGCTATCAGGAGGAGACTCCCAGAACTCAATAATGGATTCCTCCTGAGATCCCCATCGTCACAGAGGCCCTTCATCACCGAGGTTCCAGCCAATCAGATTCCGTCAACAAGATATCATCCCAGTGGCACTGCTGGTAGAGCTGCAGCCCCACAAGCACCAGAGCCCTGCATTCAATCCTGACCTTGGGTGCTGTCTGTGTGGAGTTTGATAATTCTCCCTGAGGCTGCACAGGTTTCCTCCAGGTGCTGTGTTTTTCTCCAGATCCCAAAGACATGAAGGTTAATTGGCCTCTGTAAAAATTGCTCCAAGTATGCAGGGAATGTTTAAGAAAGTGGGATCAATTTTAGTTTAGTTTATTGCCACGTGTAGAGTGAAAAGTGAAAAAGTAGGGATTGGAGAGATTTGGATTGTGCTCACGAGGATGGGCTTAGTTTAATTTGGCATCATGGTCAGCACAGATGTTATGGGTGGAATGGTCTGTTCCTGTGGTGTATAATTCTTTGCTCATGTTCGCAGCCATCAAGAGGAAAACCATTCTAGTTGGACTGATACCCTGCACAAAGGAAGATGGCTGTGATTGTTCAAGGCCAATTTATCCCCCTCCTAAGGTATTACTATAGGACTTTCTCTGAGCAGTGTCCATGGCAAACCACCTTCAGCTGCTTTACTATTGACAATCTTTCTATTGCAAGGTCAGTACTGGGGATGTTTGCTGCTGATTGAGTAATGTTCAATTCTGTTCACAACTCAGCAAATCAAGCAACCTGTACTTAAAGGTACACAAAAATGCTGGAGAAACTCAGTGGGTGCAGCAGCATCTATGGAGCGAAGGAAATAGGTAACGTTTCGGGCCGAAACCCTTCTTCAGAATGATAGGGGGTGGGGAGAAGAAAGGAAAAAAGGAAAAAGGCGGAGGAGGAGCCTGAGGGCTGGGGGAGGGGAGGAGACAACCAGATGGCTGATGAAGGGGAGGGGACAGCAAGGGCTAGCAGAATTGGGAGAATTCAATGTTCAAACCCCCAGGATGTAGACTGCCCAAGCGGAATATGAGGTGCATTTCCTCCAATTTACGGTGTTGCTCGCTGTGGCCATGGAGGAGACCCAGGACAGAGAGGTCAGATACGGAATGGGAGGGGGAGTTGAAGTGCTGAGCCACCGGGAGTTCAGGTTGGTTATTGCGGACCGACTGGAGGTGTTCGCTTGGTCTCACCGATGTAGATCAGCTGGCATCTAGAGCAGCGAATGCAATAGATGAGGTTGGAGGAGATGCAGGTGAACCTCTGTCGCACCTGGAACGACTGCTTGGGTCCTTGAATGAAGTGGAGGGGGGAGGTGAAGGGACAATTGTTGCATCTCTTGCGGTTGCAAGGGAAAGTACCAGGGGAGGGGGTGGTATGGGAGGGAAGGGAAGAATTTACAAGGGAGTTACGGAGGGAGCGGTCTTTGCGGAAGGCAGACATGGGGGGAGATGGGAAGATGTGGCGAGTGGTGGGGTCACGTTGGAGGTGGCGAAACTGACGGAGGATCACTTGTTGTATGTGACGGCTGGTGGGGTGAAAGGTGAGGACTAGGGGGACTCTGCCCTTGTTGTGAGTGGGGGGATGGGGAGAGAGAGCAGTATTGCGGGGTATGGCAGAGACCCTGGTGCGAGCCTCATCTATGGTGGAGGAGGGGAACCTGTACTTACATGCAGGACAACATCCTGGTACCAAGCACTGATCAAAGGAGAGTCTAACATTGAACTTGATGTTGAAAGGCTTTAATTATTTCCATTTTACTCCATCAACCACTTGCAGGAAGCAACGTTGATTAGAAAGACAACTGGACTGGGCACATAAATGCCATGGCCACACAGTGGTCAGAGCCAGAGCATCCCCGGCTGCAAGAGATCCATCTCCTGACACCCTAAAGGCTTCCCACCACCTACAAGGCACAGATCAGGAATATGCCAGATACTCTCCACTGGCCTGGATTAATTAACTGCCAACAACAATCAAGAGGTTCAACATTATTAAGGACAAAGCAGCCTTTATGCTTGACATGCCATCCACCAACCTAAACCTTCCTCCAACTCCTCCTCTCTCCAAATGTGAACATACCTGCTGTATATATTAACTACAAAGTACCTTGGCATTTGGTTGCCTCAGACCACAACTTCCTTATCCTGACCCTACTGGCAAGAGTGAGAAGGGCAGCAATTATATTGAAACACCATGACCTGTAGGTTCTTCTCGATTTCACGCACTCTTCTGAGCTGGAAATCTATTGCAGGATTCAAATCCTACAACTCCCCTACCCAGCAACATTGTGGAAATATTTTCACCTGAAGGACCTCAGAGGTTTAGGAAGATGGATCACCATCATCTTCCTAAGGGCAATTAGGGGTATTGATTGCTGGCCTTAGCAATGGTGCCTACATCTCAAAAAATGACTAGGAAATAAAAAGATTCAACTTCACATTGATTACGTGCTTCTTAAAGTTCTTTTTTTCAGGAAAATTTCCAGACTTTTCAATAAAACAGAAGGGTTTTCAAAATGTGGGCATTCAGTGAAAATGCTGCAGGGCACGGTGCAATTATTTTTGCTCTTCAATTAATTTTAATGGAAGATGAAGTGTCCATCAGTGTCACTCATACCAGGCAACAGTTTCAACATTCTATTGAGTTTTGGATGAAGATTTGGATGGATCATGAACGATCCAGCTTTCCTCAGGCAATAAGGCCCGCTGGAAGTCTGAGTGAATATGGTAAAAAAATTTGCTCCTTTTAATTACTCAGAAGAAATCCTGTTCACGTCTCCATGACCTTTCTTATGAGTTGTGCAGAATAAAATAGTCTTGCGAACTTGGCAGACAAATTGCATGCTTTGCTATGGCAAGTGTAGCAAAATGAAGTGTTGTTTTATAAAAAGCAAAACACAAAATGTTGGAGCACCACAGCGGGTCAGGCATCACCTGAGGAGGGAATGGACAGACCATGTTTCGGGTCGGGACCCTTCATCAGACGAGGGTCCTGACCCAAAGCATCGTCTGTCCATTCCGTCTGCAGAAGCTGCCTGACTTGCCGAGTTTCTCTCGCACTTTGTGCTTTGCTCAAGATTCCAATATCTGCAGTTTCTTATGTCTCCAGTAGTGTTATAAAAAAAGGAGCATAAAACTGACAAGTTTCTTAAAGTTCTGCATTAACTAATCACAGAGAATGGATTCCAGCTTCAACATTATACTCCTTGGTATTGTCATTTTATTAGTGATAATTATCATGACACACTGTGTTTGGAATTTCTGGCTATCATTTTGTAATATTCATTACTATCTTGGGCATGCTTACAGTTTTTTGGGGCCACAGGAGCCAGAGTATGGTGTTGAATAACGTTCCCAGAAGGCTATTATATTGCTACATCGTTGACCTTACTAGTACAGAATCAGTTGAAAACAAATTACTACATACTGTATGACAGGAAAGTTTGTTAAAAATACTGTTTCCTACTCTGGTAACAATTAAAGGATTTCTACTCGAGGTAAAGGGGCCTGGAGTCATTGCAAAGTTGCATAACGAGTCCAGAGCTAAAATTAATCAACTCAAGGAAAGGTTGAAGAATTTCAAATGCAGATTTTATCCATCACTAATGGCACGTGTAATTTTTGCCCTGGTCGGAAAATACTTGTGCCAGACGTAGGCCATATCTTTCTGCATAGAACTTACAGGAGACTCTTAAAATTGATGTTCCCCATATTTGGACATCAGATCTAATTTCTATTTTAGTTATACCTTTCTACCTTGTTGACTACCAGGGATCATTAAATGATATGGTTCCATTTTCAGTCTGCCAACGCTATTATCTCACAAAAGCAGCATAAACACCCCTGAAAAGTCTTATCCACAATAATCTCTAAAATGAGCACATGAGGAAGAGGAAAAAGTGATTGCTGTTTGGAAGCCCAAGCACAATCAGCGATTTGAGGAAGTTGCAAAGCTGGTAACGTTGATATCAATCACATACTGATTTGAAACCATACTGGTTGGAGCTCCTAAATTCATGCTGGGTGGGAAAACGAGAAACTTGCATTTCAAAAGCATTTTTCAAGACACGAGTAGATTACTTTTAAAATGTTGACACATTCCATCCATGGAAAAACAGCTGTCAATTATTGAACTGCACTGTCCCCTATACAGTGCTGTGAAAGAATAGGACAACTTTAGGTTAAAGATACAGCATGGAAACAGGCCCTTCATCCCAACGAGTCCACGCCAACGATCACCTGTTTACGCTAATTCTATGTTATCCCAATTTTGCATCCACTCCCTGCACACTCGGCAAGTTACAGAAGCCAGTTAACCCACGACCTGCATGCCATTGGAGTGTGATAGGAAACAGGAAACCCATGCGGTCACAGGGAGAATATACAAACTCCGCACAGACAGCACACGAGGTCAGGATCGAAGCCGGGTCTCTGGCGCAGTGAGGCAGCAGCTCGACCGTTGCACCACTGTGCCGCCCTGTGCCAAGCATACTTGTTTGCTTTGATATTGGTGAGGGGATCAATGTGAAAGGATTCAGTTCAGAACTCCTTTGCTTCACGGGTGAACTTGATCGCAACATTGCTTGGGTTGTTGTGCCAGCAGTTATGGAGTAGGTGAAGATGCAGTCCCTCCTTCAGGCTAACTATCACCTGCCTGCTCATGTCCAATGGAAGTCCAGCTCTAGGGGAGGCCCACCCAGTCATTTATCAGCATTCCCCTTCATCACTTTGTCCTGTAGTGGGGTTTGGACACATCTCTCTGGAGGCTGGAGAACTCTCTCTTGCCTTAATTACATCCAGGTTCAGCAGCAGCTTCTTCCCAACAATCAGGAAACTGAGCACCACAAACTCCAAACTATGAACTGACTTGATTACACTGGGACTTAGGTCTTTGCCTTTTTGTCTTTCACTATATTGTTTTAAAAAAATATATTTAACTTTTTGTTGTTGTTTGTGATGGTGTTTACTGAATACAATGTTTACATATCTGCTGTGCTGCTGCAAGTCAGAATTTCATTGATCCTTTTTGGGACATTTATCTTTCAGAGACTGACAGAAGTAAAGTCCTTCACCAGCCATTAATAAAAGTCATGGAAATGTCAGAGCCATGACATCTGTTACTCTATATTATTTACAGTCCATACATTATATTATCCATACCTTACCAAGTCCCAATTCATCTTAACACAGAATAATGCTCATTAAAGCATCCTCACAAAGCCATAATTGCCAAGTTTATCCTCTTCCCTAGCTTTGAACTGAGCTGAAACATTTGCGATCTTTCCTCCTTCTGCCACCTAGTCTTACATCTGAGGAATATTTTGTTTGGCTGCTCCGCCATCTTTACCCTTGCGGCTCTCGACAGCTTCTGAAGCAACTAAGGATTTTTGTATTTTGAGGTATGTCAACATTTTAGCAAACCTCATATCATCCACCCCACCATATTGGAGACAGATGCTTTGTATTTTGTGCATTCTGATTTTATGGGAACATCTCTATTTTGGTCTGCATCCAGTCCTACCCTTTGACAACCTTCCTCTCCTGTATGTGTTTCTAAAGAGCTTTTGGTCATTTAAACTCATTGATCTACGACCAGAGACCCTTTTTCCCTCATTTCATTTTTCAGTTTTCTTTGTATCTTTTGTGTTCAGTTATGCTCTCAAATACATTTTGTGTCAGGCGTTTATCTTACCTTTTTTTAAAATAAACTTTTGTTTTAATTTCTGTGTGCTTAGTCTTGCAGGGAAGTTATGATTTGCAACACTCTTCTTTCTCTCCACGAAGAGTGTATCTAGTCTGTGACTAAAGCAGCTCCTATCCGTCAGCCTGCCTTTGCTATTTTATCTGCCGATCCTTGAGTTTATGCCATCTTAGGTCAGATTTCCTTTCAACTCTCTGAAATTAGCCCTCCTACAGTTGTATTGTTACATTTGGCTGTTCCGTTCCCATAACTACTCTCAACACTTTAGCTGTGCCTAACAGCAGACTCTTCACTTGCATTCTCCATCATGGTCTGGTTTGGCTCAGCCACCAAGCATGACATCCGGACGCTGCAGCGAATCGTCCGATCAGCTGAGAAGCTTGTTGGCTGCAACCTTCCCCCCATTGACGAACTGTAGACTGCAATGGCCAGGAAGCGAGCGGTTAAGATCATCTCTGACCCCTCTCACCCAGGCCACATACTCTTTGAAGCACTTCCCTCTGGAAGGCGACTCTGGACGTCAAAGCCGCCACAGCCAGACATAAAAACAGCTTTTTTCCACGAGTAGTAGCTCTACTCAATAACCAAAAATCTCTAGCCTCATTTTGCTTTGGTATTTTATTTCATTCACATGTTTAAACTGTAATGTTTTATTATTAATGTTTAATGTCTTATTTGTCATTCTTAATTGTTACTGTATGTCGTGTTGTTACTTGTGAGCGGAGCACCAAGGCAAATTCCTTGTATGTGTACATACTTGGCCAATAAACTTATTCATTCATTCATTCACTTAAACTCACAATGCTAAAACTGCCAAGATTTAAAAAACCATGATATCTGATGACATTCAGCACTGGGAAAGTAGGGTAGAAATCAATCTGTTCCTTCGTAATATGCTGGCATTTTATTTCACAAAATGTTTTATTTTACTGGCTGTTTTCACATTTAAACGTTCAGCTGCTCAACGCATTCATCCAGGAAATGAAAGAAAACACATTGCCTGTATTCTACTATCATTGTTTTTACCTGCTAACTCATTTCATTAAACACATTCCTTTAAATAATTACATTTGTATCTAAATTAAATTGCCCAAAATGAGCAATTCATTGTTCAATCCTCACAGAATTCCCAATAAAAATAATGAACATGTCAGAAATCTAGAGTTGTATGGGGACAATATTCATGAGATATTGCATTTGATTTTGCTTTTGAGGTCCAGTACACACACTGAACAAAGGACTTGCATTCACCCATCCATCTCCGAATTGAACGGGTTCAATGGGTTGTCTCTGCTGTCTTTGTCACGATGTTGAGCATTTACTTATTTTTTTCTCCATCCTTATTAGTTAATTGTTTAGAGCTGCTACATTTTTAGAGAGGGGTAAGGACAGTAGCTTAAACAATTAATTAAGTGTAAGATTAATACATTTCACAACTTCTTATCCATTACTTTCAGAGATTAGCAGCAGAACATGCCTTTAGGATACTAAATTCATGGGGAAAAGATTACAACGGTATTGACTGAGGATGAGATGAGGGAAGAGTGCGCTTCATGGGTTAAATTGTTGTTTTTTAAATTTTAATAGATCGTGTATCTTGCACACATTTTCCCCATCTTAAATCATTTTCCCCATCTTAAATCAGAAACCACATACTGTGTGTCTCACTCTGATAAAAGCCACAAGAGAACAATCATCACAGTACAGTAAAATCATGTATATATTACGTTATGCCCTTCAGGCCATTATGCCCTACTGTTTATATTATGTTAGACAGTTAGTTACTGATAATATTGTAACTGCACCATTTAAAATCCTGTCAAGAATTGTAGCACACTCTGTGTTGGAAAGAACTGCAGATGCTGGTTTAAATCAAAGGTAGACACAAAATGCTGCAGTAACTCAGCGGGACAAGCAGCATCTCTGGAGAGAAGGAATGGGTGACGTTTCGGGTTGAGACTGACTTAGACTCTGAAGAAGGGTCTCGACCCGAAACATCACCCATTCCTTCTCTCCAGAGATGCTGCCTGTCCCGCTGAGTTACTCCAGCATTTTGTGTAGCACACTCGGGTTGTTTCAAATCAAAATTAGCCATAGATCTTTATTATATGTACATTAAAAAAAGCAATGGCAAAAGATATCTGGTTATTGAATTTAAACAGATTAAAAAAAAACAACTAAGAAACAGTGACACTTGCAAACTTCAAGAAGACATCAAAGGTTTCAAAGGTCTTTTATTGTCACGTGTACCAATTAAGGTACAGTGATATTACCATAGAGCCATACTAAAACAGAGAGTTATGCACCATTGGGCCAAGTACAAAATGCTTTTTTGTCTTTTTCTTCGTAATGTAATTTAGTACTACTTGAACATGATGTCAGACCCCAGGAATTACAATCCCTGCTGAGAACTGCTTGTAAGTTCCTTGTGTACTCTGCAGTTTGGGGCCAGCCGCACAAAACAATTATGAAGCTTTGTTTTTAATTTCTAATCACCGAAATTAAGAGTCGGGCAAGCACCACAATCCTCCAAACGTAGCTTGTTACCGTGACATTTAGGCCTCCCATGTGTGATCTGCTCAGAATCCTGTGCAATTGAACTTGCAGGATATTACTTGGTCATAACCAATCATTTTTTAAAATAATTTTGAACTCACCAGGAGCAAAGAGGTCCTTCTGCAGTTGTACAGAGCCCTAATGAGACCACACCTGGAGTATTGTGTGCAGTTTTGGTCCTTTAATTTGAGGAAGGGCATTCTTGCTATTGAGGGAGTGCAGCGTAGGTTTACAAAGTTAATTCCCGGGATGGCGGGACTGTCATATGCTGAGAGAATGGAGCAGCTGGGCTTGTACACTGGAGTTTAGAAGGATGAGTGGGTATCTCATTGAAACATATAAGATTGTTAAGAGTTTGGACACGCTAGAGGCAGGAAACATGTTCCCGATGTTGGGGGAGTCCAGAACCAGGGGCCACGGTTTAAGAATAAGGAGTAAGCCATTTAGAACGGAGACGAGGAAACACTTTTTCTCACAGAGAGTAGTGAGTCTGTGGAATTCTCTGCCTCAGAGGGCGGTGGAGGCAGGTTCTCTGGATGCTTTCAAGAGAGAGCTAGATAGGGCTCTTAAAAATAGCGGAGTCAGGGGATATGGAGAGAAGGCAGGAACGGGGTACTGATTGGGGATGATCAGCCATGATCACATTGAATGGCGGTGCTGGGTCGAAGCGCCGAATGGCCTACTCCTGCATCTATTGTCTATTGTCAGATAAGCTAATGACCTTTTCCAATCTCCTGCTCGCCTTTCACTTTCAGACTGAGGAAGGGTTATGACCTGAAACGTCACATGTTACTGAGTTAAGGGCATGTCCCACGGGCATGCGACTCCATGCGGCAAGCGCGACCTAACCGCAAGCGGGGGCCGCGCGGAGGTCGAGTGATCCCCGTACAGGGCCGGTCCCACCAGCATGCGGCTGCATGCGGCAAGCGCTACCAAATCGGAAGCGGGGGCCGCACGGAGGTCGAGTGACGTCAAGACGGTGCGTACGGCGGCGAGGCGGTGCGCACGGCCTCGATGCAGCTGCGTCCGGCCTCGAGGCGGCTGCGTCCGGCGTCGAGGCGGTGCGCACTGCCGTCTATGCGGCGCGCACGGGCTCGATGCGGCTGCGGGCCGGCAGGCCGTTGCGGCACGGAATTTTTGAACAGTGTCAGTTTTTCGGAGCCCCGCGCGATGTCGGGACCAGCTCCGCACAACTCCATACGGCCCCGCGACCTCCGCGCAGCCCCCGCACGGCCCCCGCTTGCGGTTAGGTCGCGCTTGCCGCATGGAGTCGCATGCCCGTGGGACAGGCCCTTAACTCCAGCATCTTCAGCTATCGGTAGTATGTGGGTGCTGATTCCTGATCTTTGCTTCCACTTATTTTACCTCCTTACTGTCCCTACACAACATCCACATTTATTAAGGATGAATTTATTTGTTTGTGTAGGAAGGAACTGCAGATGCTGGTTTAAACCGAAGATAGACACAAAATGCTGGAGTAACTCAGCAGGACAGGCAGCATCTCTGGAGAGAAGGAGTGGGTGATGTTTCAGGTCAAGACCCTTATTATTTGGGTATGTTGGATGCTGATATGCAAGTTATAAATTTGTTTTTTTTTGCAACATGTTTCAGGAGATAAAATAAAACATTGTTTCTGAATTTCTCAATGGTACTGCACCCATTTTCAAACGCACGCCTTGTTGTTAAGAGCATTCAGCCATACTGTAAATGAATCTACCCTGGACCAATCATAAGGACAAACATCAGAAATTAACAATTTGGGACGAGATGGTCTGATGCTCTCACTTAACCGGGTCTATTTACAGAATGTGCTCAGTCTCTTCTCATTTCCTTCTGCCTGACCAGACCTGCAGTCCTTAGGTCCCTGCTGAATCAAAAATCTAACTTCCTTTAAATCTCTGAACCTGCTCAGAATCTGTAACGGGTCTGATCTGATACATGGGAATGTAGTAAAATTGCTAACCGTTTAAAATAAACATTTATGATTTTGCTACGAAGAGTGCCTGGGGAACTCTTTCCATACCGCACCTAGCATCAGGTTTCCTCAGTTCATTAGTTATATTCCTGCATCTCTTTTCCTGAGCCAGCAAAATTCATTTCCAGTTATATGATTTAAAACACTTAGATTATGTCACCTCCAATTGCTTTTTATTTTAAATGTGAAGAAATCCAACTCTTTTAACTCCATGACAGAGTGATTTTAATTGGTACAGTGCCTGCCAAAAGTTACTAACAATTGGATTGTGATATTGACACACCAAAATGCACAAAGAGTTTAAGAAGTCACTGAATGGTTGCAGCACAAGGAGCCACCATTTGGGACCATCTGATCCTTAGTGGCAGTCATTTAAAAATATCCCAGCTCATACCACTCTACTGCTGTGTCCCCATGGCCCAGTATATTCATCCCTTTGGCTGTTGCACATATAGTTAGTAAACTGAGCACTCAAAGTTATCCTCTGCTCCATTTCCTTGTCAAAATGGTTGAAATGTAAGGGAACTTAGGAAAACGCAAGCCTTATACCCCATTCTGCAAAATGAACAATAAGCTATCTGCTGGAGGAACTGGTAAAGCAATTGCTAATGTTTCAGGTTCAAGCCTTGCATTAGGACTGATGCAGGGTTTCGACCCACAGAGGGTGGAGGGTACATGGACAGACCTGCCAGAGGAGGCTGTAGAGGCATAATAACATTTAAAAGACATTTGGACAGGTACATGGATAGAAGAGGTTCAAAGGGATATGGGTCAAACATAGGGAGGTGAAACAAGCATAGATTGGGGATCTTGGTCAACAAGTTGGGTTGTAGGGCCTGTTTCCGTGCTGTCTGAACTGATGATTCTGTAACACAGCTCCCTTCATCCATTTTTTGCCGAACATGAAATTGACCTCCCCTTTCATTTTCCCCCCTCTATTTCTCTTTTAATCTTAATAAGGCAGCACAAGCTGACTGCCAAATTCTCATTGAGGAGATACGTTGGATTCTTACAAGAATCACAATTTTACAGCTTGTTTTCAAGATGGACATGTGTAGTTCCTCACTGATGCTACTAGCTCAATGGTAGCATTCAGTTGTTCTAGCCAATTATCTTCATAAATTCTGGAAGTAGATTATTTAACATTTTATATGTTTTTTGTTGCAATAATATTCACAGATAGCTTCCATTTGTTTATCATGCTCCTATTCTCATGATCAATCCGTCATGTTAAAATAATGCATAGTTCTATCAATTCAAGCAAAGTTTCAATGTGTGGCTATGTCTTTCTGTCTTATAGAGAGATACAGTATAGTAATGTGCCCATCCACCCAGTCAGTCCATGTAAGGGTTTAATTCACCCCACATTCTCAAGAACTCCCCACAGATTCTACCACTCACCTACACGAGGGCTGAATTTACATTAGCCAATTAACCTACACATCTTTGGAACGTGGCAGGAAACTGGAGCATTTGGAAGAAAACGTGCAAGCTTCACATAGACAGCAGTAAAGGTCAGGACCAAAACCAGCTCTACTAACCGTGTTGCTGTCTCATCCTTCTTCCCTTTGCAGAAGGCTTAGGTTAGTCACGATGTCCATTATACTTCTTTGGCTTTCCTTTTAATTTCCTTTGCTATCGTTTTTGCATTTCAAAATTTATCTCTCTATATGTTACTGAGTTTTTTGTAATGGGCAGTCATTTTTCTTAATTATTTTTCCAAAACACTAAATAATGCACTGTTATAAACATTGCTTGATCTGATGCCTTCTTCAAGGACCTACTCTCTAGTTTAGTTTATTTTAGAGATACAGCATAGAAGCAGGCCCTTCAGCCCACTGAGCCATGCCGACCAGCGATCACCCACAGACTAATTCTACCCTACACACTAGGGACAATTTACAGAAGCCAATTAAGCTACAACTTGTGGGTTGAAACCTGAGCACCTGGAGAAATCGCACTCCATCACAGAGAGAACATACAAACTTCGTACAGACAACACCCGTGAGCAGGATTTAACCCAGGTCTCGGGCACTGTAAGGCAGCAACTCTATTGTATATAGTCTGTACACGAGGAGTTGAAAGTGAAGGCACAGTTTGTGGCGCACTCCTGGTTTAGAATAGACGGCAACGGATGCGGCTTTAGGTCATAATGCTTCACAGCTTTGCCCACATCCTGCCACTGCTTATTAAAATCACACTATATAGTTCTCGCACTGGGGACTTGCCATGCTTTTCATTAAAATATACTGCTGGCAGAAATATAGCTCTTCTGGCTGCACGTGTGGTATGCATTAATCTTATTGAATATTTTGGCACCGACTTTATTGATTCAAATTTATGTGAATACAATGTTTCTTTACCCAGATGTAAGGGTTTAAGTGCTCTGTATTGCATAATTGCCTTGTGATTATATCTCCGCCAGGACCAGTGTATTTTACATTTGGCAAGTCTGACATATATTGGACAGGACTGACAAGATTAGACACAGTTAATTGCACATTGGGATAAAACAGGAGCAGACACTGGAGTGTGGTACCATGTCGTTATAGTTGCTGTCACATCCCTACAGCTTTTATGTTTCTTTGAATCAACCATCCTATTTATTTTTCAAGAAAAGATGCTGTAAAAGGTTCAAAAGGCCCATTGTACTTTCTTCAATCAATTGAGCTGGTTGAATTATCATATTTTCTTTTGCAAAAATAGAATCTTAAATGCTCGCTGACCCACATGGAGTGAGGCAATCAGAGACATGTCTCTTTAAAGGCAATCTCTGTCTTTCCAAATATTCCTTGTGTTTTATTATCTTCCTTTGATGTTAGTTCATTTGCAGAGTCCGCCAACCCATGCAGCATGCTTGTAAGTGACCGAACCCTCAAGGATGAAAAGAAAGGACAGAATTGAGAGAGATCTTTGGATCTCTTTATCAATAAATTCTCTGCTAAGGGCTCACAACAAATGTTGCTGATATTTGCTTCCTTGTTGTCGTCTCACTTGGAGTTTTCATCTTAAATGCTGAACTGTGTACATCTCCAATACTAGCCTTTCAGTGGGATGAACCAACATTGAAATGAAATCAGTGGCCAAGACTTTCAAGGTGACACAATTGATTAATTTGTTAGGATTCTGTAGGAATGCAGGTTAGTTCAAGCATTGATTCAGATTCCACCTTTTGACACAATCGTAAACTCAGTGGTAATATTGTCACTCATGAACAATTATTTCACTTTTTTTTAATTTTCTTTCTTTAACACTTTGTATCCAAAAGTATTAAACCTAACTGTAAGCAAACTGCAGATACTGGAGGAATGGGGGAACCCCACAAAACGCATGAGTAACTCAACAGGTCAGACAGTGTCTCTGGAGGTCTTGGATAGGCGATGTTTCGGGTTGGGTGCTAAAGAAAAGGTTGAAGCATTAACAACAAAGTTTTACTGGGAGTGCCAAGTAGATCAACCATTTTGGTTCCCCCACCCCGAGCTCTCCACCATCGCAGAAGCCAGTCCCCAGCAAGTCAAGGAATTACATTTTTCATTGCATCACGGTACACATGACCAATACAGGTACCAAATGGCTGAGAACACCAGATACAGCAAATGTTGTGAAGATAGATACATCTCAGATGTAGTATTGAAGGTGGTTGTTGGTTGATAATTGCACAATGTCCAATTCCATTTGCAGGTTCTCAACAAATGAAGTGACACATGTCCCGACAGCTGTATGTATCACGTACAAAATCCAATGCAGTTACTGAAACAGGCTACTCTGCCTAATCCCAAACCTCTTACCTCTATCACCAAGTATAATTACTGCAAATGCAATGAAACACCACTTGCATGCTTCCCTCAGATTATATACCATCCCATCTCAGAGTTTTATTTTTATAGATACAGCATGGATACAGACCCTTCAGCCCACCGAGTCTGTGCTGACCAATGATCCCCACACACTAGCATTATCCTACACACTAGGGACGATTTACAATTTTTTACTGAAGCCAATTAACCTGTACCTCTTTGGAATGTGGGAGGAAACCGGAGCTCCTGGAGAAAACCCACTCGGTCACATGGAGAACATACAAACTCAGTACAGACAGCACCCATAGTCAGGTTCGAGCCCGGGTCTCTGGCACTGTAAGGCAGTGACTCAACCGCTGTGCCACCCATATCACCGGTATATAACATAAATCACCAGTTGCTCCATGTCACTGGGTCTAGCTCCTGGAATGGCATGACAGTCTTGAAGGGCCTACTCCTGTTCTTATTTTCCATGTGTTTGTTCATAGTATTTGCTCTCACCTGCAATAAATAAAATATCAGACTGTTTCCATGATGGGTGCTTGATTTGCAAGAGCAGATTGTGGCACACAATCTGGCATACTAAACAATTGCCGTTTCATCTCATCTCAAGTTTGAATTTAGCTAAATGTTTCATCTTGTTGTTCTGCAGAAACATGGATTTAACATTTACAATCTGGCCAGGATAGGAAATGCTTGTCTAATGGTTTGGGTGACAGATCCCACATGAATCGGCGTTAGATGTGAGACACATTTCAGATATGCATGGTATGTTGTAATTATATCCTGAATGTATTCCCAGACCTCTGGATATATCTGGGATATATCAGAGACTAAGGAATTGTAAATTGGCTGCAGGACATATAATTCTGGCACAAGAATTTGGGATTGTGTCATGATAACTAAAGGCTTTCAAACAATTTAATGATTTTTAACAATTTCCTTCACCACCACTACTGAAGAGCTCCAACTGATTCAAGAAAATATATCATGGAATGTAATTGCTAAGTATTTCTAAAATTACAAAAATTAAGGATGTAGTATTGGACATGATTGCTTGCCCAACAGTGGTGTCCGATTGTAGAAACCAAGAACTGCAGTTGCTGGTTTATACAGAAGATAGACACAAAGTGGTGGAGTAACTCAGCGTCTCTGGAGAAAAAGGATGGGTGACATTCTGGGCCTGGGTCCCTTCTTCAGACTCAATTGTCGGGTGCGGTTTGTAAAATAGGATTTTAACACTATTAGAACATACAAACTGAAAAAAAAATCATTCAATCCATCGTGGAGATGCAAGGGACTACAGATGCTAGCAAAAACTTTAAAAAAACCTGCTGGAGGAACTTAATGGGTCAGGCAGCATCTGTGGAGGGAACTGGACAGATGACATTTTGTGTTGGGGCCCTTTTCCAGACTGATGGTGTGGAGCGGAGATGGTTTTATTAGACGCAGAGTCCCGACCCAATACGTCATTCATTCAGTAAGATCATGCATGACCTACTGCAGCTCACTCATCATGAGCATGACCTACCGCAGCTTTACATCATGAGCAAGCTGTGATATATTGCACCTGATTTAAATCATTGATATGGATTGAAAACAGCCAGAGTACCCCATAAACAAAAGTTCCCAATGTGAATACCATCCATTTAAATCACCTGTGCTTTTCAATTATTGACCAATCCTAATCTATACCAGATTACTAAATATTTTTAATGACCTCTTATACATCACCTTGATAAAGGCTTTCAGAAAATTGAAATACACTATTATTCACTGACGTGGCATTATGTGTGCTGCTTTTACAATCTAAAAACATGCTCATAGATTTGTCAAATGCAATTTACTTTTCATTCATTTGTGTTGACTCTGCTCCATGGGGGAGGTAATTCCAATGAAGCCTGTTTGTGACTGGCTTGAACGAACAGTGCACATATATACAAGGGGGGAAATGGCAGTCGATGTTTCAGGTTGGGACCCTTCATCTGGACAGGTCAGCTAAAGAGTCCCTACCCAAAACATTGACTGTCCATTTCCCTCCGCAGATGCTGCTCGACCAGAGTTCCTCCAACACACTGTTTGTAACTCCAGATTATAGCAGCTGCAGTGTCTCATGTCTCCTGTGCACATACATTACAGTGGCGCAGCTGATGGAGTTGCTGCCTCATAGTGCCAGAGACCATGGATTAATCCTGACCTCGGGTGCAGTCTGTGTGGAGTTTCCATTCTCCCTGTGACCGCGTGGGTTTCCTCTGGGTGCTTGGGTTTCCTACGGGTGCTCAAGTTTTCTCCCATATCCCAAAGACATGTGGGTTTGTACATTCATTGACCTCTGTAACATAAAATTACCCCTCGTGTGCATGGAGTGAAAGAGAAAGTGGAATAACAGTGTGTACGGGTGATCGAAGGTCGCCATGGACTCAATGGGATAACAGTATGAATAGGTGATCAAACGTCGCCATGGACTCAGTGGTCGAGCTGTATCTCTAACTGAAACACATTCCTGATTGACATAAAGATGTTAATAATTATTACAAAATGGCAGGCACATTGACTTTTCTTCCATTAAAATGTTTACATGTGCACCATATGCGGTGCTTCCAAAAATAGGAGCTGTTCAGGAGCCAAACTTTACTGCAAATTGTGTTTTTGTACTTAATTGAGATGTGAACATTCACGTTTGTAACTAGTTACAAATTGCTTATCATGCTATGAATAATCCGATTATGCCTGAGAAAAGTACAGTGCTTTAATTTGCAAAGCAGTGTTTTTCCCATCTTAATGAATAATATACTAACGTGACTGAACATTCCCTTATGAAACATGCTGCCTTTCACACAACAGTGCTTTTTTCAAGCCGGCAAATCTCAACGGTTCTTTTGTTTATTTTCCATTCTCTTTTATTTGGAGCCACGAGTCAACAATGATTGGAAAAACTTTCTATTTTTAATCATTATTGTCTCAAAAACACTTCGACTTTATTTGTGGAAATTAAACCTGCATAGCGTAATACGAAATGGAATAAAATGGAAAGTAAAGAAAAGCAGGAATCACTCAAAATCAAAAATATAAAAAGATTATGAAGTATATTCAGCATATTGCCCACAGTTGTGGTTGCTCCATTACAGGAAAAATGTGGAGGTTTTGGAGAGGAGGTTTATCAGAATGCAGCATGCATTAGAGGGTTACAGCTATAGGGAGAGGTTGAATAGACTTGGATTGTTTTCTCCGAAGCAGAGATTTTTTTCTTTGACTATGGAACACAGGATGATTGATCTTTGTCCATTTGGTAATCATGTTTCTCAATAATGAGAACATTCTTCAATTCTTCTTGCTTTGGTTTTCTTTTTCATCTACCTGCCGTTGTCTAAGTAGTAACCTCTCTGAAGCCTATTGTTGCCGTATCGTAGATATCTTGCCCATGGGACTGCCATTATAGCACAGCACTGAGTTCCTAATACAAACTTTTTGCTTTTTTAATTGACTGTGCTTATCTAGAATTACACAGAACATATAGCCTAGGAACAAGTCTTTCATCTGTTTTCATTTGTTGCTCAATCTTCTGTCAGCACATTTCATCAAAGCCAATCAACATACTCTTTTATTCTATTGTCCATCCAGTTTCCCCTTAAATACATCCACTTTATTTTCCTCACATACCTAATGTGATTGCAAATGCCCCAGTTTAACCACTCTTGGAAGACTTTGTCTTAATTATTGACTGGATTTATCAGCAGTTACCCCTGATCAGTAAGTGAGAGGTTGATGGTCACCATGGACTTGGTCGGCCAAGGTGACCCGTTTCCATGCTGTACCTCTAAATGATTCCAACTATAAACTTGTTTTCGATATCCTCAAGTGGAAGCACAATCCTACCTGACATCAAAACACCACAGTCCATCTCTTGTACTATCATGTGCTTGTTTTTTTTCTAATAATGCCATTGCACTGATGTCTTTTTGTTTGCACAGCTTTCCACCCCCAGCTCAGGACTGTTCAAACATTCATTGCTATTGAACATTTGTCTACTTTACTCTAGGGTCCTATACACTTGCAATATACACTTTCCCCCCCCAATAGTCAAAAGACTAAACTGCACATGAGCCAATTTGAAAAAAAAATTAAACCAACTTAATTAAATTGAATCAAATGAAAAGCTCTGATTACATTTTCTCTTAGCTGATTTCTCCTGTTTATTTTAATGGGAACGTTGTTCTTGCCAAGATTAACTGGCACAGGTTCAACAGGTAGATTTCCAAAGCAGAGAACTGGGGGTCTGATGAAATTGGCACTCTGCCAGTGACTCCGTGAGGGAATCGCTCCATCGGCAAAGCTACACAGACCTCAGTGAAAGACCTGCCACAATGTTCCAGTTTTTCCTCATGGTCCCATCACTTTTAAATGCCCAATTCTTTTCTTTGTTACCTTGTGATGTATTCTCTACTCTTAATTTATTTTTGTGTTTACCTTTTTTTCCTTTGTGATCACAAAAGGTCAAACACAAGAAAAATTGACTAGCTTTCAATAAACTAATAGGCAAATACGTTAATCTGTGTTGCACGCTTATACAAAATTAAACACTGAAATGTAAGTCGTACATACACATCAAAATAGATTCTACACATGGTTCAACACCACATTTGCATACAATGCAGATTAATGCCTCTGGTTATTCCCTCAAAGGCTGGCTTATTATTTGTTTAGTATACCATTTTATTAAAAAAATAAAGTTCAGTGGAAATAAATTCATGGTTCAAATGGCTCCATGGTGAAACAAAGTTTGCATTTAATGTGATCACAGGCAAGCAGTGCGAATTGGGGACTAAAGCTATCTAATAGATAGTGACCTGAGGGTTAATAGATCTCTTCAACATCGTGTGAATATAGTTTAAAAAAACGGAGCTGAAAATTTGTAGTCAAACAGATAATGCATCAAATGAGAAGCATATTCATTTCACATTTGATGGTGAATCAGGCCAGAAACATTAATCATGTTGGCTGCTGATTGACTTGTAACGCATCTTCTTTAACCTTACTTTGTTCGACATGGTGCATCTTAATTCAAGATTTTCTTTTTTAACTTTCTCTTTAATCTCGTTTGCATGTACAAATTCCTGCCCCTCTTCTTACGCAATATTCACCATCTTAATTGTCAAGGTAAGCTATGCTCATGAGATGGTAAACTACAGACTAAAGAGGGAAAGGAGTTAATTAATGACTTCTCTAATCTCACCCTTGGAAACAAGTAAACCCACTGCCGAGTGCTGACTATTCAGAATTGCGGCCTGTCCAGAAGACAAAATTAGTCACCTTGCCATATTGTAATGGTATAAACAACAGTTTTATACAATGAACTATCCCATATCCTGTGTACAAGATTGGGACTCACTTCCTATTCTGTGCAACATGACTATTTTATTATTAAGTTGCCATCCATTCTTCATGGTACGATGGCATCAGAATGTGACTCGGTAATATAAAAGAGCAAGGAAAGTTCCAACACAAATCTCTGCACAGATCCCAGGGACCATCTGAATCAACATAGGACTGCTGGGTAACTCCATCAGTTCCGAGTCTCGACTATTGAGACTATTTGAGTAAGAAGGTTCTCAACCCAAAACCTCACTTAGCCATTTGCTCTACATTCGCTGCCTGACCTGCTGAGTCCTTCCAGCGCTGTGTTCTTTTCCATTAGTTCAACGATCATGTGGACGCCAGCTTCAAATTCAGCACAGGCCTTGCACCTTCTAAATGCCACCTGAACTGGAACATCAGCTTGCTGGCACAGAAGGTCAAACCGGGCCAGATGTGGAGCACAAGATAGCTTTTGTCACCTCACCGTTGCATCTCTGCCAATGCCTATACTGTTGTCTGTTGGCCAGTGAGGTAATAGAGAACTCCCCAGCCAGTGCAGTCCGAGGCTGTTCTTTAAGATTATTCTCAGTCTTGTTCTTTCAGCCAGCAAATTCCCAATAGCCAGCTGCAGCCATTAGGAAGGCACAGCAGGGCCGCATATGGACATGCAAAGGATACAAGATTGTGTGCAAGTGACTAGATGTTAATTCTTAACAATTTAACAAAAGTTGATTTGTACATGTAGCTTGCAATATCAATTATGCCTGAAATATCAATTTTTCCCCATTGATTTCATAGGTATTGTGGCCACACAGAGTCAGTAATAGTCACCAGCAGAGGGAAGATGTGGAATTTGTGAACTGGAAATCAAAGTTACACTCATTATGGTGCAACTGAGTGAGTTGGCTATGGGGAATATCCCAGCCAGAATGGGACCATCTCATTTGCCTCATCCCTTTCTCTTGCTCTTACACTTTATCCTGAGGCTTTGTATTCTTCCTGGTGTATTGCCAGTGGCAAAGGTTAAGGTCTCTCAAATGTATGATTGCTCAGTGTACACCTTGCATCTTGATATCTTACTTGGCAGCATGGTGAGGAAGCAAGTGGCTGGTTGGGAGGTTAAATGGCCTCTGCAATTGTTTGTAGTGTGTCAGCGTAAGAACCTGAGGGGGTGAGGTGTGGAGGGGGGGATCAGTGGAAATTTAGAGAAAATAGAATAGGAAGAATTAATATGTGTGTTTTTGATGGTTGGTCTCGACCCAGTGGGCCAAAAGCTATTTCCATGCCATACGACTTTATGAGCAGATATTTTGGCCCAGCATTTCATGGGAACCTTGGACCACCTACTCTTCCCTCTCACGGTCCACATTACTGTTTGCACAGCTTCAGGCAGCAACAAAACAAAGACACAAGATGCTGGGGTAACTAATTGTGTCAGGCAGCATTGCTGGAGAACATGGATAGGTCACGTTTCAGGTTGGGAGTCTTCTTCAGACTGATTATGATTAGCTGGAAGGGCAGAAAGCAAGAAGAGCAGAGGAGCAGAAGCAGTTTCTGTAGAAGGCGGAAAGATGATGAGAAGATGTGACAGGCGGTGAGATCACGTAGATCTGGAGAACATGGATGAGTGACTTTTCAGGTCTGACCCTTCTTAGTATCTGAAGAAGACCCGCTGAGTTACTCCAGCACAATGTGTCGTTGTTGTGACTTGCCTGGTTTTGCTCTACCCCTCCTCTCTTTTCCAGCTATATCCCCCTACTCCAATTAATCTGAAGAAGGGTCCTGATCTGAAACATCACTTGCCTATTTCCCTTTGCCTGTGCCGAGTTCCTCCAGCAGTTTGTGTTTTGTTCAAGATTACAGCATCTGAATCATTTTTTGCGTCTCCAGAGCAGCCCTTCTGGCTTGATGATGGGAAAAAAATAACCTTCTTAAAAATGTAGATTGCAATGCCTTTTGGAAGCGAGGGTTATGTGCACCCTGAGACCAAACCAGGATAAATTCTTTAAAAATCTGGTTCCCATTGCTTTCTTACGGCTTGCAGTTGATTGGCAATGACAACAGTCCTCAGATTCATAATGCAAAAAACATCTGGAGTAGTCTGGCCTGGTGAGCAGGGTAACTATCAAAGTGCTGATAGTTCAGCCAATACTCAACTGGCAATGATGCATAGGCCAGCAGAGCATGCACATCACTACGTCAGTCTCTGGGCTCGGCCACAGTCCGTGTACATTCTACATGCTGCCTATCAATGTCTTTCAATTGTAGAACAACTGTTATAAAACAAGCTAAACGGCAGAGTTATTTCAGTGCAAAGGGTCTGGTAAGCTGTCTTCCCATCCTCTGAGACAAATCTTGTATAGTCTTACCATTGGAAATCAATGCAGAATCATAATGTGTTACAGATTACAGCAGCCTGACAACAGTTACTTCAAGAAGTAGGTTCAAGAGCAGCTACTTCCCTTTACCCATCAGGTTCTTTAACCACCCTATTCAATCCTAAGCAGTTACAGACTACAATTACTTTTTGATCACCTTTCCGCCTTCCATAAAAACTGCTCCTGCCCTTCCGTCCTTCTAGCTTTCTTCCCCCCCTACAATCAGTCTGAAGAAGACTCCCAACCTGAAACGTGACCTATCCATGTTCTCCAGGGATGCAGCCTGACCCGCTTAGTTACTCCAGTACTTTGCGCCTTTTATGTAAACATCAGCAGTTACTTGTTTCTACACCTAGAATCTTAACACTTCTGGTTACAGAAGTAAAAGGGTATAGGGAAAAGGATATTTTTAAAAAATGGGAACAAAATAAAGTACTGGAGTAACTCAGCAGGACAGGCAGTGTCTCTGGAGGACATGGATTGGTGATGTTACGGGTCAGAACCCTTCTTTAGAATCAAAGTGTGGTGGCAACATTTGTTGAAGGAACAATCACAGCTATGAAAATGATCGTCAAAGGAAGCAAAATGGGTCAATTTAAAATGTCAAATATTGGGGCAATAATATTGTTGGGAGTGTACTTCAAACAACGGGGAGAGAAATCGGAGAGAAAAGAGCAGAGAGAACAATTGGCCAGTATCTTTTTCTTAGGATTGAAATGTCCAACACTACAGGACATATGTATAAGATTAGAGGGGAAAAGTTTAATGGAGATGTGCGGAGCAAGTTTTTGTTTTACACAGAGGGTGGTGGGGGCCGGTTATACGAGAATTTTCCCGAACAGTCTGTGACCCATAGCGCTGTGGCCGGTAGCGCTATGTTTAAACAGAGGGCTGTCCGCTTAATGCGTGGGAATTTAAACAAAAAGCTGTCGGCTGCAGTGCTATGGGTTCTAAATATAATGCTACTGGCCACAGCGTTATGGGTCACAGACTGTAAGCCTGTGGGCCGGATGTAACGTGGTAAAGCCTGCGGGCTGGATGTGATGGCAACCAGACTGTTCGAGGGGTGGAATGTTTTATACGAGAATTTTGCCCGAACAGTCTGTG
Organism: Malacoraja senta; assembly: GCA_038087875.1. Lineage (NCBI taxonomy): Eukaryota > Metazoa > Chordata > Chondrichthyes > Rajiformes > Rajidae > Malacoraja > Malacoraja senta. The sequence continues at coordinate 170,594,361 of CM075977.1, forward strand.
ACCCAGAGCGCTATGGCCATAGTGCTTTGTTTAAAGCGCATAGTGCTATGTTTAAAGCCCATAAGCGCTGTGACCGTTAGCGCTATATTTAGAACCCATAGCGCTGCAGCCAACAGGGCTTTGTTTAAATTCCCACGCACTAAGCTGACAGCACTCTGTTTAAACCTTTGCAATTGGAGAGGGAGAAGAGTAAATCGGAGGGGTCAGTGTTACAGTTGAATAAAGGGGACTATGGAGCCATGAGGGAGGAGCTGGCCAAAGTTGACTGGAAAGATACCCAAGCAGGGATGACAGTGGAACAACAATGGCAGGTATTTCTGGGAATAATACAGAAGGTGCAGGATCAGTTCATTCCAAAGAGGAAAAAAGATTCCAAGGGGAGTAAGGGGCAACCATGGCTGACAAGGGACGTCAAGGACAGTATAAAAATAAAAGAGAAGAAGTACAACATAGCAAAGATGAACGGGAAGCCAGAGGATTGGGTAATGTTTAAAGAGCTACAGAAGATAACTAAAAAGGCAATACAGGGAGAAAAGATGAGGTACGAAGGTAAGCTAGCCAAGAATATAAAGGAGGATAGTAAGAGCTTCTTTAGGTATGTGAAGAGGTAAAAAATAATTAAGACCAAAGTTGAACCTTTGAAGACTGAAAAAGGTGAATTTATTATGGGGAACAAAGAAATGGCAGATGAGTTGAACAGGTACTTTGGATCCTTCTTCACTAAGGAGGACAATCCTTAGGACAAACAATCTTCCTGATGTACTAGTCGCCAGAGGATCTGGGGTGACGGAGGAACTGAAGGAAATCCACATTAGGCAGGAAATGGTGTTGGGTAGACTGATGGGACTGAAAGCTGATAAATCCCGAGGGCCTGATGCTCTGCATCCCATGGTACTTAAGGAAGTGGCTCTAGAAATCGTGGATGCATTGGTGATAATTTTCCAATGTTCTATAGATTCAGAATCAGTTCCTGTGGATTGGAGGGTAGCTAATGTTAACCCACTTTTTAAGAAAGGCGGGAGAGAGAAAACAGGGAATTATAGACCTGTTAGCCTGACATCGGTGGTGGGTAAGATGCTGGAGGCAATTATAAAAGATGAAATATCGGTACATTTGGATAACAGTGATAGGATGTTTTCTATGTAGGATCAGTCTGCGTCAGCATGGATTTATGAAGGGGAAATCATGCTTGACTAATCTTCTGGAATTTTTTTGTGGATGTAACTAGGAAAATGGACAAGGGAGAGCCAGTGGATGTAGTGTACCTGGACTTTCAGAAAGCATTTGATAAGGTCCCACATAGGAGATTAGTGGGCAAAATTAGGGCACATGGTATTAGGGGTAGAGTGTTGACATGGATAGAAAATTGGTTGGCAGACAGGAAACAAAGAGTAGGGATTAACGGGTCCCTTTCAGAATGGCAGGCAGTGACTAGTGGGGTACCGCAAGGTTCGGTGCTGGGACCGCAGCTATTTACAATATACATCAATGATTTAGATGAAGGGATTCAAAGTAACATTAGCAAATTTTCAGATGACACAAAGCTGGGTGGCAGTGTGAACTGAGAGGAGGATGCTATGAGAATGCAGGGTGACTTGGACAGGTTGGGGTGTGGGCAGATGCATGGCAGATGCAGTATAATGTGGATAAATGTGAGGTTATCCACTTTGGTCGCAAAAACAGGAAGGCAGATTATTATCTAAATGGTGGGAAAAGGGGAAGTACAATGGGATCTGGGGGTCCTTGTTCATCAGTCATTGAAAGTAAGCATGCAGGTGCAGCAGGCAGTGAAGAAAGTGAATGGCATGTTGGCCTTCATAACAAGAGGAGTTGAGTATAGGAGCAAAGAGGTCCTTCTGCAGTTGTATAGGGCCCTAGTGAGACCACACCTGGAGTATTGTGTGCAGTTTTGGTCCCCTAATTTGAGGAAGGACATTCTTGCTATTGAGGGAGTGCAGCGTGGGTTTACAAGGTTAATTCATGGGATGGCGGGACTGTCATATGCTGAGAGAATGGAGGGGCTGGGCTTGTATACTCTGGAGTTTAGAAGGATGAGAGGGAATCTTATTGAAACATATAAAATTATTAAGGGTTTGGACCTAGAGGCAGGAAACATGTTCCCGATGTTGGGTGAGTCCAGAACCAGGGGCCACAGTTTAAGAATAAGGGGTAAGCCATTTAGAACTGAGACGAGGAAACACTTTTTCACACAGAGAGTTGTGAGTCTGTGGAATTCTCTGCCTCAGACTGCGGTGGAGGCCAGTTCTCTGGATAATTTCAAGAGAGAGCTAGATAGGGCTCTTAAAGATAGCGGAGTCAGGGAATATGAAGAGAAGGCAGGAATTGGTTACTGATTGGGGATGATCAGCCATGGTTACATTGAATGGCGGTGCTGGCTATTGTCTATTGTCTATTGCCAAACCAGCAGCACTGTGTGCATTGCTTTGCGTGCCAAACCAGCAGCACTGTGTGTATTGCTTTGGGAGCCAAGCCTGTAGCGCTGTGTGTATTGTTTTACACACCAGTCTGCGGCTGATAGCGCTTTGTTTCCAAAGGGGGTGGGGGTGTTGCTCGGATGCAGTCCCCAGCCATTGGTTGTAGTTTGAATTTGGGATCAGCGCTATTGGTCAGGATTTACCGGCAGTCATTTCTATCACTGATTTCTGCCTGTATAAAGGTAGGCCATAAGGTAGTTCTTGACGAGAGCGGTTCACCGACGGGCTGGGTTGCGATTAGCGCCGCGACAGAGGCTGAGAGAGAGGGAGGTGTGCTGCTGTAAGACGGCCCACGCGCATACCGAGGTAAGTATTATTTTACTTCGGAGTCACGTGAGTGACTACGTGAAGAACCCGTCCAGTACGCATGCGAGACATTAGCGTTCACGCAGTGCAACAGCGACGAACGGGAGTACAGGCGCTCCCGCTACAAGTTTAAAAAAGCGGACCATCAGGTAAGTACTTACTCTGAGGTCGTAATTAGGAAGCTTTGCTCTGCTTTGTGAACTCCAGATTGAGAAGCTGGAAAATGAGCAAAGCACGGCAAGGGAAAAAGACCGGCCCCCGTTCGACTCCAACAGAACAGGAGTGTCCCATCAGTGGCGGGCGAGAGGCGGCATCTGGACCGCACACGCTGCGGTCCACAATCATTGATACCGAGCCGAGCCCAGTACCGCTAGCGCAGCCTGACCAACAGCAGCGGACTGGAGGTAAATCAAAACGAAAAACTGGTAATCTCTGATAACTCCGACGAGGAAGACTCTCCGCCTGAGAGCGGCAGAGGTAGCCGCCTGAGCCGCATGGAAAGGCTCATGGAGCAAATGCTCCAGCGAGACTTGCTTCGGGAGCTGGAGCAGTCTCGCCAAGGGAATTCAGGCACTCCCGCACCAGTGCCTTACAATGCACTGGCCATCGCTTCCCCTTTGCCGAGGGCAGCGTTGGCGACCAGGGCTGGGCTGGTCAGGAACAGGGGTCATTGGCCGAAGATGTCGGGAGTACGCATGGGGTACAGGACCAGGAAGAGCTGCTGGGTGTGGTGAATCACTACGTGGCTACACCACAAGCAGGGCGGCTGTTGCAGCCAAAACTGGCGGCCAGCATTGACTACCTGTCCCTCAAACCCCTACAAGAACAGGTAGTCAATGAGGCACTAGAACTCTACTCGCCTCCGGAGAACTTCATTTCACTCAACGTACCGGCCGTTAACTGGGGGTACGTTGGACAGAGTATCCGGAACCAGGAGCTAAAATTACAGCGTATCCTCAAGCTCCTGATGACAGGTATAACATCCTATGCTCGTTCTGTGGAAGGGGTGGATATGACCACCAACCAGCAAGACACTCTGGCTCTGCTGTGCAACACTCAATATGAGATAAACAACCTCCGCAAGGAGATAATAAGACCTGCCCTCAATCCCAAGTTTGCAGGACTGTGCAAAACACCGGCCTCAGAGCCACAGATCCTGTTATTTGGTAAGGACTTGTCAAAACAAGTAAAAGACCTGGAGGAAGAGTCTAAAGCATTCGGCCTCATGAGGGCAGGCCCCGGAACGAGCAGACCCACACAACCCAGATGGCAGTACCCCACCGCGTCCACCAGTCGACGTCAAACTTATGGGACTGGTGAAAGCTCGGGGTCCGCATACCATCCCCGAAAGCCTTTTTTAGGCCAGGGCCCAGAGGGCCCCATGGAAAATGCGCCACCCCCAACCAGCAATACATCCAGCAGCACAACGACGGATGAAGAAACCGAAGAAAGGAACACTCCCATAACTATGGAGGTAGGTGGGTCTAGTTCCCACCAGCATATAAAAAGTGGGGGAACTGTACTAACAGGGGGGAGATTACACCTGTTCATGGAAGCATGGAGGTCTATCACGAATGATAGTTATATACTTAACAGTATTCGTGGATACAAAATAGAGTTCATTGAAGAAAATATGCCACCAGTTCGGCATGCACCCCAAAGGGTCTTTACCCTCTCAGTCAAAGAAAAACTAGAGGGTCAAGCAGAACTGGTGAGGTTACTTACAAAGGGTATTATTGAGAAATCCAAACATGAACCTTTGGAATTTGTCTCAAATATATTTACCAAAAACAAAAAAGATGGTGGTTGTCGCATCATCATTGACTTAACCTCACTAAATACCTTTGTTAAGTATATACATTTCAAAATGGAAACATTTGTAACTGCCAAACAACTGATTTCCAAAGGATATTTTATGGCAAGCATTGATTTAAAAGATGCCTACTATACAGTACCCATTCAAAATGATCATCGCAGATACCTGAAATTTACCTAGATGGGGCAACTATGGCAGTTTAAAGCGTTGCCTAATGGGTTAACATCAGCCCCAAGACTATTTACCAAGATATTAAAACCAGCCTTGGCAACATTAAGAAAACAGAGACATATTGTCATGGCATATCTAATATTCTAATAGTAGGCAAAACCATGGAATTGGCTAAATCAGCTGTATTAGCTACCAAACAATTGTTTGAAACCCTGGGATATGTCTTACATCCAGATTAAGTTGACGCCATCCGCAACTATGGACTATCTGGGATTCACAATTAACTCAGTCCACATGTCTGTAACATTGCCAAAAGATAAAGCAGCAGAATTGGCACAGACGTGTAACAATTTAATGGTTAGCGATCGACCAACCATCCGACAAGTGGCAAGAGTAATTGGCAAAATGGTAGCAGCATTTCCAGCTACACAATTTGGACCTCTGCACTATCAAAACCTACAAAAGGCAAACGTACAGGCGTTAAAACGACATGCAGGTCACTTTGACCGAACCATGAAATTACCCATTGAAGCAATATCAGAGTTACAATGGTGGATAGAGCACATTTGGCATAGTTCCAGCCCTATCATCATCAATAACCCAATGTTAACTATACAAACAGATGCCAGTGCTCAAGGCTGGGGAGCAACTAATACCATATCCAGCACAGGTGGTAGATGGACTAACCTAGAATCATCTTTACTACAAACACTGGGCATAAATTATTTGGAAATGTTGGGTGTGTTTTATGGTTTAAAAGCATATTCTACGAATATGCACCATTTGCATGTTCGTTTACAGATTGATAATACCATGGTGGTGGCCTATATTAACCATATGGGCGGCATAAAATTGATATCATGTGACAATTTGGTCAACATAATCTGGCAATGGTGTGTCAATAGACATATTTGGCTATCAGCAATTTACCTACCAGGTAAGCTAAATACAGTGGCAGACACCAGGTCACGCAAATTCAATGATAACACCGAATGGATGTTAAATCCTAAAGCTTTTGCTAAAATTACAAAGCAATATGGCACACCAGATATCGATCTCTTTGCATCCAGACTAAATCACCAGGTACCAATGTATGTCGCTTGGGAACCTGACCCTGAGGCAGCAGCGATAGATGCATTCGCGCTGAACTGGGGAAACTATTTATTTTATGCTTTTCCCCCCTTCTGCCTCATCAGTAGGGTCCTACGCAAATTACAGATGGACTCTGCTTCAGTAATTTTGATAGTACCCGACTGGCCTACACAGCCATGGTTCCCAGTGGTCCTCGACATGGTCATCGAAACTCCTATGACCTTTCCCAGTAGCCCAGACCTATTGACTCACCCGGTATCAGGCATAAGTCATCCATGCCATGACAAAATTAACCTACTGGGTTGCAGATTATGAAAAGACCACTGCTGGGCCTGGGATTGTCTGACAGGACCATCAACACGATGACAGTGTCCCACTGTATGTCCACCAGGAAACAATACCTATCGAACATCAGGAAGTAGGATAGATACTGCTCAAATACTGGGACAACATACTCATCTACAACCATAACCAATGTACTGGAGTTCCTGGCCGGCCTTCACCATAATGAAGGACTGAGCTACAGCGCCATCAATACTGCCAGAAGTGCCCTGTCAGCCTACTTAAAACAGGCACCAGGACAACAGGCCATAGGGTCTCACCCGCTGGTGATCAAACTCATGAGAGGTATATTCAACTCCAACCCCCCTAGACCTAGATAACTCAAATCTGGGATGTCAGTGTGGTCCTGACATACCTAAGGGGATGGTCACCAGCCAGGTCTCTCATCCTGGAACAGCTAACCCTGAAAACGGTCATGCTGATGGCACTAGTCTCAGCACAAAGAGTCCAGTCCCTCCACTTACTGCGACTGGACAACATGGTTATAACACCAGACCGGGTCTCATTCACCATTCAGGAGCTGGTACAGCAGAGCAGGCCAGGAACTTCAGGCCTAGTTATGGATTTCCGGGCATACCCACCTGACCCACGGTTATGTGTCATGACTCACTTACTCACTTACATCAACACAACAAGAGATTCCCGAGGGAGAGAAAAAGCCCTCCGTGCCCTCCGCTCCCACCCTCAATTATAGAGATCAACTGGTATCTTAGTTCTCCTTTTCTTTACTATGTTTATTTCAATTATTGTGTTTCCTGTGATTCCACACCGCTGCTTTGAAGTATGTCGCGCATGCGTGCTGGACGGGTTCTTCACGTAATCCCTCATCGTAACTCCTCATAAAAACCAGATCAAACTTCAAACTGGTAAGTTCTCGTTTAATCTTACTATTTTTGTTGTCTCGTGATAATAAAACTGATTTGTATCTTAAAGGACAAGTGTGCCTTTTATCCGTTCTACTAGTCAGATCCTTGAACCAATGTTCAAGAAGGAACTGCAGATGCTGGAAAATCGAAGGTAGACAAAAATGCTGGAGAAACTCAGCGGGTGCGGCAGCATCTATGGAGCGAAGGAAATAGGCAACGTTGGCTGAAGAAGGGTTTCGGCCCGAAACGTTGCCCAGATCCTTGAACCAGTTCCCTTGTCACAGGGCCAGGAATCAATTTCCAGGGGTGGTGGTGGAGGCAGATACGATTTAAGTGGCATTTAAGAAGCTTTTAAATAGGCAACTAGAAGTGCAGGGAATGGAGGGAAGTGAATCATATATAGGCAGATGAGATCAGTTTAACTGGGCATCATGTTCGGCACAAATATTGTGGGCTGAAGGGCCAGTTCCCATGCTGTCCTGTTCTATATTCTAAATAGAGGAGCTGATCTAAAAGGCAATCTTTTACTAAGTGCAACAACAAAAAAGAAAGAAAGTTGAATGTTGCAATTGCCCCAACATTGAGTAGGATACATGGTCAAAGGTATATGGGCCACAAAGTTCCAATGTTTCATTCAGGAAATCATTGTTTGCCAGCATTCAGCAAGGACAAAAATATTGGATTTCTGGATTTAATTTTGGGGAATGAAACCAGGCAGATGGAAGAAATAACAGTAGGAATATATTTTTGTGCCAGTAATCATAATAGAGTTAGAATAAGCATAGATATAGAAGAAGACCAAAGGTAGAAGAGGACTGAAAATTCTAAATTGGGTTGACACCAATTTTGTTCGACGGAGAAATGATTTAAGAAAAGTGGAGTGGAAACTTTAACATGGAAATAAATAATTCCCATAACAATGGGAAGCATTTAAAAGGGACATTCAATGCGTCCCATATAAACATATTCCCACAAAGGGAAAGAGTAAAATCTAAACCCCCTAGATAACAACGTGCATAGAGAATATGACAAGAGTTGTGGCCGACAAGGCTACAGACTCAATGCAGGATAGTTGGGGTGACTCATTTTCTTTTCGTGGGAAGAGGCATAGTCAGGTAGCTGTGGAGTCAGTATGCTTATAGTAAACAGCTGTGGTGAGTATGTCTCCTGAGATGGAGACAGAGATCTAGAACATGGTGAGAGGGCCAGTAGTGGCCCAAGTGAATTTGATAAAGGTAGATTAAAAGGTGCATGGTACATTATAACATCATCATATCTACCAGGAAGTTATTTGGAGGATGCTATTTGAATAATAGTTTACGGGTTAAATATTATCATGGTACAATTCCACAAAATAGGTGGATTGGACATTTGAAATCACAAGATCCCCCAATTTCTGAATACATAGAAAACATAGAAAATAGGTGCAGGAGGAGCCGAATGGCTGAGTTTTATTCCCCAGTTGTTACCATGGTTTAATAGAATAAATCAAAACAATATGTTTGGGATCATAATTGTATTAGTTAAATAACCCTCATTATATTGTCAATGGATGTATGGTACTTTAGGTTTGTGCAGCTAGACAAATGGAAAGTGATCCGATACATGATCTGACTCTCTCGTGACTGAGCGAACGGAGTAAAGCACAAAGTGTGAGCGCTAAAGACACTCTGCCCATTGGGTTGTCTAGTCTGTCCAATAAGCAAAGATTTTTGCGGTTGGTTAAGGATCATAAGGAAGTGTCTGCAAAAGTTGTACTGGCATCAGTGACATTGTGCTACATGATGTCTCAAATGTGTAGCACAAATGTTGTATTTTTTAAGCACGTGAATTGCCATTTCAGTCTTTCTCAGACATTGGAGGTTGACTAGCTCATCTGTTAGTCATATAAATTTAGTTCCATCTTTTTCTCGCAAGGATTTCCTCACTTCTTCCAGTGAATGTTTTCCTGCTGAAGAAAATATTTTTTTATTTCCCCGTCTTATTTATTTTGCTACTTTTCCTCTCCCATGTTTGTAAAGTATTAATGTATTAAACATCACATTTTCATCCTGTCCTTACTATAGACTTACTTCAGGAAAGATCGTTGATCTGAACAATTAGTTTTGTTTCTCTCTCTCCACAGAAGCTGCCTGGCCTGCTGACTATTTCAGCATTTCCAGTTTGTCTTTCCATTTTCCATTCACTGGTTGCCAGTGGACCCCTTCTCTCTCATCTTAGAATCATCATTCATACTTTTGTTGATTTCAGTCTACCATTTCAGTGATCTTCTGGCTGATCTGTCTACTTCCACCGTCCATAAACTAAATGTCAAACTAAAAACCTCTGTTTAGTTTAGAGACAGAGCATAAAAACAGGCAGGTTACGGGGAGAATTTACAAACTCCGTACAGACAAGCACCCATAGTCAGGATCGAACCCGGGTCTCTGGCGCTGTAAGGCAGCAAATCTACCACTGTGCTATGCTAAAGTTGCTACAAGTTGAAGCACAGACATTCTGCACCATTCATTGGTCATGCTACCACATTCGATGGGCCGAGGTACAATGTCAGTGAAGCCTTTAGCTTACAGGAGATACATAAATTAGGCTGTGGCAGTTCCTCAGACTGATCTGCATCCAATGACCTGCATTAACATGTCAGTACCAATGGCTTTTAGTCATAAATACTGGCAAAAAAGAGCCAAGATACAAGCTTAACAGCTGTATATTGCTGTTTTATTTGCTTGAACAAATAGTTTACTGCACTTCCCCACAAACATGTACTTAAGAGTGAACAATTTTCCAAAGCAGCAGGATTTCCAAACTCCAAGAGTTTCAAGGTTATAGCTAAATGCCATTCTCTCAACAAACAATCAGACACTATTGTGCATTCAGCAAACACTCATATCAATGTTTGTTTTTCCGGCAGGTATAACAATGCCTTTACTTTAGGGCAAATCCATTCTCCTCACAGTTGATATACATTGACAAATTGCAATGGAGTGACAAAGGTATTTGGCATGCTTGCCTTCACCGGTTGGGGCATTGAGTACAAGAGTTAAGATGTCAGGTTTATACCTCTACAAGATGTTGATGAGTTGGCACTTGGAATACTGTGTATAGTTCAGGATGCCTAGCCTTAGGAATATTGTCAGTTTGCTGAAAAAGATGCAGAAGAGAGTCAGAGCTATACAGCATGAACACAGGGCATTCAGCCTAACTCATTCATGCCAACTAAGATGCCTAATCAACCTAGTCCCACTTGAATGTACCTGGCCTATATCCCTCTGAACCTTTCTTATCCATGTACCTGTCCAAATGTCATAATTGTACCCATCTCTACCACTTCCTCTGACAGCTGGTTCCATGTAAGCTCCATCCTCTGTGTGAAAAGGTTGTAGTTCAGGTTCTTATTAACTTTTCCCCCCTCACCTTAAACTTATGACCTTCAGATTTAAACTCCTCTATTCTGAGGGAAAAGGTCAGTGCCTCACCCTCTTATCTGCGATTTTTTAAACCTTTATCTGTTCACCTCTCCTACGCTCCATGAGAAAGGACCCAGTCTATCCAGCCTGTACTTATAATTGAAACTCACCAGACCCAGTAACATCCTTGTAAATCTTTTATGCATCCTTTCCAATTTAATGATAATCTTCCTGTCACAGGGTGGCCAGAATTTTACGCAGCACTCTAAATGTGGCCTTACCAATGACTTCTACAGTCACAACATCATGTCCTAACGGCTGTAATCAATACCATGACCAAAGAAGGCAAGTGAGCCAAAAGCCTTGGAAAGACAAAACGCTAGAGTACCTCAGGGGGTTAGGCAGCATCTCTGGAGAATATGGAAAGGTGATGTTTCTGGTCAGGGTGCGTCTTAAGACAAGAATGGTCCCGATCTGAAATGCCATCTATCCGTGTTCTCCAGGGATACTGCCAGACCTCTTGAATATTTCGCTTGGGTAGTTTACACCCCAGCGGTATGATCATTGACTTCTCCAATTTCAGGCAGTCCTTGCTTTCTCCTTCCCCTCCCCAGCTCTCCCACAGCCCACTGTCTCCACCTCATCCTTTCTTCTTCCCGCACCCCCCCACCCCCACATCAGTCTGAAGAAGGGTCTCGACCTGAAACATCACCTATTCCTTCGCTCCATAATGCTGCCTCACCCGCTGAGTTTCTCTAGCATTTTTGTCTACCTTTGATTTTTCCAGCATCTGCAGTTCTTTCTTAAACATCTTGAATCACTCCAGCATTTTGTCTTTCCTTAGTAGACCAGCATTTGCAGTTCCTTGTTTCCACGGAGCCGAACACCACATTCAACAGTCCGAAGAAGGGTCTTGACCCGAAACGTCACCCATTCCTTCTCTCCAGAGATGCTGCATGTCCCACTGAGTTGCTCCAGCATTTTGTATCTACCTTTGATTTAAACGAGAATCTGCAGTTCTTACCGACATCACCTTCAACAATCTGTCGAACATTGACTACACTTTTATGGAACTTTGTACCTGCACCCCTAGGTCTCCATTTTACAACACCCCTCATGGTACTAACATTTACTGTGCAGATTCACAAGGATGTTACCGGGATTGGAGGTTTTATAAGGAGATTCTAGATGGATTGTGCTCTTATTACCTGGAGGTTAGGAAGATTTGAGGTGACTCAGCAGAAGTACATAAAATCATGAACAGTATAGGTAAGGTTAATGGTAACTTTTTTTCACAGGGTACGGAGTCTAACACTAGAGGGCATAGGTTCAAGGTGATAGGGGAAAGATTTAAGGGCCTGTCCCACTTGGCCACTTTTTCAGCGACTACCGGCATCATTGACTGATGTATTAGGTCACCGAAAAAATGCGCGGTGTGATGCGGCATGATGATGTATGACGCACGGTGTTTTTTCAGGTGTCGCAACATTTTTTTTGTCGCCGCTGGATTTTGAAATGTTCAAAATCTTTTGGCAACACTGATATGATGCCAGCAAAATCGCCAAGTGGGACAGGCCCTTAAAAGGGGACCCGTCAGGCTATTTTTACAACAAAGAGGATGGTGGGTATATGGAACGAGCTTCTAGAGGAAGTATTTGAGGCAGGTTCAATTACAACATTTAAAAATAATTTAGACAGGTACACGAATAGGAGAGGTTAGAGGGATATGGAAGAAGTGTAGGCAAATGGGACTAGCTCCAAAAAAAACCCTGATCAGCATGGACAGGTTGGATTGAAGGGCCTCTTTCCATGCAGTATAACTATGATTATAACTCAAGTCTTCCCAGTGTTGACGGCCACCTTCTCCACATTGTCTCTGGACAAATCTACAGAACAAGATGGCATCTGCTCAATAAGGTGACAGCTCAATAAACTCACCAGATAACTTACTGAATTCATCATTGACAAGTCCAATTGGTGCCTCAAGTGCAAGAATTGAATCCTGCTAAACTACTGCCCAAGACTTTAGCTTTTTCAAAGAGAGAAAAGTCTCGGGTAGTACTCCTTTTGAAGCAGTGTTAATCCTCTTTTTATATATGTGGATCTGGATGCACAATGCAAAATTAAAGTTTTATTGATAAAACACTACAATAAAGTAAACAATGTGGTCCTGCAGGATAACAAAAGTTAATAAATAGGAAGGAACTGCAGGTGCTGATTGATACCAAAGGTAGACACAAGGTGCGGGATCAACTCAGCAGGTCAGGCAGCATCTCTGGAGAAAAGGAACAGGTGACATTTCGGGTCGGAACCCTTCTTCAGACTGAAAGGGGGTGATAACTGGAGGTAGGAAAAAGCCAGAACGATCAGGGTTACTTGGAATTAGAGAAATCAACATTCATACCAATGGGTTGTAAGTTGCCCAACCCAGATATGAGGTGCTATTCCTCCAATTTGCGTGTGGCGTCACTCTGATATTAAATTAACGAAAAAGGTTAACACGTTGCAGTTGATCATAATATGATTAGTTTTAACATAATATGATTAGTTTTAATCTGCAATTTGAGAAGGAGAATGTTAATCGGAAGTGGCAGTGATGCAGTTGAACAAAGGGGAATATGAAGGCATGAGAGGGGAGCTGGCAAAAGTAGACTGGAAATGGATCTTAGCAGGAATGACAGTGGAACAGCAATGGCAGGAATTTCTGTGCATCATCCGGGAGACGCAGGATAATTTCATTCCAAAAAGGAGGAAAGATTCTAAGGGGAGTAGGAGGCAACCGTGGCTGACAAGAGAAGTTAGGGATAGCATAAAACTGAAAGAAAAGATGTATAACACAGCAAAGAGTAGCCGGAAGCCAGAGGATTGGGAAACTTTCATAGGACAACAGAAGGAAACAAAACGGGCAATACGGGCTGGAAAGCTGAAGTACGAGGGGAAGCTGGCCAGGAATATAAAGAAGGACAGTAAAAGCTTCTTTAGATATGTTAAGGGAAAAAGAGTAGCAAAGTCAAATGTGGGTCCCTTGAAGGCAGACACAGGTGAAATTATTGTGGGCAACAAGGAAATGGCAGAAGAGTTGATTAGGTACTTCGGATCTGTCTTCACTAAGGAAGACAAACAATCTCCCAGATGTACTGGAGGACAGAGGATCTAAGGGGGTAGAGGAACTGAAAGAAATTTTCATTAGGCGAGAAATAGTATTGGGTAGGCTAATGGGACTGAAGGAAGATAAATCCCCTGGGCCTGATGGTCTGCATCCCAGGGTGCTCAGGGAGGTGGCTCTAGAAATAGTGGACGCATTGGTGATCATTTTCCAATGTTCAATAGATTCCGGATCAGTTCCTGTGGATTGGAGGATAGCTAATGTTATCCCACTTTTCAAGAAAGGAGCGAGAGAAAAAACGGGGAATTACAGACCAGTTGGCCTGACTTTGGTGGTGGGAAAGATGCTGGAGTCAATTATTAAAGAGGTAATAATGGGGCATTTGGATAGCGGTAAAAGAATCAGACCAAGTCAACATGGATTTATGAAAGGGAAATCATGCTTGACTAATGTTCTGGAATTTTTTGAGGATGTGACAAGTAAAATGGATGAAGGGGTGCCAGTGGATGTAGTGTATCCGGATCAGTTCCTTTCAGGCATGAGAGGGGAGCTGGCAAAAGTAGACTTTCAGAAAGCCTTTGATAAGGTCCTGCACGGGAGACTGGTGACTAAAATTAAAGCACATGGTATTGGGGGTAGGGTGTTGACATGGATAGAAAATTGGTTGGCAGACCGGAAGCAAAGAGTAGGAGTGAACGGGTCCTTTTCAGAATGGCAGGCAGTGGCGAGTGGAGTGCCACAAGGCTCGGTGTTGGGGCCGCAACTGTTTACCATATATATTAATGATTTGGAAGAGGGAATTAGGAGGAACACTAGCAAGTTTGCAGATGACACAAAGCTGGGTGGCAGTGTGAACTGTGAAGAGGATGTTAGGAGGTTGCAGGGTGACCTGGATACGTTGAGTGAGTGGGCAGATGCGTGGCAGATGCAGTATAATATAGATAAATGTGAGGTTATCCACTTTGGCGGCAAAAACAAGGGGGCAGATTATTATCTCAATGGGGTAAGGTTAGGTAAGGGGGTGGTACAGCGAGACCTTGGTGTCCTTGTACTGAAAGTTGGCGTGCAGGTACAGCAGGCAGTGAAGAAAGCTAATGGAATGTTGGCCTTCATAACAAGAGGATTTCAGTATAGGAGTAAAGAGGTTCTTCTGCAGTTGTGTAAGGCTCTGGTGAGACCACATCTGGAGTATTGTGTACAGTTTTGTTCTAATTTGAGGAAGGACATTCTTGTGATTGAGGCAGTGCAGCGTAGGTTCACGAGATTGATCCCTGGGATGGCGGGACTGTCATATGAGGAAAGATTGAAAAGACTAGGCTTGTATTCACTGGAGTTTAGAAGGATGAGGGGAAATCTTATAGAAACATATAAAATTATAAAAGGACTGGACAAGCTCGATGCAGGAAAAATGTTCCCAATGTTGGTCCAGAACCAAGGGCCTCAGTCTTAGAATAAAGGGGAGGTCATTTAAGACTGAGGAGAGAAAAAACTTTTCCACCCAGAGAGTTGTGAATTTATGGAATTCCCTGCCACAGAGGGTAGTGGAGGCCAAATCACTGGATGGATTTAAGAGAGAGTTAGATAGAGCTCTAGGGGCTAGTGGAGTCAAGGGGTATGGGGAGAAGGCAGGCACGGGTTATTGATAGGGGACAATCAGCCATGATCACAATGAATGGCAGTGCTGGCTCGAAAGGCCGAAAGGCCTATTTTCTATCCATGTCAACACCCTACCCCCAATACCATGTGCTCTAATTTTAGTCACCAGTCTCCCATGCTGGACCTTATCAAAGGCTTTCTGAAAGTCTAGATACACTACATCCACTGGCACCCCTTCATCCATTTTACTTGTCACATCCTCAAAAAATTCCCGAAGATTAGTCAAGCATGATTTCCCTTTCATAAATCCATGTTGACTTGGACTAATCCTTTTACTGCTATCCAAATGCCCCATTATTACCTCTTTAATAATTGACTCCAGCATCTTTCCCACCACCGCAGTCAGGCTAACTGGTCTGTAATTCCCCGTTTTCTCTCTCGCTCCTTTCTTGAAAAGTGGGATAACATTAGCTATCCTCCAATCCACAAGAACTGATCCTGAATCTATTGAACATTGGAAAATGATCACCAATGCGTCCAATATTTCTAGAGCCAACTTCCTGAGGACCTTGGGATGTAGACCATCAGGTCCAGGGGATTTATCATCCTTCAGTCCCATTAGCCTACCTAATACTATTTCTCGACTAATGCAAATTTCTTTCAGTTCCTCTACCACCTTAGATCCTCTGTCCTCCAGTACATCTGGGAGATTGTTTGTCTTCCTTAATGAAGACAGTACCTATTCAACTCTTCTGCCATTTCCTTGTTGCCCATAATAATTTCACCTGTGTCTGCCTTCAAGGGACCCACATTTGACTTTGCTGCTCTTTTTCCCTTAACATATCTAAAGAAGCTTTTACTGTCCTTCTTTATATTCCTGGCCAGCGTCCCTTCGTACTTCATCTTTTCAGCCCGTATTGCCCGTTTTGTTTCCTTCTGTTGTCCTATGAAAGTTTCCCAATTCACTGGCTTCCGGCTAATCTTTGCTGTGTTATACATCTTTTCTTTTAGTTTTATTCTATCCCTAACTTCTCTTGTCAGCCACGGTTGCCTCCTACTCCTCTTAGAATCTTCCTTTTTGGAATGAAATGATCCTGCTTCTTCCGGATTATGCCCAGAATTCCTGCCATTGCTGTTCCACCGTCATTCCTGCTAGGATCCCTTTCCAGTCCATCTTGGCCAGCTCCCCTCTCATGCCTTCATAGTCCCCTTTGTTCAACTGCATCACTGACACTTCCGATTTAACGTTCTCCTTCTCAAATTGCAGGTTAAAACTAATCATATTATGATCACTAACCAGCATTTTGTGTCTATCTTCAATTTTCTTGGCCCCGCTCTGGGAGTAGAAGTGGGGGCGGATCCGGACCGCAAAGGCCTTGAGCCCCAGGCCGAGTTCGGCGATCGTTGCCTGCTTCTGCTGCTGTTAGAGGTGAGATGTTGCATCGCGCCAGGTTCTTGGGCGTGTCCCACTTTGGCCGTCAGTTCCGCAACAGGCCGTTGGCGAGCGAAGATTTCGCTCGCTACAAACATTTTGGAGCCCCGCACAAAAAATTTGATAAAATTAGGCAAATCTTTTATTAACATCTTTTGGTAATGTTAGTAATTCACCCTTATCTGATTTGATTTTTGTAATTGTATTTTCCTTTTCGCGTTTTTTCAGCTGACGTGCTAAAAGTTTCTGTGGTTTATCGCCAAATATGTGGACTTCAAATATGTTAGAAACATTACACCTAGAAGAGATAAGACTCCTCCTAGCAGGTAAACCAAATCACTTCCACCTGACATAGTCTGCATTTATAGAATTATTACAAATATAGGGTGCAAAAGTACTTTAAAAAAAAAATTGAGGTCAGGTAAGGGGGGATGCTAGTTGAAGAGTTGGTATGTCCCATTTACGTAATGCTCATAAAAATATTTGTTTCTCTCTTTTTCCTCTTTCTCTTTCTCTTTCTTTTCTAGGGTCTATTTCTTAACTCTTTTTCTTTTGTTTTTTTAATTTTGCTCTTATAGGGTCTTCGTCCTTTTTTGTTGTCACATTTTCTACACTTTCACTTTTTCCTTAACCTTCTTCTTTCTTTCAATCTTTTCTTTTTCTAGTGTAAAAAATAAATGGAGTACATTAATTGTAAGAAGACATAAGTGACGAGTACTAATGTATGTGGTTGTAATGTAATGTACTTCTAATAAATAAAAATTAAAAAAAAAAAATTAAAAAAAAGATTCCCATTTCATACAAATCTCCAAAACTTTTAATTCCTAATCTTTCCCAAAAGGTGTACACTTTATCAATAAGAGATGGCTTGAATGAGGGGTTATTTACTATTGGAGTTAAAAGCGATAAATTTCTTACTTTCAAAGTTAGTTTTATTTGTTTCCAAATTCGAATTGTATTGTGAATAATTGGGTTCTTCTTATATCTTGTATTGTTTAATTTTATCGGGGAAAAGAGGATCGCTCCTATATTAAAAGGAGAACAATCCTCTTTCTCCATTCTTATCCATTCTACCTGTTGGGCAGAGCTGTCCAACCAATTAATTATGTTTTTAATATCTACTGCCCAATAGTAGTAAAAAAAGTTTGGGAGTGTCAGTCCCCCAAATTCTTTAGGTTTACACAGATGTTTTCTTTGGATTCTATGCACTCTATAGTCCCATATGAAGTTAGTAATACTAGAATCTAATTTTTTAAAGACGTTTTTTGGTAAGTGTATTGGAATAGATTGAAATAGGTATAATATATGTAGTAGAAAAATCATTTTTATAGCATTTATTCTACCTATTAAAGACATCGGCAAGGTTTTCCAGAATTTAATCAACCCATTCAGTTTAGTTAGTAAAGGCATAACATTTGCATTAAATAATGATTTATATTTTCTAGTAATTTGGATACACAAATACTTAAATTTTTCTGTTGCAATTTTAAAGGGAAATTTTAACAGATGTGTCGAGTCTTGTGGTTTTAACGTCATAATTTCACTTCCAATTTATTCTATATCCTGAAAAGGAGCCAAATTCCTCCATTAAATTTAGTATGTTTGGTATACTAATTTGCGAATTTGTGATGTATAATAATACGTCGTCTGAGTATAGTGAGATTTTATTATTTGAATCTTTGGTATTATATCCCCGTATATTCGGATGGCTTATACTTTCGGCTAAAGGCTCTATCACAAGTGCAAATAGTAGGGGTGATAGTGCACACCCCTGTCTATTGCCCCTTGTTAAATTAAATTTTAAAGATAACATATTATTAGTCAGTATTCTAGCTGTCGGCTTATCATATAATAATTTAACCATGAAACGAAATTCTCTCCCATGTTAAATTTTTGCAATACTTTATAAAGATATGGCCATTCTACTTGATCAAATGCTTTTTCTGCATCCAATGAAATAATTGATACATCTTCTTCTTCAGTTTTTAGTGAGTACATTATACTAAACAAGCGTCTTAGATTATTGGCTAAGTATCTTTTAGATATAAACCCCGTTTGATCCGGGTTTATTAGTTTGTTAACGTATTTACTCAGTCTTCTCGCTAAAGTCTTTGCTAGTATTTTCTGATCTGTATTTAAGAATGCTATAGCTCTGTAAGAGCCAGGTTCTTCTAGATCTTTATCTTTTTTTGGTATGAGTATAATGGTTGATTCAGCTACTGTTTCTGGTAATGTGTTTTCCTTAAAGGCATGAGTATATAATTTTTGTAGACGGGGAGAAATTATCTCATGGAATCTTTTGTAAAATTCGTTGCTAAAACCATCTGATCCTGGAGTTTTGCCATTTTTCAACGAGTTTATTGTTTCTTCTATTTCTTTAAGTGTAATCTGAGCTCCTAACTCCTCTTGTTCCAACAAAGTAAGTTTAGGAAGGTTGCAGTTATCTAAGAAATTTGTTATTTTAATGTTATCTGCTGTAGTTTTAGATGTATATAAGTTTTGATAAAATTGGGCAAATCTTTTATTAATATCTTTTGGTAATGTTAGTAATTCACCCTTATCTGATTTGATTTTTGTAATTGTATTTTCCTTTTCGCGTTTTTTCAGCTGACGTGCTAGAAGTTTCTGTGGTTTATCGCCAAATTCAAAATGTTCCTGTTTTGTCATTTGAAATAATCTTATTACTCTTGCCGATAAAATTTTATTTAATTTAAATTTCAATAAGGCATTATCTAGGTCTAATTGTCTGATTTCTTGTTCTAACTGCTGTTGTTCTGTGTTATTCTTTCTATTTTGGAAGGCTTGATATGAAATTATAACTCCTCTCATGAATGCCTTAAAAGTTTCCCATAATAACGAAGGTGAAATACCTGTTGTATCATTGGTCTCAAAAAAGAGGTTCATCTGTTGTTTTAAATATGTACTACCCTGTGGGTTATTTAGAATTTGGGGATTAAACCTCCAGAATGCCTTTCTATCCGTCATTCCTTCTATTTTAATGAAAAAGTTAACAGAGAGTGATCAGAAATACTGCAATTATGATATTTAGGGCTAATTGTATACGGGATCAATTTCGTCTCTACTAAAAAATAGTCAAGTCGTGAATACATTTTATGTCCCGTCGAATAAAATGAGTATTCCCTCCCAACTGGATTGACAATTCTCCATACGTCTGTTATATTTGTATGTTTTATATATGTATTCAGGAGTTCACTCGTTTTAGATTTTAGATTACTCCTTTTATGTTTTGCAGATTTATCCAAATATGGATCTAAGACTCAGTTGAAATCCCCCCCTATTATCAAATGTTGATAATTAAACTCTGAAATCATATCCAGAATTTTCTTAAAGAATTGAGGGTTATCAAAATTAGGCGCATAAATGTTTATCAGTAATTGGAGTTGAGTGAATTTCTCCCGTAACTATAACATACCTTCCCTCCTTATCTAATATGGTGTTTTTGCATTTAAATGGTATACCTTTACGAATGATAATAGCCATCCCTCTAGATTTAGAAGTAAATGAGGAATAATATGTTTGCCCGATCCAATTTGCCTTCAATCTTATCTGTGTTTGTTGTTTCAGGTGTGTTTCCTGCAAAAACATTATGTCACAATTCAGTGATTTTAATTGAGCACGTACCTTGCCCCTTTTAATTGGTTCATTAGCGCCCCTTATATTCCAACTACAGAACGTGACTCCTCCTGACTTCTTTTGTTTATCGTCTTGCCTTGTGAATCATTTTATTACCCTTAAGTCATATGGTGCAACCCAGTACCTCAGAGCTCTAGGTGTTGGGTGGACGTCTCGAACTGCTGAGTTTATGTAACATCTCCTTTCCAGAGTAGACCTTAAAACCAACAAGAAAGCGTGAAGTGATGAAAGAGTAATAATAATTAAAACAATTTTAAAGGTGGTGTTAAAGTATTTAAAGAGTGATACCTTAATAAAAAGAAACTACCTAACAGTGGTGAATAAGTATTTGTGGACTTCCGTCGATGTTATTATACATTCAGCTCTGCCCCCTTGAACAAATATTTTAAAAGGGAAGAAAAGCCGCTTTAATATTATGAAATATATCCAAACTGGTAGAGAAAAAAAAGAAGAACCACCTGGGATGTAATATCTATATGCATCTCCAAGTAATCTAGTCTTGAGTATGTACTGAAATTTAGCCTATGTTAGTTTATATATCCCTATATACCTATACCCCAACCATTATTACCTTCAGTTCCCCACTTAAATCCCCAAATTTGATTTTAAACAACAGCAGATTCCAACAGCAGGTTCCAAGGGGTTAACGGAGTCAGACTCCTGGATATCTTCCAAGTGTCTGGGTCTCCTCCCCCCTCATTACCCAAATCTTATACTAGTTCTGTTATGAATTTTTTAATGCTTAATATTAGTTAGTATATATCTATAATTTTAGCTCATTATCCTTAAACTTAGATGTACATTAAAGTAGCTTAGTATTATTTAGTTAATTAGTTGTGTTAGTGAATTATTTGTGTTAATATCTGGTTATATAAAAACAGAAACACAGATCAAACTTTTTTATAATCAAGTCCGTCTGTATTATTTCGCTTGTTCTCCGGCTTGAGGTTGTTTTCCATGTTCCATCACTTTGTTTTGTTTTTCTTTGAGTCCTTCATTCAAGGTGAAAAATAGCTTGCGACCTTGAATACACATTCCATGGAGATAACATGTCTGTCCGACGCCTCATGTAAAATTCCGCCATCTTAATGAGAACCAGTTCTTTTTATTTTAAACAGAAAGAGTCTTATCTTCACCGATTCTGCTCTATAATATTCTTAGTTCTCAGTCCTTCTCCTTTACGATATCTTGTGCATATTTAAATGCCTCTTCTGGGTCCAAAAAGGCCCGTTCCCTGGAGTCATAGGTAATTCCCATTTTAGCCGGATACAAAATGCCATATCTTACCCCCGGGACTCCTTTCAAAATGTTTCTTGTTTTTGTGAACATGTTCCGTTTTCTGACTATTTCAGGCGGGTCGTCACGGAAAAAACGTAGATTATCCCCTTCAAATGCCAGATTCGAACCGTACGGAATCTTTTTCATTATATCTTCTACTGTAGAGATGTCAAGAAATTTCACAATAATCTGCCTATGGGGGAACTCAGATCCAGTCTGAGCGCGACGGACCCGATGTGCCACATCTATTCTGGGATTTTCCGACAGCTTAAAAACTTGTTTAATTAAGTTGGCCGCAAATTCTCGGGGGTGCTTTCCAGCCTCCCTCCCTTCTTTTACTCCAACAATTCTTAAGTTCTGCCTTCTCTATCTCGCTTCCAAGTCCAAACATTTATCAGTCATTTTAACAAGTTGCCCCCCCAGCAGCTTCTTGTGCCTTTTTCAGTCTCTTTATCTCCTCAGCCATCTCACTCATTGTTGCATCCATTTCTTCCATAATCTTGTCGCACTTTTGTGTAGCCTAAGCATAGAATCACATTTCTTGTTACAAGCTTTTTCCAGTCACTTGATCTCTGAAGCAAACTCCTTCTCAACTTCTTTCACACGTTTCTCTAAATAATCAAATTTCTCCTTCAACTCATCGTTACCTTTTTTAATTTCTCTAGACAGCTTTTCCAGTAGTGAGACATTCCCATCCGATATCATCTGAGAAAGCCTTTGAGAAACTTCTTTCATAACTGACTCTTTTATCGATTGTTCCATTTGTTCCCCTTTCGTAGCCATTTCAAAAGGTAACCTTTGGGGATCAGCTATGTCTTCTTCTTCTGAGCTTTCAGCTACTGTTTGAGAAGTTTGAGAAGCTTTGCCAAGTTCTTTAGTATAGCTTCTTGTGGCTGGTCTTTCAGGTCTCGGAGGAAGATTCCTTTTTTTTTCATTTAAAGTCGTGAATCTCCGCTAATTCACGGCGATTTCTGATGACGTCATCAACGCGACGTCAAACAGCTCCGGTGAGTTTTTTAAATCGATCCTGTCATTTAAAACGGCTTTTTTTAACGATTTTTAACGGGAGCAGAGCTCAATGCAGCGCCCTTACTGTTCCATGGCACCACCGGAAGTCCTTGTGTATGTAGTCTTAACCTCAAATGTACTCTGTAAGGGTTATGGGCAGAGAACCCCAGGTGGCCAAACCAGCATAATAATAATTTTGGATTGTGCTTCCATTTTGTTAGCTGAAGGACAGGATGGGTAACAGCAATGAACGTGGGGGAGGAGTGGACTTGCAGGATGTCCAGTTCAATAGCCTTGAGAACTAGTGTCACTACCCATGCCCATGGCTGATTACTTCCTACTGTCAAACGTCTGGTCCATTTGCAGACACAGTGACATCAACTAGTCCCACAGCCAATGTTCGGTTCCAGATATACGTGGATTATTGCTAACTGCAGGAGGTAAATGATCTTAGCTGATCTCACGCAAAGTCCCAGATCAATATCTGATTCAGACCATCGAACCAGTTCACAAATAATCTCCAAACGGTTTATTCATTTCATCAATTTGAATAACTGTCGGCTTAGTTCAACAAGAACTGCCAACCTTCCTCACGATTGAGTAAGTCTTAAGTATAGTTTGGTTTGGATGTGTGACTAGCTTTTACCTCATGGTGATCACCTTGGAGGCAACCCAAGTCCTTGAAACATGTGTATTGAGTTAATCTGAGAACATGGAGGCTGAATTAGAATATTTATTTTTAACTCTTTCTCTATATAATGTGACCATTACCCAGCTAAAGCTAAAGAATGTTTTAATTTCACAGGTTTTAGCAGTGAGAAGCAGCCACAAAAGGAGAAAGGATCATTCCAGTCTTAGTTAAAGGTTCGAGTGTATTGTCAGTATTCACTTGTCATTAGAAATGCTTAAATCTTAGACTTGGGTTGTTTGCTTCAGCATTTGTCATCCAGCAGTTTTCCTGCCATTAGGAATGCTGGCAAATCATATGGTCACAGAAGCAGGTTTATGCCATTGACCAACCTTTCTTCTCATATGAAGACCCTTCGAGTCATGGGGAAAAGATAGGGTGAAAATAAATGCATGACTTGTGCTCAAGTGGACTCTGAGATATGCTAGAGTGGTGGCAGCGAGGGAGTTGTCTTACTGTGGTTTCTCTTTAATCAATCTTCTGTCAGAGGTAGGCAAGCTGGGAGTCAGCAAGCAATAACTGTCCTTAATTGCCATCAAAAAGGTCGAGTGGTTGCCTTCCTGACCACATGGGCCACTTCAGATAAAGGAACGGTTATGTGGTCAACTCCAACAAATGAGGGACTGAAGAGGAACGAGAACATATTTCCAGGCCAGGATCATGTGCAATTTAGAACATGAGAACATTCAAAAATAGGAACATGACCAGGCCATTGGGCCCCTCCAACCTGGCCACCATTCAATGAGATTCTGGATGATTTGCCCTCAGCCTCATCTCTTCTGTACCAGTTTCCCTTAGGCTTTGGTTCTGCAATCTTTCAAAAATGCATGTACCTTGAGCAAAAACTGCCAGTGATCTAGGTATTGAATTCCAAGGATTCACCACCCTCTGTGACAAGAAGCTTCTGCACACTTCAGTTTTAAATAAAAGGTTCCCAAGCTTGTAATTATGTCTCTCCTTCAAATCTCTCCCATGAGTGGAAGCCACGTCTACCCTTCATGCTCCCTCAGGATCTTCAATGTTTCAATTTGTACACTAGCTTGTAGATACCATTGCCTCTAGGTTAAATAACAGCTTATTTTCATTAACAATCCGAGTCTTGAACCACACTGCACGACACTAATTGCAACCATACCTCAGTACTGGAGTACTATGAAGTTTGTGCAAGGGCTGCAGTGTGTACTTGCCATTGTCTGCTTATTTAGTATAACTGAATCTAATTGTATTATTGTATATTGTACATTTGTGTTGCTGTATTTACCTACCTGTTAAAGTTGTAACATTTAAGAATTTCATTAGTCCATTCCATAGGACAACAAAACACTCTCAGGGTTTCGGCCCAAAACGTTGCCTATTTCCTTCGCTCCATAGATGCTGCCTCACCCGCTGAGTTTCTCCAGCATTTTTGTCTACTCTCAATGACTAGTCTTGACTAAAATATCCAGCATTTGTTGCCTTTGTTCTACCAAATGATAAAGGCTTTTGTGTGTTCTGCCACTTTGCTGATTGAGTTTGCAAGTTGACAGATTCTTCAGGAAGTTGGTAGATACTAGACAGCAGTGGATGCTGTGTTGATAATTGGGGTTGAGATTCACATGTGTTATAGAATGTTACAGTCTGGAGACAGGCCCTTCAGCTCAACTTGCCCACACCGGCCAACATGTCCTAGCCACACTAGTCCCACATGCCCGCATTTGGTCCATATCCCTCCAAACCCGTCCTGTCCATGTACCTGTCTAACTGTTTCTTAAATGTTGGGATAGTCATTGCCTCAACTACCTCCTCTAGCAGCTTGTTCCATACATCCACCACCCCTTGTGTGAAAGAGTTACCCCTCAAGTACTCTGTCAACGAACGTTCCCTTTGTAAGCCTTAACCTCTCGGTTCTTCGCTCCTTGGATTTCAGATTATTGTTCCTGGAAGGCTCTCGGGGCAAGTTGTGGGAAATCTAATTTTCTGTCTTTGGTTTAAACTGTATGCGGGTTGAATATACATGGACCAATTAAACTGAGCAGATCTCGACTGAACATCCCTTACAAAATTCACATCAATAGTGGTACTTGCCATTCCTTCGGCATGTGCACAGATTGTGCTCGTCCTTCATTCTTCAATTGTGTATCACAGATTGCACATCATCAACATTTTCTTCAAACAAGGAGCACATTAAAAACAAGAACAGGCACACTGAGAATAACTTGCTATCTCATAGAATTTATATCAAGTCTTTGTTTTTAATGCAGTTGCTACTTTTAAGTTAATTTACCTGAAAATGGATGGCATCAATTTTAATCGCAGACAGTTACAAATGGGCCAAGACAAAGTAGAATGATAATGAAGGGATGCGGAATGCTTCTGCTTTAGCTGCGTGACTGGGGTCTATAGTAGGACCAGGTGGATGTAGCATATCTTTGCTGTTTAAATTGGGCTTAAACTGGACTTAAAACAACCAAACAGACACTTGCAACATCAGAAACAAGGATAGACACAAAATGCTGGAGTAACTCAGCGGGGCAGGCAACATCTCTGGAGAGAAGGAATGGGTGATGTTTTGGGTCGAGACGTCACCCATGTGCTGTCTGAAGAAGGGTCTCAACCTGAAATGTCACCCATTCCTTCTATCCAGAGATGCTGCCCGTCCCGCTGAGTTACTCCAGCATTTTGTGTGTATCATAGGTTTAAACCAGCATCTACAGTTCCTTCCTACATATCAGAAACAAGGAATTGGAGATGCTAGTTTACAAAAAAGGACAAAGTGTTGGAGTAACCCAGTGGGTCAGGCAGCATCTCTGGAGAACATAAGTGAGGTTTCAGGTTAGGACCCTTGTTCAGACTGATTGTAAGAGGGTTGGGGATGGGGGAAAAGAAAGCGGGGAGAGAGGAGAGCAGGTGATAGGTAGACACACTGTTTTTGGTTGGAACAAAGGCTAGATATTTGGTTTTTGGTTGGAACAAAGGCTAGATATTAAAATAGAAAGTGTGAGACAAAAAGATTGCAGTGTTGTGAATTTTGAAGCCAGAGGAAGGAATGTGGGTGGGGGATGAGGGAGGGGAGAAGTAAGTGAGAATCAGCTGGTCAGAAAGGGGAGGGGGCGGGAGTGAGGGTTGTAGGGGTCACTTGAAGTTTAAGAATTCAATGTTCATACTGTTGGGTTGTAAGCTACAAAAGGAGAATACGAGGTGTTGTTTCTCCAGTTTGCCTGTAGACTCATATTGGCAATGGAGGAGACCCAGGACAGAAAAGTTAGTATGGGAATGGGAAGAGGAGTCAAAATAGTTAGCAACTGGGAGATCCAGTAAGCCTTGGTGGCAAAGGCATCTTTGCTGGAAAGAGAGGTGGAGACATCTTTCTTAATTAATTCCTATAAGAGCCAGATTTGGACAGACCTTAAAAAGGATATGCAATCAACAGTTTTGGGAGAGTCTGCGGTTTCAGGGCTGCATGCATGGAGATAATTTGTGGTGAAATACAATAGGAATGGACAAAGCATGTAGAATAACCGGCTCATATTCCTGCCAGCCACTTCAAATGAGAAAGGCTGCCTCTGTGCTGATGTTGGCACAGAAAAGCTACATTTCAAAGGATTGACTTGCATGCATTGAGCTCTCGGTCTGTCCATGGCCTGGAGAGATCACCACAAGTAGTTTGATACCTTTGGCAATGTGCCTCTGGCAAAACAGGAAGAGAAACACTATCTGCTGATGTCAACCTCTTCACAGCCAAAGGCATCAACATCGCCCCATTTGCAATGCAATAGTGCAATCAAAAGGTGGAACTGTTGGGAATACTCTAATTCCCAACAGGTGGAACTGTTGGGAATACTCTACGTTTTGCTCCAGTTTTAAAATTGTATAACAATCCTGATATTTTCATTTCAGCTTCCATATTGAGACCCAGTAGTTTTCTTGTTGTTACTGACGTTTTACAATTAGGTTAAATAAACAATACAATGGTTGCCAAACATTTTAACTCCCCTTCCCATACTGACCTTTCTGTCCTGGACCAACTCCACTGTCAGAGACAGGCCACACGCAAATTGGAGGAAATGCCTCATATTTCGCTTGGGCAGCTTACAACCTAGCGGTATGATATCTCTCATTTCAAGTAACTCCTGCATTCCTTTCTCACCCTCCCCTTCCCCCCACCCTCTCAGTAATTCTACTAGTTCCACTGTTCACATCTTTGTATCCCTGTTGTTAGCACATCTTCCCCAGCCATCGATGGGCCATTATGGACTCCATCCTTCCTGAGATAATCTGTTACCAGCCCTGTTTTGTGCTGGCCTTCTCTATCTTTCAGTCTGAAGAAGGGTTCTGACCCAAAATATCACCTATTCCTTTTCTCCAGAAATGCTGCCTGATCCGCTGAGTTACTCTAGCATTTTTAACATCTATCTGAAGGAATTTCTGGGTTTTCTTGGTGAGGCAGAGTCAGGAACTCTCATCCAAATTTGTACTCGGGTATTGCAATTATCTATAATGCGCTAGGGACAAGGAGCTTTGTCTATAGAAGGCAGATGGTAGGTCTACGTCATGGCTTGATCAACTGAGGGGAGCCCAGGGAATGCTGGATGCACAAGGCATCGTTAGAAAAAAATGTATACACAAAGCTGCAAAATCTGTAGGGAAATCCAAGACCAACTTACCTGAAAACTCAGCAAAGCAAATAGGCCAGATATGCATGTGAATCAGCAGTAACTACTGAGTTATGATTATGTTAAAGTTGATAATGCACAACGCCTGGTTCAGAAGTTAACCTGCCCACACAGATCAAGTATGAATCGTATATTATGGATGATGTTCCAGTCTTCTCCATCACAATAGTTGGGTACAAACCATCCGACTAGTTGGACAGGCACACCATAAAGGATGAGAGGGAGTAACCCTGCGAGCTCTCAACATTAATTCCGAATGCTAAACAATTTCTTGGAATCACGTCGCATCTGCTCCTGATTACCACTTCCTGTCCTCCCTCAATTGGCGGATCATTGATCCTCCATGCTGAACCATACCATGAAGAAGCTCTCGCAGTACCAAGGGCACAGAATGTACTGAAGCGTGAAGGTCTTCAATGTCCATCAACAGGCACCAAGTACCACCACCATTGGCCAAGCTGGCCATGACTGAAGGATGTCAAGATAGGATCTGAGTTTAGTTTAGTTTACAGATGCAACATGACAACGGGCCCTTCGGCCCATGGAGTCCATGTCGACCATCGATCACCCGTTCACACAAGTCCTACGTTATCTCACTTTCGCCTCCACTCACTACACACTTGGGGGTAATTTACAGAGGCCAATGAACCACAATCCCACGGGACTAGGGAATGTGGGAGGTAACCAGCGCACCTGGAGGAAACACACCCAGTCACAGGGAAACGTGCAAACTCCACGCAGACAGCTCGGGGGGGGGGGGGGGGTCAGGATCGAACCCGGGTCTCTGGCATTGCGAGGCAGCAGCTCTGCCAGCTGCACCACTATGCCAGTGGTTGGTGAACCAACAGGTGGGATGAACCTACTTGAGCTGCTCCTCATTAACTCATTTAAGCAGATGCATCCATTTATGACAACATTGTACAAAATGACCAGCATATTTTCCTCTTGGAGACAGAATCCCACCTTTACACCAAGTACATTCTCCACAGGGAACAGATCCAAGTCGTCAAAACCAGGCAACTACAATACCCTGTGAATCATCAGCAGGAGAAACACACACCACTACAACCTGAAAGCTGATGACTTGGCATCTCCCCCCACTCTATGTTATACACTCTGGCTCACTGAGGAGTGCAGAAAGGCATGCTTGGAGCAACAACAAACTAACCCAAAAGTGAGACATCAGCCTGATGGAGGCACACCCAGGCACGGTGAACAGTAAATTTAGCATGCAATTGACAGTGCCTGAAACAACCAACTGGACCAAAGCCTACATTCTGTCACATCTAGGTCTTGGTTGGATTGCTCTTTGTCAGAGTCCTCCCCCTCGACCTTACCAACATGGGTGGCCCTATCAGGAGCACATGTATTCCTCAACAAAATGACAGAGCCCAGGAGGTGCGGCTGAAGCATCCACCACCATGTTCAGCCAAAAGTGTCAAGTGGATGATTCATCTTGGCTTCCTCCCGAGATCCTCACCGACAAAGTTAATCGTCAACCAATTCAATTTGCAGCGCTTGGTATCAAAGAACAGGTGAAAGCACTGGATACAAGAAAGACTGTGTGATCATGTGACATCCCAGCTGCAATACTGAAGATCTGCACTTCTGCTTCTGAGTAGGCTATTCTAATACTGCTACAACAATGGCATCTTCCCACCAATATCAAAAATTGCTCTGATATACTAGTTCAGGGAAAGCTGGACAAATCCAAACTGGCCAATTATTGTTGGAGGGATATGGGGAAAAAGCAGGAACAGGGTAATGATTTTAGATGATCAGCCATGACCATATTGAATGGCGGCAGTGCTGGCTCGAAGGACTGAATGGCCTATTCCTGCACCTATTTTTCTATGTTTCTATGTTTCCTAGCACAGAAAGTAGGGAATAGGGCTCTATCCTACCACTTGGCCATCTCGGTTTGCAATGTTGAGCATTGAACAGCTACTTGCAACTTCCTTTTCAATTCTTTGGATTTTCCCTCATTCTACAGGACTGGGAACAGTGATTTTCTACCACTGTAGGCATCTAGGTAGTATAGGTTTACAAAACCTGCACCCCATATGGCCCTGGCAAACACTTAACAAGTATGCCTGGCCTTGGCCATATGCGGGTGCTGTAATCCCCACAAATAGAGAAAATCTCAACGAACTGCCCACTCAGATCCTGAGAACATTCTACCTTCCTGTTGCAGCAGCCACACTTGAAGGAGCACTCAGTGGTTGAAGGGATGCTGATTGTGTTGTGCTTGTATCCGTTCAAGGGCTGGTTGCTGTGCTTAAGGATAAGTGCTAGCATCTGCACAATCTTGCATAAATCACTAGAACAGCACGCCTTAGGACTAATGCAGTGCGTTGCTTTAACCAGGAAACTTGACAACACTGTTTTGTAATCCTCTCAATAGAAGACAGCAATCTTAATGTCTCTTTTTATTACAGCATTAGCATGTCTCGCAACACTATTTTATTGGCAACAAAATGAAAAGAATTAATACTCCAAGGTCAACAAGAAAGTCGATAAAGGGAGGAATCCATAGTGCTCGAGGACCATATCATTTCAATGATGAAAGGGGAAGAACAATGGTGAAGGAGAGAGTTGATATAGTAAAGTCTAATATAGTAAAGTAGAAACAAGGAATTACAGATACTGGTTTATACCAAAGATGGGCACAAAGTGTTGGAGTAACTCAGAGGGTCTGTCAGCATCCCTGAAGAAAAAGAATGGGTGACTTTGGGTTGGGACCCTTTGAATAAGTTTCTCCAGCACTGTGTCTGATATAGTAGAACCTTTAAAGCTGCATCTGAAGTTTTCTATTAGTTTGCCCAGTGGCAGTTGTTAAGTGATCGAACATATGCAAGCAAAGATAAATCAAATGCGCATCAAACAAGCTGGATGAAATGGGAGATTCTGATCTTCAGGTTGGTTGTAATAGGTGGACTAGCTGGTTAGACATATGTATAACACATATTTAAACTGATAATCTCCTACACCAACACATTTTGAAATCAGCAAGGACAAGGTCATATTCCTTTTGGCAGTGAGTTATAAACACAATTTGTGCATTTCCCAATGAGGTGTGAACATTTATATGAGAAATCATTAAAAGATTGTGTCCAACTAAGTGTTTGAAGGGGAAAAATGCAAAACAAAACATTTAGATTTAGATAAGGCCGACCTCAAACTTGATGGACCAGGCATGGCAAAGCATGGTGGTGGCATCAGTGGGAGGTTACAATAAAATGCATGGGACTGAAATATCTCAAAAGGGGCAAGATGCTGAAGACCAATGACTCTAGGAGTCAGGGGCAACAAGCAAATAACATAAAATGCAAAAGCAATCAAAGTTCCTGGTGACAGGGAGAGATGCAAAGAACAAAATGTGATGGGACTGTTAGTAAGCATTAGAAAGGAGACAGAAAATAAAATCAGCAAAGCCAACTACTGTGGATGTTGGAAATCCGAAATAGAAATGCATATCCTCAGGTCGGATTTTAATGGAATGTGCGTGAATGAATGCTCACAGTGAATGAATGGATGGCGTGAATGAATGCTCACAGTGAAACTCCCACGGTACATGCACTGGCACAGGCAGTAGTAGTACTGTGCCTTGCACACAATTTGTGGACCTTCTGTTTGAACTGCAAGCTCAGTGGATGTGGGTTCTTCCCAGAATAAGTGCAAGACCCTCATTCTTACTCCAAACATGGTGGACTTGGAATCACCCACGGGAAAGATTGCAAGAGTGAATTGTTTCTATGAACAATTAAGTTTAGAATGCTGCCGTTTCAACCTTGCATTGAAGTTCCAGTCAGCGAGGGTGGTTGCGCATCCAGTAGGGAGCTAACATTCCTCATCTTTGAAGTTATGTACATCTCTGAGCAATAAGGATGGACTGCACAGTGGTGCAACTGGTAAAGCTGCTGCCTCACAACACAAGAGATCCAGGTTTGATCCTGACCTCATATACACTCTGTGTAGAGTTTGCACATTCTCTCCATGACTGCATGTGTTTCTTCCAAATTGGCCACCATAAATTGCCCCTGATGTGTGTAGGAAGTGGATGCGAAAGTGGGATAACGTAAAACTAGTGTGAATGGGTGATCGATGGTTGGCGTGGAATCGATTGGCCAAAGGGCCTGTTTCCCTATGCTGTATCTTTAAAGTAAATAGTACATGGGAAAAAAACATTACTTTTTAAACTTCAATTCACTCCACGTTTAATTCATTCTTCAGCTAGTACTGAAGATAGTCACACAATGTCTTATTCATTAAATCACTGTCATTTCAAACATACTGAACATTATTTTCTCAGCACCCTTTTATTCAGAATGCAACAAATTCCATCTTCCCTACAATTTATTATAATTTTGAAAAATGACAAAAACATAACACCTAAACTATTCAGGTTACAATACTATTGAGGAAACAAGAAATGAAAGATGCTGGTTTACAAATAAAACTGTACTGTTTGCACAAAACAAAGAGATGAAATAAATTTTGGATCAGAATCAAAATAGGATTTTAACTAGATGGGAGCTTCGTGAGAACTGGAAGCAGCAGAATCTGAGCCTGACATCAAATTCCATGGGAGCTGCATCTTTGTGTTTAATGCTGCTGGGTTAATGCATGAACATTTAGTAAATTATTATCAGGAACCA
>CM075977.1:170627124-170768308 GCA_038087875.1 Malacoraja senta
CTTTTAAGAAGCAGGATACACCGGCTGTGAAGCTCGGTGAACATATAACATTACCGGTTGGTTATCCTTAATTCTGAAAACTACTGCTTACCTTATTTTTTCCAATGAGCCAATTAAATTCACCAGTCAGCACCGGCTACAACCTACGGGGTACCTCCGAGAACCTTCGACCTCCTGGCAACCCACTAGGACCTCCTGCTGACCCACCTACGGCTCGAGAATTCTCGCTACTCTCCATGGCGGCTTCATTCTAGTCGGCACTAATTTTTCCAACACGTTGAAAAATTCATGGCAACCATAATGAGGCCGTGACTAGCTCCCAGAATGCGGGAACTCCTCACGACCATGAAGGTGACTCCCCGGCACCACCCGCGAACATGTGGCGACTTTGTGGCGTCTGCATAGTCTCTTGCAGTCGCCCAAAAAGTCACCTAAGTGGGACAGGCCCATAATGAGACCAATTATAGAAGCTTGGCGTTTACCACACCGAGGTACCACAATTGGTTCAGAGAAACATGCTTTCAATTTTAGATCAAGTTTTGCTGGTACTACTAGAAAACGAGGTCAAGGCAACATTGAGCAACGATACAACAGTGTAGAACTCAACTTTATATTGCAGGTGCTGTCTGAGAATCCGTGATCTGAATTCCACACTGATGACAGATATCTCTGTGCAACTGGCAATCAAATCAATGCAAGTATTTCAAAACATTTACATAATCTTGACCTAACCAAAGGAGCTGAAATGGCATTGTTTGTGGGTTCCCCCCTACCCAGTGTTGAATGGATAATAAATGCATACTTGGGGTATCATGTTTTTGTGACTTCACTCGGTGTCTGTTTCGGTGCATTTCACAACACATGCACAGAATAATATCCCTGAGTGAGAGATTAAAAAACCTGCTAGAATAATTGAACCAAGCTTCAACTGCTTGGTTTGTTGAAGTCAGAGTTCAAACCATTGAGCAGAAACAAGCTTGTATTAGGG
Source organism: Malacoraja senta (assembly GCA_038087875.1). NCBI lineage: Eukaryota > Metazoa > Chordata > Chondrichthyes > Rajiformes > Rajidae > Malacoraja > Malacoraja senta. The sequence continues at coordinate 170,628,113 of CM075977.1, forward strand.
GACAGAATGATTATCAGCCACTAATGAGTAAAGCTCTCGCAAAGCTCCAGTGGGAATCAAATGTGACAGCTCTGCACAACCCAAGGAAGTGCAGAAAGAAAAGGTCATCAACGCACTGACTGTGTGCATGCTTCTTTTAATGGTCCATCTTCAGTCTGCATCGCTGCTGGCTCTCTAATTTGTTTCAAGGTCTAATCCATGATCTTACCTCCTGTTTGAATACGATTTCAGTTCTAGAGTTTGACTCTTCCATCCTACTTTAAAGCAAAGAGGCAGCTTCCACAAGTGGGTTGGAACAACATTGATGCCACGTCATCCAATCATGCACTGTCACACAATTGTGCACTCAAGCATAGCATGACTGTGTCACGTTACGTTAGCTGGACTTGCTCGTTACCATACAGGGTTTAAAAAAATAACGGCTTGTTAATTACACAGGGCATGAAAAATAAAACAGAAGCAGGCAATTCAGCCCCTGGTACCGGCTCCACCACTAAATCCACAGCTCAGTTTCACTTCAGAATCAACGTGCTCCACTAATACCCAATTCATGAAATGAATAATGACAACAAGTGCCGACTTGAGTTCGTTTTTGTGACTTTACCTTGAGTCCTTTAATCATTGGAAGGGGAAGCTGATAATATCACGGCAAACTTTGTATAATCAACAGCACCTTTTTTATTTAAGCTATGGATTGACATTTTATGGGTCTTCTCAAATGAGAGGACCTCATGCTTCTTTCCTTTACCACAGAATCAAAAGGTGAGAAAGAAACAGAATTTACATAAACACAAAATAATGTTAATTTGAGTCTTGGAGACACAAGGCACTAAGACGCTGGGAACCTGGATGCAAACAAAGTGCTCGAGTAACTCAGCATGTCAGACAGCATCTCTGGAGGGAATGGACAGGTAACATTTCATGTTGGGACCCTTCAGACTTAATTTAGGTCATATGTTTTGCAGAACAATAACAGGGAAAAGATGGAAGAAAATAGATAGTCTAAAAAATAAAGTACAATTAGGAAATTACGTCTTTGATAGTGAAAGTTTGGGCTAAGTACATGTATATAAAGGAAGGTGGTGGGTGCCTAGAATGTGCTGCCAGGAGTGGTGCTGGAGGCTGATACGATAGTGGGATTGTAGATGTGCACATGAATATGTAGGGAATGGGAGGGATATGGGTTATTTGTGTGCAGCCAAGATTAGTTTATCTGGGTATCATGTTCGGCACAGACATTGTGTGCTGAAGGGCCTGTTGTACTGTTATGTTCTATGTTTCATTCCTGCCATTTTGACATGGCAATTATAAAGTTGGTTTGCTGCCTTCAGATTATCATGCTCAAGCCAACATGTTGGGGCTGTGCTGCAAACCATGGGGGATAAGACTACTGAACATGGTATGGAAGGTAATAAATGGAAGACACTGATCAATCTTCAGGTATAGGATCAAATATATGACTGGAAATTTGCAGCAGCAGATTCAGAAATATGCCCACTCATTTAGGAGAGCTTTGGTCTATAATATTTCGAGGAGTGAACACCGACTCAATGGCTCTTGACATTTTTACCGACAAGCTAGTTGGTTGGTTGGCCAAGTAATGAGTTACATTTGGCTGGCTGAGTGTCCCGTGTTTAAACTATTCCCATCTGTGGCAGAAAGGCCCATGTGTCACAGAACTTCAGTTTCATTTTGAAAGGGGATCTTCCCACCAGCAAGTACTAGCCATAACCTTTTGCACTGAGTTCACTTGTTAATTATCTGCAAAAACAAACAATTATGAATGAATTGAGAAAGGTGAAGGCAAAACCCACTATCAGAAAGAACTAGCAGAGCATTGCAAATCTTCCAGCAGTTTATGAGAGATAATTAGCAGGATTTTTTTTTTGTGCCAAACGTGGACCTCTTTCTTAATCTCTGGATTAATGGAGGACTTGCAGTCCAAGGCTGCAAATCTTACAAAACTTGTAGTTTCTTACAAATTCTTGCCCCATTTGTTTGGGTAGATCGATTGTCAACAGCAGTGGGAAATTCTGAGATTCTTCAAATGTAGGCTGATCCTGACAGACAACTACTTCATCCCTACATTCCCCAGCAATTTTACAACGATTGAACTTGACTTCAGTGTGGGCTTTGATAAGCAAGGGAGCAATGAAGTCGATCAGGTCCACTGGAGCAGATGGAATATTTTTTGCTGTGAAGTCTAAGAATTGCCAGCATTCCTGAATTGTGTTGGAGTCTTAAGGAATTAAAGGCTAATCTCCATGACAGTGTTGCAAATAGCCTGGAGAAACACTTTAGTGGCATTATCCAAAGAAAAGTATGTCGTGCTTCAATTTGCTTTGAATACTTTCGTTTGGTAAGATTAAACATATTAGGTATGGCAAACAATTGCAGATTAACTGACAGCCAAGAATATTTCAAATCGAGTAGTGGATACTATTTGCTTCTAGCTGCTGAAAGATGGGCAGCTTGGTAGCCAATTGCATGCATGTTTGGCTGAGGCAGTGGAGCCAGAATATCACAAGATGATATCTCCAGGAATAAGCCTAAGATGGTAAGCCTGGCCTGGTTCAGTCGCATCAAAAATGAGAACAAGATAGTGAAGTTAAATTCAAAACCTTGCCACCCGTGACCAACAAATAAGCCTTTCATTGCTGTCAACAGGAAAACATGGATGCGAGATAAAGGACTCACACAACCCACGCATACTGAGATAAAGCACGTAGCAATCATATTACAACAAGGAGAAAAGGATGTAAATTATAGTCAAGTTGTACACTGTACGGAGTCAGCTTTCTGGCTGAGCGCTGTAAAGTTATACATGAGTGACAACTGAGGTAGCACATAGGACAACATTGAGGATAATATTCTGGGCTTTGATTTAATAATGGCCAGATGCAATAACGTTTGTTACTGACTGACAGCCCTACCTTTGATTGTGAAGTGGCCTTTTGTCTCCTCAACTATAATCAAGTGTCCAAGAACCTATTAGAATAAAAATAGACCCAAAGTGCTGGAATAACTCAACAGGTTAGGCAGCATCTCTGGAAAAAAATAATAGGTGACATTGGCAGGTCAGGACGTTTCTTCGGACTAGAAGGGTCCTGACCCGAAATGTCACCTATACATCCAAATACCATTTTAACGCCCAAACTAACTTTATGGAGTTAAGTTTTGAAACTTTTCCAAGATGTTCTGATGATTATACATTTAAGCTGTTTATGACTAAAATGCAAAATGATCTTACTCAAGGTCACAGCATCTGGAGTTGATGAAGTTTTGCATTTTTCCAATGAAGTCTAACCTTAGCCATGAAAATCCTACCAAATGATTTAAATAGATCTATTTATTTCACTGATCATGTTTTAACCACAAACTTGCTCCGATTAATGTTGTAGATTACTACATTGGATATAATCTATTTGCACAATCTAAACTCTTGTTTCCTTGGGATTGTTTCTATCCATCTCATTGCCTGGGTGGGATCCAATTATCCCCCAAATGTCTGGTGAGGTTATGGCTGTGGTTCCAAGAAAATTCAAGAAAATTCTTATCCTTTTGTTTCTTTCCTTCACTTCCCTCCAAAAGCAATCATTTTTTCCCATTAAATTTCTGCATGGAGATCAGAAATTACAGCAGTGCCTCAGGTTCCACATTAGGCACTGCCATAATTGCCCTCATTAAATTACAAATTCTTCTTCCATCAATTTGTGCACCATCAATTTGTTGCACTTGAACCTGAGGGGGACCAATATCCTGGCGGGGAGATCTGCAAAGGCTACTGGGGAGACTTTAAACTAGAATGGTTGGGGGGATGGACTCAAATAGAGAATGCTATTAGACAGTGTGTGAGGCAGGAGGCAGAGAAGGAAAGCACTCAGACCCAACATGTAGGGGGGAAAGAAGAAAACAATAATAAACAGAGAATAAGAGGTGGTGGGGTTCTTAAATGGGTGAGCAGAGAAACAGAGGGGTGTAAAATGCGGGCGGAAGCAATAGATAGCAAGGCGAAAAGTAAAAGTGGCAGGCAGACAAATCCAGGGCAAAAATCAAAAAGAGCCACTTTTCAACATAATTGTATAAGGGGTAAGAGCGTTGTAAAAACAAGCCTGAAGGCTTTGTGTCTCAATGCAAGGAGCATTCGTAATAAGGTGGATGAGTTCAACGTGCAGATAGCAATTAATGATTATGATATAGTTGGGATCACGGAGACATGGCTCCAGGGTGACCAAGGCTGGGAGCTGAACATCCAGGGATATTCAATATTCAGGAGGGATAGAGAGAAAGGAAAAGGAGGTGGGGTAGCGTTGCTGGTTAGAGAGGAGATTAACGCAGTGGAAAGGAAGGACATTAGCTTGGAGGATGTGGAATCGGTATGGGTAGTGCTGCGAAACACTAAGGGGCAGAAAACGCTGGTGGGTGTTGTGTACAGGCCACATAGCAGTAGTAGTGAAGTTGGGGGTGGCATCAAACAGGAAATTAGAAATGCGTGCAACAAAGGCAAAACAGTTATAATGGGTGACTTCAATCTACATATAGATTGGGTGAATCAAATTGGCAGGGGTGCTGAGGAAGAGGATTTCTTGGAATGTATGCGGGATAGTTATCTAAACCAACATGTAGAGGAACCAACGAGAGAGCAGGCTATTCTAGACTGGGTATTGAGTAATGAGGAAGGCTTAGTTAGCAGTCTTGTTGTGCGTGCCCCCTTGGGCAAGAGTGACCATAATATGGTTGAGTTCTTCATTAGGATGGAGAGTGACATTGTTAATTCAGAAACAACGGTTCTGAACTTAAAGAAAGGTAACTTTGAGGGTATGAGACGTGAATTGGCCAAGATTGACTGGCAATTAGTTCTAAAAGGGTTGACGGTGGATATGCAATGGAAGGCATTGAAAGACTGCATGGATGAACTACAAAAATTGTTCATCCCAGTTTGGCAAAAGAATAAATCAGGAAGGTAGTGCATCCGTGGATAACAAGGGAAATCAGGGATAGTATCAAAGCAAAAGATGATGCGTACAAATTAGCCAGAAAAAGCAGCATACCAGAGGACTGGGAGAAATTCAGAGACCAGCAGAGGAGGACAAAGGGCTTAATTAGGAAAGGGAAAATAAATTATGAAAGGAAACTGGCAGGGAACATAAAAACTGACTGCAAAAGTTTTTATAGATATGTGAAGAGAAAGAGATTAGTTAAAATAAATGTAGGTCCCTTGCAGTCAGAAACAGGTGACTTGATCATGGGGAACAAGGATATGGCAGACCAATTGAATAATACTTTGGTTCCGTCTTCACTAAGGAAGACATAAATAATCTGCCGGAAATAGCAGGGGGCCGCGGGTCAAAGGAGATGGAGGAACTGAGTGAAATCCAGGTAGCTGGGAAGTGGTGTTGGGTAAATTGAATGGATTAAAGGCCGATAAATCACCAGGGCCAGATAGGCTGCATCCCAGAGTACTTAAGGAAGTAGCTCCAGAAATAGTGGGATGCATTAGATTCAATTCAATTTATTTGTCTTTTGGACAAATTTGTCATTTGGACCCCTTGAGGTCCAAACGAAATGTCGTTTCTGCGCCATACAATACAAAACGAAGAAGACCCGAGACACAACACAATTTACACATACATCCATCACAGCGCTGTGATGGAAGGCAAAAAAACGTATCTCTCCACTGCACTCCCCCCCGATGTCAGAGTCAAAGTCAAAGCCCCCGGCGGGCGATGGTGATTGTCCCGCAGCCATTAAAGCCACGCCGGGTGATGCAAGGTCGCGCACCGGGTCTTGGTGTTAGAGCCCCAGCACGCACCCGCAAAGTTCGGTGGCCATTCCAAGCCGCGCGGGGGGATAAAACCCCGCTCCAGGTGCGCTTCAACCCCGCAACTCGGGCGGGAGAAGTCGCCGCTGCGGAAGCCCCGAAAAGCAGTCTCCCACCAGGGGACCCGCGGGCTTCCAGTATTGCCGTCCGCCAGACCCGCGGTTGTAGCCTCCGAATCTCCGGCGGTCGGGTAGCAGCAGCGCTCCACCACAGCTCCACCCGCTCCGGACTCGGCCAGCCCCACGACGGTGAGTAGTCCGCAGCTCCACGGGAGCCCCAGGTCGTTCCTGCTGGAGGCCGCTCCACGTTGCCCAGCCCCAACGATAACGGAGACCCGACAAAGAAAAGGTCGGGTCTCCCGTGCAGCGGAAAGATTTCAAAGTTTCCCCCCCCACCCCCACCCCCCACACACATACCCCCGACAAAAAAAATAATTAAAAACTACATAAAAACGAGACAAAAATAATAAAAAAGACAGACGGACTGCAGAGGCCGCTGCAGACGAAAGTCGCGCCGCCCATTAGTGATAATTTTTCAAAACTCTTTAGATTCTGGAGTAGTTCCTGAGGATTGGAGGGTAGCAAACGTAACCCCACTTTTTAAGAAGGGAGGGAGAGAGAAAACGGGGAATTACAGACCAGTTAGTCTAACATCGGTAGTGGGGAAACTGCTAGAGTCAGTTATTAAAGATGGGATAGCAGCACATTTGGAAAGTGGTGAAATCATTGGACAAAGTCAGCATGGATTTACGAAAGGTAAATCGTGTCTGACGAATCTTACAGAATTTTTCAAGGATGTAACTAGTAGAGTGGATAGGGGAGAACCAGTGGATGTGTTGTATCTGGACTTTCAGAAGGCTTTCGACAAGGTACCACATAAGAGATTAGGATACAAACTTAAATCACACTATTGGGGGTTCAGTATTGATGTGGATAGAGAACTGGCTGGCAAACAGGAAGCAAAGAGTAGGAGTAAACGGGTCCTTTTCACAATGGCAGGCAGTGACTAGTGGGGTACCGCAAGGCTCAGTGCTGGGACCCCAGCTATTTACAATTTATATTAATGATCTGGACGAGGGAATTGAAAGCAACATCTCCAAGTTTGCGGATGACACTAAGCTGGGGGGCAGTGTTAGCTGTGAGGAGGATGCTAGGAGACTGCAAGGTGACTTGGATAGGCTGGGTGAGTGGGCAAATGTTTGGCAGATGCAGTATAATGTGGATAAATGTGAGGTTATCCACTTTGGTGGCAAAAACGGGAAGGCAGACTATTATCTAAATGGTGGCCGATTAGGAAATGGGGAGATGCAGCGAGACCTGGGTGTCATGGTACACCAGTCATTGAAAGTAGGCATGCAGGTGCTGCAGGCAGTGAAGAAAGCGAATGGTATGTTGGCCTTCATAGCAAGAGGATTTGAGTATAGGAGCAGGGAGGTTCTACTGCAGTTGTACAGGGTCTTGGTGAGACCACACCTGGAGTATTGCGTACAGTTTTTGGTCTCCAAATCTGAGGAAGGACATTATAGCCATAGAGGGAGTGCAGAGAAGGTTCACCAGACTGATTCCTGGGATGTCAGGACTTTCATATGAAGAAAGACTGGATAGACTTGGCTTATACTCGCTAGAATTTAGAGATTGAGAGGGGATCTTATACAAACGTACAAAATTCTTATGGGGTTGGACAGGCTAGATGCAGGAAGATTGTTCCCGATGTTGGGGAAGTCCAGGACAAGGGGTCACAGCTTAAGGATAAGGGGGAAATCCTTTAAGACCGAGATGAGGAAATACTTTTTCACACAGAGAGTGGTGAATCTCTGGAACTCTCTGCCACATACGGTAGTTGAGGCCAGTTCATTGGCTATATTTAAGAGGGAGTTAGATGTGGCCCTTGTGGCTAAGGGGATCAGGGGGTATGGAGAGAAGGCAGGTACGGGATACTGAGTTGGATGATCAGCCATGATCATATTGAATGGCGGTGCAGGCTCGAAGGGCCGAATGGCCTACTCCTGCACCTATTTTCTATGTATCTATCTATGTATCTATGTAACACAGATCTGGAGAAGTGACTGAATTTATAACTGGTTATGTATAGATGGTACAAATGGAGCAATTTTATACAGAGCTTGACCACTTAATTTTACTTCAGAGTCACGTAAGTGACTACGTGAAGAAGATCCGTCAGGGCGCCTGCGCGTCATTACGTCAGACGCATTGGCGCGAACGGACGTGAGGAGCAGCGCTCCTCTGGTGGAAATGTAGTTTTGAACTACAAGGTAAGAAAAAAATTTCAGAAGTTTCCGGGTCCGTTTGCTGTGGGTCTGTGGGGATTATTTCCACAGGCACCATGGAAAAAACGGGCAAGGGGAAGAGGCGAGCGGCAAAGCCGGTGGAAAGTCGCAAGATTGCGGGCGGCAAACAGCTGCCTCAGAACCCTGTACAGTCGCCGGCTGGGAGCGTAGCGGCTGTGGACTTGGGTCTTAAAAGAATACAGTCAGCGCCAGTGGGGGCGCAAGGCTAAGTTCAAGTCCGTCAGGCCCATGGAGGAGGAGTTGGATCAGGAGGATTTGACTCCAGGGCTGGATACCGCTGTTGAGTGGATTTTTCAAATGGAGAGCCTGTTACACAGGTTACTCAAGCAAAGCACACTCAGGGAAGAGTGTAGCTAAATCCAGGCTCCAGAAGCCAGGTCAGCAGCACCTAGCAATGTTTGAGAGCACCCTCATTGATGAGGCGCGTGCACAGGGTCAGCAGAGTTTTCGATACATGCGAAGATGGCAGCTGCCAGGTGTTCTATTTCTGGCAGTACGATTCGCTGCTCTGTGAGAGTTCTGACCCTGAGTCTGACGGTGAGGCCGATACAAGCGAAGACGGCAGCTGCCAGATGTTCTACTCCTGGGTGTACGATTCGCTGCCCTGTCAGAGTCAGGAGAGCCACTGGGAGAGGAAGTGGCCTCTACGATCAACTATTGTGTCTTCCATCAGCTCCAGTAGCTTACGATGGATGAAAATGCCAAAAAAAGCACAAGACCCCAAGGAACTGCGTATTGCTGAAAGTACTAGCAGTGAACCAAGATACAAGGGGTCAGATGGGCGAGGGCATGTGAGCCCAAGAAAAGTAGACTGCAAAGAATATTGAAGCTGCTGGGTTGAGGAACAACTGCATTTTTGCAAGAACAATGTATGGAGGCCAGGGATGGAGATGCATCAAGTGGCACTAGGGTTGCTATGTAGCGCCCACTTCGAGATGAATTGTTTCAGGAAGTATGCCATTCGGCCCACCATCAACCCCAAGTTGCAGCAACTCTGTAAAGCCCAGCAATGTGCAGTCATTCAACTTACTCTTCAGAGAAAAAACCTCACGAAACGTGGGAAAGTGGATGATGAGGCAAAAACAGCAAGGTTGATCAAAACATCAATGGTCGGCAAGTCTGTGAAGAGGACGTATCCTTTCAGACAACATACAAAATCCTGGGCCTACACCAGGAACAAGTCGACCATTGAAGCAGGGGCGCAGTTGGTGTCCTGCAGCGGGAACATGAAAAAGCGTGGGTTTTTCCTGCCAGGAGCCAGGGAGCACAGGTCACTCAGGTGACAAAGGAGGTAGGTGGACCTGGTTCTCATGGGAACATATTAAGGCAAAAACAGCCAAATATTGGAAGCAAATTACTTCAGATTTATTATTCTGAGTATTATTCAAAGGTTTCGAATTGATTCGATCCAAATAGTGATTTGCCATCCAGCATGTTCCTAGCAGAACACTCCAATTTCACAAAAAGAAGTGATGGAGGTTCAAACTGAATTTGAAAACTTGTCTATAAACAAGTAATTGAAAGGTTGGTTTATCAAAACCACCAAATTGTGTTTAAATTTTCTCGACCTAAAAAGATGAGGTATTTTAGATCTGACAAGTCTTTAAAAATTTTGTGAAGTATAGACACTTCAAAATGAAGACTTTGAGACTGCCAAACAACTTATTTCAAAAGATGTTATATGGCACCTATAGATCTGAAAGATGTATATTACTTAGTGTCTGTTCATTTGTAAGATAAAAATATTTGAAATTTATCTGAATGAACAATTATGGCAATTCAAAGTTCTGTCTAATGGGTTAACTTCAGTTCCTAGAATTTCACTAAATGGGTAAAACCAATTTTTGGGGCTAATTAGAGTCCAAGGATAGATGTTGATGGCTTAACTGGATGATGTCCTAATTAAGACGAACAAGAGAATTAGTGAGTAATCTCTCTCAATTGTTCAATCCACTTTTGAAAGTTTTGGGTTTAATTCATCCAGAGAAATCAAGGTTAACGCCACTTACAACAGTTGATTATTTTAATTTCACAATTGATTCAATTGACATGGTAGTAATTTTACCCAGGGTAAAGGGTAGAGCTGATTGATGGTTGCATTAAGCTGTTGAAAAAGCAACAATCTTCAATTAAGACAGGTGGCCAGCTTGCTAGGAAAATTAGTGTTATTTCCAGTAATACAATATGGGCCATTGTACAGCTACAGACGGCAAAAAGAAAAGGCACTAAGATGCATGGCGGGCATTTTTGATAGGCCATGCAGTTAAACAACAAATGCTGTTTCTGATTTGCAATGGTGGATTTAACATGTCTCCAGTAGTTCAAGCAAGATACTGATTGAACAGCTTTCCATGGTCTTACAGACTGATGTCAGTGCACTAGGATTGGTGCCACTGAGATGGTATCCATCTGTGGACAGATGGAATATGGAAGAGGCATTATTTTTGCAGACATGGAGCATCGACGTTTTACAGCTTGTTGTTAATACAACTAATCTGCATGTTCAGCTTCAAATTAACAATACTACAGCAATGGCATGTATTAATGGTATGGGTGGAATTAAGTTGGTGTCATGTAACAAATTGGCTAATCAAATCTGGACTTGGTGTGTTGACAAATATTTGGTTTCAGCTATTTATCAACCAGGTAGATTCAATATAGTAGCAGACACCAGGTTACGGGAATTTCCATGATAACAAAGAATGGATGTTGAATCTTAAGATTTTAATGATATAGTAGTCAGGTTTGGGAAGCCAGATACGACTTGTTTTCATCCAGACTCAATCACCAGTTACAGAGATATGTGTTATGGGAACTACATCGGGAGACAGTAGCGATTGATGTTTTCTCGCTACATTAGGGTGGTATGTTTTTATATGCATTTTCCATCATTCTGTCTCATAAACCGGTGTCTGCTTAAAATGAAGCAGGATGCTGCCTCTGGGGTACTGGTGGTACCGGACTGGTCTACGCAGCCATGGTTCCCTTTGATATTGGAATTAATGACACAGTTTCTGATAAAGGTTCCCAAAAGAAGGGATTTACTGGTGTATCCGATAATTGGAGAGTAACATCCGTTATATGCCTGTATGGATCTGTTAATTTGCAGGTTTTAAAAAGAGGATTGTCTGGGCATACTGTGGATACGCTTACAGCAGTCTGGCGGAAGAGCACTCAAAAGCAGTACATTTGCAAATCTGAGGTTGTGACTCTGTAAATGCTGCTTTCCCATTATGTAAAGAATGGGGAAAATGTTCTGTGTACAAAAGAATATGGAATGTTGTACGGCACATGTCTCAAATGTCTTAGGTTTTCTCAACACTCTATTTGAGGGGGTTGAGTTATAGTGCGATTTATTCAGCCAGAAGTACATTGTCCTAGTTTTTTATTGATGAGGTCGGAAAGACATCCTGTTGAGTCTCGTTCTTTCGTTTCCAGATTAATGAAAGGAATTTTAATTCCAGACCTTCTAAACCTAGGTATGGCAATCTGGAATATAGAGTGGTTTTAAGCTACTTCATCAATGGACTCTTGGTACTATACTGATTTGGCCAAGTTCAGCATGAAGGTAGTCATGCTTATGGCACTTGTAACAAGCACAGAGAGTGCAGACATTACAAAAGTTACAGATACACAGGATGAAAGTACCTCAGGATTATGTTATGTTTTACATTTTATGACCTACTCATATTCCATGGATCCATGTCTAAGTGTTAAGATATATTTGTTGCAATACATTGAGGCTACACAGGTCTTATGAAATATGAAAACAAGATTGTTTATCCTTCACGAAAAACCATACAAGATAGTGTCAGTTCAGACTATTTCAAGATGGTTAAAACAAGTCTTGGTTGCTGCAGGTGTGAACAGTAATGTTTTTACATCCCATTCGATTTAGCAGCAACATTGGCGGCCAGGGCAAAGGACGTCCCGTCGACCATATTTTCATGATCTAATAAGTTGGTGTTTCAACACTTTTACCATCAGCATATTGCCAATATGGGGCTGTTTGCAGATACTATATTAAGTTCTGCTTAAATTCCCCTGGGTTAAAGGGGATACTGTTAATTCTATTATTCAAATAAATGAATTACTGCATTTGTCATGCAAATGTCATTATCAATGCATTATTGATTATTTCTCGTTCCAAGTCAATCAATGCAGTGCGAAGCCGGGATTTGTATCTGCGGCATGAAATCACAAAGCTTTAAAATCTTCACGTAGTCACTCACGTGACTCCGAAGTAAAATAGTAAGATTAAACGAGAACTTACCAGTTTGAAGTTTGATCTTTATTTTATGAGGAGTTACGTTGGTGATTACGTGCCCACCACGCCCAACCCTCTTTCATACAGGTCAGATGGAAGTTCTAAATTTACTTGTTTTTACTATGTTACTATATTACTTCATTCTTGTTGTTTGTGATTTCACACCGCTGCTTTGAAGATTGACGCGCAGGCGCCCTGACGGGTCTTCTTCACGTAATCACCAATGTAACTCCTCATAAAATAAAGATCAAACTTCAAACTGGTAAGTTCTCGTTTAATCTTACTATTATTGATTACTGTGCTTGGAAAACTCGCTGTTTCTGATTTGATAAATTGAAAAAGGTCTGCTGGAGTAAGTTTTATATACTGCATGTCACTTGCTGCTGTTTTCTTTCAATTGAACACTCATTCGGTGTACACCTTCCCTAGCGGCATTCCAACTTCCACCAGTTTAATCCCACAGCTGCAAGCTGTGGAAACCCTCTGTGTTCTATCAGGTCTGCCAGTGGCTGTTTTTGATGTTTAAGGCAGAGTCCTTGAGGAAGAGCAAATGTGGCAAAACAGGAACCTAACCCTCACACAGAGACAACCAGGAATTTGGGCATATCGATTTGAGTATTTGGGAAGGCCTATTTGCAGACTGGATCGATGCACAAAAGTACTTCCACGTAATTTGTTTGGGTGCGTGTGTTTTTCTTGTCCAAATGGTCCAGTGCAGTGTGGAGAGCCAGCAAGATTACATTCCCTTTCATCTATTGCGGCAATAGGCAAATTGTAGTGGGTTCAGGTTCTTGCTGAGGTACGAGCTGATGTGCGCCATAACCAACATCTCAGAGCACTTCATCAACATGGATATTGGTACCACTGGTGCGTAGTCATCGTAGCATCACCTTACTTTTCTTGGGCACTGGTATTATTGATGCCCGTTTAAAGCAGGTAGAAATGTCACATCTCAGTAATGAGGGGTTAAATATATCTACAAAAACTCAAACCAGTTGGTACGTGCATGTTTTGAGAACAATCAGGTCCAGACCATTTGAGGGTTCAAGCTCCGGAAGGATTTTCAGATGTCGGCCTCGATAAGTGAGATTGTAAGACCAGTTGAGGCTATGGGGACCTTAGAAAGTCACATCGGTGTTTTCCCTATCAAAACATGCATAGAACACGTTGAGGTCATCTGGGCGTGATGCCCTCGCTGTCATTTGAGCTGCCACTTTATTTCACATTGCAGGAAGTGATGGAGTGCAAGCCCTGCCACTACTACCTAATGTCTATCTCTCCCTCCACTTAATGTGTTCTGTTAAATATCTTCCCTTAAGTGGAGGGAAAGACGTACAGGTTTGTAGGTTAATTGGCTTGGTAAATGTAAAACAAATAATAAATGTCCCTAGTCGGTGTAGGATAGTGTTAATGTGCGGAGGTCGCTGGTCGGCGCAGACCCGGTGGGCCGAAGGGCCTGTTTCCACGCTGTATCTCTAAACTAAACTAAATTTATCTTCAATTATACATTCTATTCCCGTTATTCATAGATCACACATGGACAAATATATAACCATTCATTAGTATGGCACAGCTAGGTGAGTGCGAGAGACACTAGCTCAATCCTGACCTCAGGTGCCATCTGTGTGGAGTTTGCATGTTCTTCCTGTGATCGCATGGGTTTCCTCTGGGTGCTCCGGTTTCCTTCCACACCTGGAAGACTCGTGTTAGTTGCTCAATTGGTCTCTAAAATTGCACCCAGTGTGTAGGATAATAGAACTAGTGTGAAAGGGTTATTAATGGTTGTTATGGACTCTGTGGGCTGAAGGGCCCATTTCCATGCTGAATGACACTATGTATTCTATGAGTTTATAATTGGCCCATCTTGTTCCCAGGACAGAGCAGACACACAAACTTGCAGCTTCAACATGCCTCTCTCCATGCCATTTCATGAAAGGTTTCATGGTGAGAACTTCTGTTTGAGTAGAGACAATTGAAGAAGTCAAATCTTTGCTTATATGAGATACTTACAATGCTGACAGTGGGAGGGTGGGAGGGTCCACAGCATTGAATAAAAAATTACCAAGACTAAACATTATGACCATCAGTCATTCTACCTTTGTCATCACTCAAATCCAAGAGTGGATTATTCAGGCTGATGAGAAAAATATTACTGCCTCTTAGATATTATTCCAAATGTGCTGAAAAGATGTTTGCAAGTTAGAAAGATTTGCATTGTTATGAGCTTACCAGGTTTTTTTTGCTGCCGGTGGAATAATTGTATCTGATTTGAAAGAAGTAGCTGGCATGTCTTCTGCTGAAATTTGTTGCAGACAGGCTTACTTGGCCAGAAGGTGGTTGTGTCCCTAGGAACTGATTGCAATAATTCAATTCACAATGAGAATTTTTCATTTTGAGATCAGTATCTTGCCATTTTTTAAAAAGTTGTAATCCAGTCTTGTGCACTGAAGTACATAACTCAATATTATACTCCCTTTGCCTGAGTTATGGTAGCAGAACAGTGGAAACTCAAGTGAATTTTTGGGCTGTTACTTTCACTTAATGACAAAGTTTCTTTGCAAAATTGCAACTGTGGACTTAATTTTAAGAACCAAATTTTCCCATTTTTGTTGTACAATACGAATTGAAACAACTCCCTTGAATGGACTCAAAAGGTCTGGCTGTTTTTCCTTACTTTGATAAACTTTGAGAGATACAAGCAATGCTGACCTGCATGAACAAGGATTGTAAAACGAGCAGTGGTTCATAATCCCAGTGCAACAAATCCGTGATCTGAAAGACTGCCCAAGTGCTGTAGTCTGGATACAAAGTTTGATTGAACATTAGGTTCACAGGACTCGTCTTTCGAACACAACTTCTGACAAAATTAATGTACGACTGGATGTATGTTACCATACAATGTTCACATTAAGGGAAGTACAGCAGAAGTGCACATACACCATAGCTATGGGCACATGCATGGATCCCAGCTATGCCTGCTTCTTTGTAGGTAGATCGAACAATCCTTGTTCGAGGCGTACCGTGGCCCTATCCCCGAACTCTACCTCCGCTACATTGACAACTGCATTGGTGCTATCTCCTGCACCCATGCAGCTCACTGATTTCATCCATTTCACCACTAACTTCTATCTGGCACTCAAATTCACCTGGACCATTTCCGACATCTCCCTACCATTTCTAAACCTCACTATCACCATCGCAGGTAAGAGGCGGCACCGCTGGCCGCTCCACAGACCCGCAGCTCCGCGATGTTTCATCGGCAGTCTTCAGCACACTGGAGTTCCAGCGCGGCAACCCGGGCAAGGCATCACCCGCTCCGCTCCGCGATAGCGCTCCAGCGCTGCGCCGCCGCCGAAGCCGAGGTTCTGGGTGGTCCCCTCAGGAAAAGCCGCTCCAGACCCGTTGGTAGGCCGCGAGGACGGGTCGAAGGTGCAGCCCGGAGAAAAGCCGCCTCTCCGACCAGGTAGGGACCCTGGAAAGCAGTTTCCCCCCTTTCCCCCCCCCTACATAAAAAAGACTAGAACTCCGAAAAACAAAAACTCAACTAACTAAAATTAAAAAAAAGAGATGAAAAAACAGACAGCTGCAGGCTGGGCAGCCATACCCTTACAGGATGGCGCCCTACACACCATTCTTTAGGGAACGGGGGTTCCCCTCTTTGACTATAGATGAGGCTCACCAGGGTCTCCTCTATATCCCGTAGCTCCGCTCTCACTCCCCATTCCCCCACTCGTAACAAGGACAGAGTCCCCCTTGTCCCCACCTTCCACCCTACCAGCCATCACATACAACAGATAATCCTCCGACATTTTCGCCACCTCCAACGGGACCCCACCACTGGCCACATCTTCCCATCTCCTCCCCTTTCGGCGTTCCACAGAGACTGTTCCCTCCGTAACTCCTTGGTCAATTTGTCCCTCCCCTGGTACTTTCCCTTGCAACCGCAGGAAATGCTGCACTTGTCGCTTTCCCTCCCCCCTCGACTCCATCCAAGGACCCAAGCAGTCCTTCCAGGTGAGGCAGAGGTTACCTGCACCTCATCCAACCTCACCTATTGCATCCGCTGCTCTAGGTGTCAACTGCTCTACATTGGTGAGACCAAGCGCAGGCTTGGCGATCGCTTCGCCCAACACCTCCGTACAGTTCGCATTAACCAACCTGATCTCCGAGTGGCTCAGCACTTCAACGCCCCTTCCCATTCCGAATCAGACCTTTCTGTCCTGGGCCTCCTCCATGGCCAGAGTGAGTCCCACCGCAAATTGGAGGAGCAGCACCTCATATTTCGCTTGGGTAGTTTACATCCCAGTGGTATGAACATTGACTTCTACAATTTCAGGTAGTCCTTGCTTTCTCCCTCCTTCCCCTCCCCTTGCCAGCTCTCCCACAGCCTACTATCTCCGCCTTCTTTTCTTCTTCCCGCCCCCCCACCCCCACATCAGTCTGAAGAAGGGTCTCGACCCGAAACGTCACCTATTCCTTCGCTCCATAGATGCTGCCTCACCCGCTGAGTTCCTCCCGCATTTTTGTCTACCTTCGATTTTTCCAGCATCTGAGTTCTTTCTTAAACGTACACTGTAAATAAGCAAACTGTACAATCTGGAGTTCAAGATCATCTTTAATCGGTACACATACTATAGCGGTACAGCAGGTTGTTAGTTGTTAGTTCATCGTTACCGCTTCCAAGACTGACCAGTTTAGGAAGTGGGTGTTAGTATGAATCATACAGTAAGGTGGGGCTAGTGATGCTATTTCTACTATGATTGGTTTACATGCAATAACCAATCTACATCCTTCCCCGTAAAGAGCGAATATAGTTAAACACACATGCAAGTTCAGGGTTCCAGAGGTCACATATGTTGGACATGTTTTCACCCCTGACGGTCTTAAACCCGATCCGAAGAAAACTGCTGCCATCACAGAGATGCCAGCCCCCACCGACGTGTTTAGCCTACAACGATTCCTGGGTATGGTGAACTATCTGGGAAAGTTCATACCGAACTTCAGTGAACTGAGTTTGCCTCTGAGACAACTCACTCGGAAGGATTCTGCCTGGTCCTGGTTCCAGCTACATCAACAAGCATTTGACTCTTTAAAGTCGAGGCTGACCAGCGCTCCCACCTTGATGTTCTTTGACCCAAGGCATCCTGTCACGGTTACCTGCAATGCCTCACGATACAGGCTGGGCGCCGCCTGCCTACAAACATCTGCCGATGGGACTTTACGACCCGTCTCCAATGCCTCCCGCACCATGACGTACACTGAACAGCGCTACGCGCAGATCGAGAAAGAGCTGCTGGCTGTGGTCTTCGCTTGTTCTAAATTCAAGGACTTTATCTTTGGGAATGTTTTCACGGTCGAGGCAGACCACCAACCTCTTGTGACCATCCTCAACAAACCTATACATGCAGCACCTGCATGTCTGCAGCGTATGATGATGCAGCTCCAGCGATTCGACTTCAAAATTGTTTACAAGTAGGGTAAAGACATGCTCGTTGCTGACACCCTCTCTCGTGCACCACGGGTATCCAGCGAACAACACCCCTATGAATGGGACGAGTTTACGTTCTCAGCATTGACTTAGTTCCCACGGAACAATTGCGCCGTCTGGCTGAACACACAGCCGCCGACGGCACTCTCCAGCTACTCTCATCCATAATCAAAAGAGGCTGGCCTGACAGGCAATCCAGCACACCACCGGAGGTGCAACCGTTCTTCTTAGTCCGTGATGAACTGGTAATACAGGACCGTGTCATAGTTAAGGGCCACAAAGTCGTGATCCCTTCATCCTTACGTGACGAATACTACAAAGAGGCACACAGCGGCCATCCAGGCACCGATGCCACGCTGGCCCACGCACAGAATATGTTTTACTGGCCTGGCATGGCCAAGTACATACGGGACAGGACAGCCTCCTGCCCCATCTGCAACAGCCTGGTGCCACACCAACAGAGACAGCCCCTGCTGCAACAACCTCCACCAGCTCTGCCCTGGACGTCGCTGGCGGCAGACATTTTCGAATGGCACGGTAAACACTATCTAGTCCTGGTCGACTCCTACTCTAACTGGTTTGAACTTGATTTACTGCCCTCTATCACATCAGAAATGGTCATTCAAAAGCTACAGAGACACTTCTCCACATTCGGCGCACCTATCCGCTTGCAAACCGACAACGGAAGACAATTTACCAGCCACGCGTTCAAACACTTTGCTAACCAATGGAATTTCCACCATGTCACGAGCAGCCCCGAATACCCACAAAGTAAGGGGCTCGCTGAACGGGCCATCAGAAGCGCAAAACAGCTAATGGAACGCACCCACCTAGCCAAGTCGGATGTGTACCTCGACCTTTTAAACCTCAGCAACATCGCTAGAGACGGGGTCTTGGGCTCACCAGCCCAATGACTGATTTCCAGAACAATGAGACCACCGATACCAATTACCCAGCAGAAGCTGGTGCCACAGGTGCTGAAGCCAGCCACGATCCAGAAGCGCATCCAGCAGAAACACGACATCCAGAAACGATCACATGACAAGTCCAGCAAACCACTTAAACCACGACTGCCGGGCCAAGTCCAATCAGTTACATTTGCAAACTACTATGGGACATTCCCGTCTAGGTTGCGTTGTTGGCCCGTCCAAAGAACCCCGATCCCACTTCTGACACTATGTAAATAAGCAAACCGTACAATCTGGAGTTCAAGATCATCTTTAATCGGTACACATAGTACAGCAGGTTGTTAGTTCATCGTTACCGCTTTCAAGATTGACCAGTATAGGAAGTGGGTGTTAGTATGAATCATACAGTAAGGTGGGGTTAGTGATGCTATTTCTACTATGATTGGTTCACATGCAATAACCAATCTACATACACCATTGTAAATAGTTTGCCCATTTGGTGTGTTACAGTGTTGACAATGTTTTAAAATTTTGTATATTTAAGTTTTGAATGTGATATAACTAATCAATACTTTGTGGTTAACCCACTGCTGTTATGCAGTTTTTTTGTAATCGAACCGCAATGGTAAAAGATATCAGTGCCCAACTTAACGATATGTATAAATGCTACTTGCAAACAAGCCGCACTTGGGATCCATGTACATTCACACCTGCACTCGCATGCATGGATTTGCACATCTGTAAGTGTACATGTGTGCACGAGCAGAGGTTTGTGAGTGCATGCACAGATAATACAGGCACTAACAGAGCCACTATAGTTGGGCATATTTCACTGTAAATTGAGGCAATGCTGGTGTCAAAAAATCTCACTGGACAAAACAATACAAATGGACCCTGACATTCACTGATTTTTCTCCTGATCTGACATAACTTCACTGAGATATTAGTAGAGTACCTTTCTGCAATTTTTACTGTTTTTCTAACAACCAACATTCTTCCAATTTCCAATGAATGGATCAGAACAATTCCTGGGAGATTTTGTAGTAAAGAGACAACTTTAATATCTATCCAACTGCTGGCACACAATAGGTTGAATTTGTATTGTATTTTGGGAGGCTTAAATTCCATAAAATAAATTTGGGGAACTTTGCGCATTTAGCTTGGACATCGTTTTTAATGTAGCTCAAAGGTGCACATTTGGATAAAGAGGGCCAGAACCGATTCCAAGTTCATCCAAAGCTTATTATAGCTGCTGATGTAGATCATGCACAAAGCAATGAATGTTTCTGCCTGAGAGATGCAAAGAAACAGCAAGTTTATGCAGGATGTCACCAAATGATGATACATTCAAATTTGGCTATGATTCTTTCCCAAGGTGTATTAAATATGAAAAGAAATTTACTGTTCTTAGTTCCTGATGCAAACTCTTCTGGCAGTTCACAAAATATGGAAAATATTTGCTGGAGGTTTCATCTTAAAATGTAGAGATGTTGCTTCTCGGGTTTCTGAATAACTTGTGAAGAGTATGATATCAGCTGCCTATGAATTAATGGCAAATTAGCAGGAAAACCAAATGCAATCAATTAATTTGTAACGCTGGAGGGTATAATATGATTGAATCATCAAAATATTAGCTGACTACAATTATACTCAATTAACAGGTTGTTTATCAAGTAACTGATGCATCCCTAATAATATAGACGAGCAAAATGAGACTCCAGTTCAAATTACATTGAGTGTATCTTGAATGTGAGAGCAAGTCATTTATCCTATAGCCCCAAACTGTTAGAAATGCCATGCAACAGAACAGCAATCATCTCTTCAGACCTGTCTTCCTTTAAAGTGCAATACCTGAAAACAACATCTTTATGTGCTGGTAACGTCTACTTGGTAAAATCTTGCCAAACTAAAGTGTGATTTTGAAATCTTGAATACACACTTGCTTTGATTGAAGATGCAATATAAATAACATCATGGGTTGTGACAAATGGTACTGCTTCCTAATTTTAGACAAATGCTGGAATCTTGTATTCTCAAGGCCTGGCTCAAAAAAACTGGGATGAGACCAATGGTTGGGGTCAAACCAGGGCAGGACCTTAAGTGAATAGCAAGGCTTTGGGGTGTACTGTGACCATAACTATGACACTGATTTTCATCTCGCTGCCTTTTAAAAATAGGCAGGAAAATTTAAAAAAATCTTGCTGCAGGAGGTTAATCGTTTCCAACTTTCCCTTCATCTGAGCTCCTGAGGTCCCAGCAGAATCAGGTGGAGAGTTCAGTAATCTATCCCAAATAGGGTCGTAAGCTGCAGGTAAGAGCAGTTTTTTTTCTTGCCAAGTTGCTGTTGCCAGCCCTTTAACTGGCCCACAAAACTGCTTCTAACCATGTATACAGGAAACTTCAGCAGATCAGTTTAATGCATAAAGTGTTGCTGCATTGGGTGGTATTTTCCCTGTAGATAAATATTAAAGTACTCTAGGTACATGAAGATACTTTAGGTATGTGAAGAGGAAACAATTAATTAAAACCAAAGTTGGACCCTTGAAGACTGAAAAAGGTGAATTCATTATGGGGAACAAGGGAATGGCAGATGAGTTGAACAGGTACTTTGGATCAGTCTTCACTAAGGAGGGACTCAAACAATCTTCCTGATGTACAAATGGTCAGAGTATCTTGGGTGACGGAGGAACTGAAGGAAATCCTCATTAGGCAGGAAATGGTGTTGGGCAGACTGATGGGACTGAAGGCTGAAAAATCCCCAGGGCCTGATGCTCTGCATCCCAGGATACTTAAGGAAGTGGCTCTGGAAATCGTGAACGCATTGGTGATCATTTTCCAATGTTCTATAGATTCAGGATCAGTTCCTGTGGTTTGGAGGGAGTGGAATGTTATCCCACTTTTTAAGAAAGGCGGGAGAGAGAAAACAGGGAATTATAGACCATTTAGCCTGACATCGGTGGTAGGAAAGATGCTGGAGTCAATTATAAAAGATGAAATAGCCGCACGTTTGGAAAGCAGTAACAGGATGCAGTAACAATAGCAGTAACAGTAGCAGTAACAAATCTGAGTCAGCATGGATTTACGAAGGGGAAATCATGCTTGACTAATCTTATGGAATTTTTTTGAGGATGTAACTAGGAAAATGGACAAGGGAGAGCCAGCGGATGTAGTGTACCTGGACTTTCAGAAAGCATTTGATAAGGTCCCACATAGGAGAATAGTGGGCAAAATTAGGGCACATGGTATTGGGGGTAGAGTGCTGACATGGATAGAAAATTGGTTGGCAGACAGGAAACAAAGAGTAGGGATTAACCGGTCCCTTTCAGAATGGCAGGCAGTGACTAGTGGGGTACTGCAAGGCTCGGTGCTGGGACAGCAGCTATTTACATTATATATTAAGTGATTACGTAACATTAGCAAATTTGCAGATGACACAAAGCTGGGTGGCAGTGTGAACTGTGAGGTGGATGCTATGAGTGTAGGGTGACTTGGACAGGTTGGGTGAGTGGGCAGATGCAGTTTCATGTGAATAAATTTAAGGTTATCCACTTTGGTAGCAAAAACAGGAAGGAAGATTATTATATAAATGGTGTCAAGTTGGGAAAAGGGGACTGATGAACAAGGGGTCCTTGTTCATCAGTCAATGAAAGTAAGCATGCAGGTACAGCAGGCAGTGAAGAAAGCAAATGGCATGTTGGCCTTCATAACAAGGAGTTTACTATAGGAGCAAAGAGGTCCTTCTGCAGTTGTACAGGGCCATAGTGAGACCACACTTGGAGTATTGTTTGCAGTTTTGGTCTCCAAATTTGAGGAAGGACATTCTTGCTATTGAGGGAGTGCAGCGTAGGTTCACAAGGTTATTTTTCCCGGGATAGCTCGACTGTCATATGCTGAGAGAATGGAGTGGCTGGGCTTGTATACACTGGAATTTAGAAGGATGAGAGGATATCTTATTGAAACATATAAGATTATTAAGGGTTTGGACTTAAGAGGTAGGAAACATGTTCCCGATGTTGGGGGAGTCCAGAACCAGGGGCCACAGTTTAAGAATAAGGGGTAAGCCATTTGAACGGAGATGAGGAAACACTTTTTCACACAGAGTTGTGAGTCTGTGGAATTCTCTGCCTCAGAGGGCGGTGGAGGCCGGTTCTCTGGATACTTTCAAGAGAGAGCTAGATAGGTCTCAAAGATAGTGGAGTCAGGGGATATGGGGGAGAAGGCAGGAACGGGGTACTGATTGTGGATGTTCAGCCATGATCACAGTGAATGGCAGTGCTGGCTCAAAGGGCCGAATGGCCTACTCCTGCACCTATTGTCAATACAATATTATAGCATGATACAGAAATGATTTTAATGAGGAATGTCTAATTTCCAGAGTGGTTGGCCATTATTTAAAGCTAGCATGTTTGCCCCACAGGATCATTTACAATTGGCTTCAGAGATTCCAAAAGCATGTAGTCTTGGCTCCAGGGTGCCACTGACTCAGAGTTGAGGGTTCACTGGGTTCCGAACATGTATGTAACACTCCCTGCCACTCCCGTGGAATTAACATCCCAAATAAAAACAGAAAATACTGGGAAGACTCAGCACATCAGGGAGGATCTGAGAATCGGATTCTCAGGTGGCACCCCCAGGGACACAACGATGGCTGGGCGAAGAAAGGGACGTCAGTTCGCAGGCCGATTTAGTCAAAGGCAACTGAGGGAGGCACTGCAGGAGCCTGGGGCTAACCTGGATCGGGAATTGCGCCAGTAGATCGAGTGTGCAGGTGGACTGGACTTTGGAAATAGAGTCACAGTGTGGAAACAGGCCCTTTGGCCCAACTTGCCCACACCTACCAACAATATCCCAGCTACACTAGTCCCACCTGCCTGCGCTTGGTCTATATCCTTCCAAACCTGTCCTATCCATGTACTGTACCTGTTTAACTGTTTCTTAAACATATGATATTTCCAGCCTCAACTACCTCCTCTGGCAGCTTGTTCCATACATCCACCACCCTTTGTGTGAAAAGGTTACCCCTCGGATTCCTATTAAATCTGTTCCCCTTCACCTTGAACCCATGTACTCTGGTCCTCGATTCCCCTACTCTGGGCAAGAGACTCTGTGCATCAATGCCTCTCATGATTTTGTACACTCTATAAGATCACCCCTCATCCTCCCACTCTCCAAAGATTAGAGACCAGGCCTACTCAACCTCTCGCTGTAACTCACATCCTCTAGTCCTGGCAATATCCTAGTACATCTTTTCTGAACCCTTTCAAGCTTGACAATATCTTTCCTACAACATGGTGCCCAGAACTGAACACAACATTCTAAATGCGGTCCCACCAGCGTCTTATACAACTGCAACATGACCTCCCCGTGGATCTCTCCAAAAGTCTTTCAAATGTTGTTATAGTACCTGCCTCAACTACCTCCTCTGGCTGGTCGTTCCACATAACCACCACTCTCTGTATGAAAAAGTTGCTCCTCAGGTTCTTATTAAATCTTTCCTCTCTCACATTATTAAATTAAATTAAATTAAAAAAATTAAAAGGTTCTTGACCTGAATCGTCACCCATTCCTTCTCTCCAGAGATGATGCCTGTCCCGCTGAGTTACTCCAGCTTTTTGTGTGTATCTCCCAACTTCTATACTCAATACTCTTACTGATGAAGGCCAAAGTGCCAAAAGCTTTTTTGACCACCTGCGACTTGACCTTCAATGAACCATGCATCTGCACTACCAGATCCCTCTGCTCTACAACACTACCCAGAGCCCTACCATTTACTGTGTCGGTCCTGCCCTTATTGGACGTCACAAAATACAACACCTCACATGTCTCCGTATTAAATTCCATCAATCATTCCTCAGCCCACCCCGGCCAATCGATCCAGATCCTGCTGCAATCGTTCACAACCATCTTCACTATCTGCAAAACCACTCACTTTTGGATCATCAGTAAACTTGCCAATCTTGCCCTGTATTTTCTCATCCAAATCATTGATGTAGATGACAAACAGTAATGGTCCCAGCACCAAACCCCTGAGGCACACCACTAGCCACAGGTCTGCAGTCCGAGAAGCAACCTTCGACCAACACCCTCTGCTTCCTTCCATGGAGCCAATTTGCTATCTATTCTACAAATGGCGCCAAAACATGGCGGTGTCCGCAGGTGTAAACATGCAAAAAGAATTTCACTGTGCAGTTGCACATGTGACAGATAAAGTACCATTGTGAATTGTGACAATAATTCCGAAATGAAGGCGAGGAGCCAGGTGTTTTGGGAGGTATTTTAATAGCGGTCCTTCTCCTGACCAGACGAGTCTGCAAGAGGAAGATGGCACCTAAACCCCTGCCCTTTATCCCTCTAGCTAAGGGCCGCCTCCGGACTCATCCATTCCCATGGTGAGGGGTTCGATAGTGGGAATGGCCCGACCCTTGGGAGCCGCCACAGGACCCCCCCCATAACCGGAGGCATGAAACGCACCAGCGGGCGTACAACCCGACCAAACCGCGTACGGAAGTCGGCCGACTGAGGGGCTGGCGGAGGGACAGGTGGAGGGACAGGTCGAGGGACAAGCGGAAGGACAGGTGGAGTGACAGGCGGAGGGAGCTGCGAAGGGGGGCGACCTCGTGGCCGAGGCTGGGCAACCAGCACCGGCTGGTCAATGTCCAAATGTGCCAGCTTCAACCGGTCAATCGACATGGCCTCCGGCCAGCCCCCCATGTCCAACACAAAGTTCGTCTGTCAATGATCCAGCACCCGGAACGGGCCCTCATATGGCCTCTGGAGCGGCGTCCAGTGGGCATCACGGCGCAGGAAAACGTAGGGGCAGTCCCGGAGGGTCGATGGCATGTGCGGGCGGAAGATCCTATGGTGGGACGTCGGAACAGGCATGAGCCTGCCAACTCGCTCGAGAAGGCGTTGTAGAGTGGATGTGGGCGTTCCCTGCTGCCCCGGCTCCGACGGCGTGAACTCTCCGGGCACCGTGAGTGGCGACCCGTAAATGAGCTCTGCTGAGGATGAGGCCAAGTTCGGATGCCCAGCAAGACCCATGGTAGTTCGTCCATCCAGTCCGGGCTGGAGAGTCGCGCCTTCAGCGCTGCCTTGAGTTGCCGGTGGAACCTCTCCACCAGGCCGTTTGCCTGTGGGTAATAGGCCGTGATGTGGTGCAGCCGCACACCCAACAAGTGAGCCATGGCCGACCACAGCTCGGAGGTGAACTGTGGCCTGAAGAGGAGGTCGGGGGAGATGTCCACCGGCACCCCAAAGCGAGCAATCCAGTGCGCGGACAACGCCCGAGCGCATGTAGCCGTTGAGGTACCGGCTAGCGGTATGGCCTCCAGCCACCGCGTGAAGCGGTCCACCATCGTGAGGAGGTGGGTGATGCCCCAGGACGGCGGGAGAGGCCCCACAATGTCCACGTGGAGATGGTCGAAACGCCGGCGAGGTAGACCGAACTCCTGGAGGGGCGACCGGACATGGCGCTGGATTTCCGCCATCTGGCACGGAATGCAGGTGCGGGTCCAGTGGCCAACCTGCTTGCGCAGATCGTGCCACATGAACTGAGCAGCTACAAGTGCCGTCGTCGCCCGGATGGATGGGTGAGCCAGGGAGGATGGGGCGCGGTAGACCGGAGGACACATCGCACAGGATCGTTGCTCCTCCAGGGCCGAGAAGGACATCCTCGAGGCGAAGGCCGGAGATGGCAGTCCGGTAGGCGGGCATCTCACCGTCCGTGAGCTGCGCCTCTGCCAGGGCAGAATATCAATTCTGGGCACCACCTCGAAAACGGCGTCGATGGCGGGGCGGGACAACGCGCGGCCACCCGGTTCTCTTTCCCCTCGATGTAGCGGATGGAGGTGGTGGTGTACTCTGAGATGTACGCCAACTGCCGCTGCTGTTATGCGGACTAGGGGTTGGAAACCTTTGCCAGGTCGAATGTGAGTGGCTTGTGGTCTGTGTAAGTGGTGAATGGGCGGCCCTCCAGGAAGTAACAGAAGTGGTGCACCGTTAGGTAGAGAGCCAGGAGCTCGCGGTCGAAAGCGCTGTACTTCGTCTGGGCGCGGTTGAGGTACCGGTTGAAAAAGGCCAGGGTGCGCCAACCCCTGTCCGTCTGTTGTTCCAGTACGGCACCAACCGCCGTCTCCAAGGCGTCCACCGTAAGGGCAGTCGGGGCATCTTCCCGCGGGTGCACCAGCAGTACGGGCCGAGCAAGGGCCTCCTTCGTGCCATCATGCTACCACCTTGTCGGTCCACTCGACATCCTTACGCCCACCGTAAGTAGGGCAGAAGTTGATATAGCGGCCGCATGATGTGGACAAAATGGTGATTAAAAGCTACCATCCTGACGAACTCCAGCAGGCTGCGCACAGTGTATGGACGGGGAAACCGGCGGATGGCGTGGACCCTGTCCGGCGGGGAACCGCGCCTTGCGAAGTCACGCAGTGGCCGAGGAAGTTGATGGTGGTCACCCCAAATCGGCACTTGGCGAGGTTGACTGCCAAACCATGCGCACTGAGCCGCTGACAGCTTCCGGAGGTGGGCACAGTGCGCCTGCCGCGAGCGGCTGGCCACAAAGATGTCGTCGAGGTAGACAAAAGCAAACTCGAGGCCGCGACACACCCCGTTCATCAACCGTTGGAATGCCTGCGCGGTGTTCTTAAGGCCGAACGGCATCTGCACGAACTCGTACAGCCCGAACGGCATGATGATTGCCGTCTTGGGCACATCCTCCGGGATCTGGTTCTAACCCCGTACCACATACACTTAGGAGAAAATAGTAGCCCCGGCCAAATGGGCGTTGAAGTACTGGATATGGGGTACGGGGTATCGGTCTGCGGTGGTTGCGGCATTCAGCCGCCGATAATACCTGCAAGGTCGCCAGCCCCCTGTTTGAAGGGCGGACGATCCCCAAGGACTCCATCATGCGGAACTCCTGCCGTGCCAGATGTAGCTTATCTGGCAGCAGTTGGCGTGCTCGTGCATGGAGAGGTAGGCCGGTAGTCGGTATGAAATGAACCACCCCGTGCCTGGAGGTCGATGACCGGAACTATGGTGTCAGGGTGGCTGGGAACGCAGCCAAGACCCGAGCAAAGCAGGAATCCACAGACGACAGGGGGCGTCCAACCGGCTCATCAAAACGCAGCGTGATCGGCTCCATCGTGGCGGCGTGGACCAAGCGCTGATGCATGGCGTCCACCAGGAGGGAATGAGCCCGGAGGAAATCGGCACTGAGCAATGCCTGGGAGACATCAGTGATGGTAAACCTCCACGAGAAATGACAGGAGCCGAACACGATTGGGACCGTGCGAACCCCATACGTGCGGATGGGGCTGCCATTCGCCACGGTGAGGATGGGCCCCCGCTTACCAGAATGAATGTCTGTCAGCGAAGGGGGCAGGACGCTCAGCTCTGCCCCCGTATCCACGAGGAAGCGCCCCCCAGAACGCCGATCCCAGGCATAGAGGCGGTGAATCTGGCCGGCCGCCATGGGGACGATTGGCAGCTGGCCCCAGCATTTCCCGGGTACGTGCATGGCTGATGGCATTGCCGTGCTGCAGCAACCCAGCGCTGTTGGTAATAGCACCAGTGCCTCCTGCTGGTGGCGCTTGGAGCCTGCTGGTGCTGGACTGCAGGTGCAGTACCCGCCATGGCCGCGGGGGGGGGGGGGGGCAATCGTACAGGCCTCCGGGATGCAGCTGTCACTCCTTCCACTAATCCCCCACACCACCGGAGGAAATCAGGCGCAGCCGGAGTGATGTCATCATGGCGCGCCGTCCACAGCACATCAGCGCGCCTGCCGACGGCCAGTCGCTGACGTCATCCGGGCGCGCCATCCACAGCACGTCGGCGCACCTACCGAGGGCCCTGATGTCGGCGAAAGAGGAGTCGGTGAGTTGCAGGCGGATGTAGGCTGGCAGCAGATGGAGGTAGGTGTACTCGAACATTAGGCACGGCGTGTGCCCATCCAGGAGCGACCATCTCGTTTAGGAGGCTTGATGGCCGCCAGTCGCCTAGGCCCTCCATATGAAGGAGCCTGGCAGCACGCTCCATCCTGCTGAGCCCATAAATCTGGAGCAGGAGCTCTTTAAGGCCGAGGTATTTCTCAGTGGCCGGGGGGGTTGCGAGGAACTGCGTGACCTCTCCGGCCGTGTCCTGGTCGAGGGCCCCCACCAGGTAGTAGTAGCGGGTGTCATCCCGCTGTAATGCCCCGCAGCTGGAATTGGGCCTCCGCCTGCTGAAACCAGACGTGAGGCCGGGCAGTCCAGAAGGTAGGTAATTCAACCGAGACCGCGTCGAGAGACAGGGCCCGGTCGGTCTGTGAGGTGGACGGACGGGCGGTTCTGTCTTTTGCCTCCATCATGTCAATAATGGGGCGTCGGGGTCACCAATGTAGTGCGTCGATAATTCCGAAATAAAGGCGAGGAGTCAGGTGTGTTGAGAGGTATTTTAATAGCGGTCCTTCTCCTGACCAGACGAGTCTGCAAGAGGAAGATGGCACCTAAACCCCTTCCCTTTATCCCTCTAGCTATGGGCCGCCTCTGGACTCATCCATTCCCGTGCCGAGGGGTTTGATAGTGGGAGTGGCCCGACCCTTGGGAGCCGCCACAATTGAACCATTGCATATTCATTACCACAAACAGCAGAATTAGTTTTCTGTTTCTTCACTTTCAGTAATTGTTCTTTCTAAACAGTAAATCGTTTTTGATGTAATTCATTACAATACTGTGGAAGTATGTTTATGAAATCAAGTGATTTTTGTGTATTTTATGACTTACAAACAAAGTTAACATGGACATCAGTAAAATCAGAACCTGTCCTTTTCCTGGGTCAGCCTGTACAACATTAGGACAGTGCCACACTCTAGGTTCCCAACAGCTTAATAATTAAAGTGTACAAATGTGTTCAATTGATTAAAATGATAAACCTCATGTCTGAAGGATCCCAATATGAAACATCACCTGTCCATTCATTGACCTGTCCATGGGATTTTTCACCAGTGAAAACACATCATCCTTCCTGCATGGAGTTGGTAGAGAACAGGTTTTCAATACACTAGCAGAGGTTCCGAGATGGGAATTTGCATCAGGGTCACAATCCCTCAGAAAGGAGAAAGATTAAAAAAACTATTGGAAGTGCTCAACAGATCAAGCAGCATTTGTTGAATGAGAAACCTTGAATGTTACAGATCAAAAAGGTAACTCAATTTTTCATTCCACAGATGCTGTCTGAACTGCCGAGTGCTTACAGTACATTTTGTTTTTGTCAGATTTACAGCATATACGAGGTTCGGATTTTCCATTAACTGAGTGACCTGAAGAATGGTCCTGACCCGAAACATCACCCATCCACGTTCTTCAGAGATTCTGCCTGACCTGCTGAGTTATTGCAGAACTTTCTTTTTTTTCAGCATATACTAACATTTATGAAACAGTTAGACAGGTACAAGGATAGGACAGGTTTGGAGGGATATGAACACTGAAACCAACAACTCCACCTTCCCTGCTATCTGGTTGCTCAGTCCTCTGGTCTCACCTAATGCCAGGCTTAGGTGCCATATGACCAGGCTCCAGTTCTACCTGGAGCCATACCTGGGTATCAGGATCAGGCCTGAATAGCTGTTCATGGCACTAGCTACAATTTCAAAGCACCATTTCAAGAGCTGGCACAGTCGGAAGGCTTTCACAATTGTTCAAATTACAGGCCTGTTCTCTTGACCTCTCTCCCCATCACAGATAGTAGTCGGAACTATACAGCACACCAATAGGCCCTTTGATACAACTTTTCTATGCTGATCAAGTTGCCGAATCAAACTAACCGCATTTGCCTCCACCATTTCCTCTGGAAATTTACCATACTGTGTGAAAAAAGGGGCCCCTCAGGTTCCTTTCAAACTTTCTTCTCACCTCAAATCAATGCCTTCTAGTTCTAGAATTTCCTATCCTGTGGAAAAGTCAGAGGCTATTCACCTTATCTATGACCCTCATAAATGTTATAAACCTCAACCTCCTCTGCGATATTCCTAATATTCATGTGTGATATCATTACTCAACTTGTTTTCTTCACTTAACCTCATTGTCTTGCTGCAGGTGAAGGCTACACACAACTTACTCCAGTGTATGGGATGGTCCAACAGATCAGAAATTATCCACTCAATATGATAAAGACATTGGAGATTTGAGAGGACAAGGGAGAGCAAGGCAGCCTGGATATCCTTCCCGAAACATAGAAAAATAGGTGGTAGGCCATTCGTCCCTTCGAGCCAGCACCGCTATTCAATATGATCATGGCTGATCATCCAAAATCTGTACACCATTCCTACTTTTTCCCCCAGAACCCTTGATTCCTTTAGCCTCAAGAGCTAAATCTAACTCTCTCTTGAAAACATGCAGTGAAACTGGCCTCCACTGCCTTCTGTGGCAGAGAATTCCACAGATTCACAACTCTCTGGGACGTTTTTCCTCATCACAGTCCGAAATGGCCTACCCCTTATTCTTAAACTGTGACCCCTAGTTCTGGACTCCAACATCGGGAACATTTTTTCCTGCATCCAGTCTGTCCAATCCT
This sequence comes from Malacoraja senta, assembly GCA_038087875.1. Lineage (NCBI taxonomy): Eukaryota > Metazoa > Chordata > Chondrichthyes > Rajiformes > Rajidae > Malacoraja > Malacoraja senta. The sequence goes on from CM075977.1 coordinate 170,659,460, forward strand.
TTAAGAATGTTATGTTTCTATAAGATACCCTCTCATCCTTCTAAATTCCAGTGAATACACACCCAGTCGGCCCACGCTGCACTCCCTCAATTGCAATAATGTCCCTCCTCAAATTAGGAGACCAAAATTGCGCACTATACTCCAGGTGCGGTCTCACCAGGGCCCTATACAACTGCAGTAGGACCTTCTTGCTCCTAAACTCAAATCCTCTCACAATGAAGGCCAACATGCCATTAGCTTTCTTCACTGCCTGATGTACCTACATGCTTACTTTCAGTGACTGACATACAAGCACACCCAGGTCTCGTTGCACCTCCCCTTCTCCTAATCTGACACCATTCAGATAATAATCTGCCTTCCTGTTCTTGCCACCAAAGTGGATAACCTCACATTTATCCACATTACACGGCATTTGCCATGCATCTGCCCACTCCCCCAACCTATCCAAGTCACCCTGCAGCCTCATAGCATCTTCATCACAGCTCACACTGCCACCCAGCTTAATCATCTGCAAACTTGGAGATGTCACATTTAATTCCATCATCTAAATCATTAACATATATTGTAAATAACTGGGGTCCCAGCACCGAGCCTTGCGGCACCCGACTAGTCACTGCCTGCCATTCTGAAAAGGACCCGTTAATTCCTACTCTTTGCTTCCTGTCTGCCAACCAGTTCTCTATCCATGTCAATACCCTACCCCCAATACCATGTGCTCTCATTTTGCACACTGATCTCTTTTGTGGAACCTTATCAAAGGCTTTTTGAAAGTCCAAATGCACCACATCCACTGGCACTCCCTTATCCATTTAAAGTGTTGCATCCTCAAAAAACTCCAGAAGATTAGTCAAGCAGGATTTACCCTTCATAAAGCCATGCTGACTTTCACCAATCCTGTTACTACTTTCCAAATGAGCTGCTATAACATCTTTAATAATCGATTCAAGCATCTTCTCCACTACCGATGTAAGACTAACTGGTCTATAATTCCTCATTTTCTCTCTCCCTCCTTTCTTAAAAAGTGGAGTTACATTGGATCAGTTCCTGTGGAGTGGAGGGTAGCCAGAGTCGAGAGAACTTTGAAAAATGATCACCAATGCATCCACGATTTCTAGGGCCACCTCCTCGAGTATTCTGGGACACAGACCATCAGGCCCTGGGGATTTATCTGCCTTCAGTCCCAACAGTTTACCCAACACCATTTCCTGACTAATCTGGATTCACTTCAATTCCTCCCTCCCACTCGATCCACAGTCCCCTAGTATTTCTGGGAGATTGTTTGTGTCTTCCTTAGTGAAGACAGAACCAAAGTACTCGTTTAACTGCTCTGCCATTTCCTTGTTTCCCGTTATAAAGACTAAGGGACCTACATTTGTCTTCACTAATCTTTTCCTTTTTACATATCTAAAGAAGCTTTTAGTCAGTTTTATATTCCCCACAAGCTTTCTTTCGTGCTCTTTATTCCCCCTCTTAATTAACCCCTTTGTCCTCCTCTGTTCTAAATTATCCCAGTCCTCCGGTTTGCTGCTTCCTCTGGCCAATTTATATGCCTCTTCCTTGAATTTAACACTATCCTTGATTTTCCTCATGAGTCACAGTCGAGCCGCCTTCCCCGTTTTATTTTTTCGCCAAACAGGGATGAACAATTTTTGGAGTTCACCCATGCGGACTTTAAATCTTTGCAATTGCATTTCCACCGTCAACCCTTTAAGTATAATTTGCCAGTCTATCCTAGCCAATTCCCATTTCATACCTTCAAAGTCTCCTTTCTTTAAGTTCAGGACCCTTGTCTCTTAACTGTGTCACTCTCCATCCTAATACAGAATTCCACCATATTATGGTCACTGTTGCCCAAGAGGCTTTGCACAACAAGATCACTAATTTTACTTCGGAGTCACATGAGTGACTACATGAAGAAGACCCGTCAGGGCGCATGCGTGTCATTACGTCAGTCGCATTGGCACAGACAGGCTGGGAGGAACAAAGTTCTCCAGCGGTAAGTTTGAAAAAATCCTACAGGTAAGTTTAAACTTACTTTTCAGGTTGTCCGTTGCAGGAATCTTTTCTCGCAGGTTCCTGTTCCGCGGTGAAATTGTGGACCGCGGGGATGCCGGCTTTGGACCGCGGGAGTGCGGTAGCAGGCAGCCGGTGGGTTTTGCTGGTTGAGTCGCGGACAGAACGGTCCACGACTCCCGAGGTTTAATTCGGGCCGCGGGTTTTTTGTAGACCGCGGGTTAAGCAAGCTACGGTCACGATAGAGGTGGCTGTTGGGCTTGTTATTTCGAGTCGCTGACAGGCAGGTCAGCGACTCCAGAGATATGTTTTAAATAGGGGCCGCGGGGTTTCTCTGGACGGCGGGGATACCAGCTATGGTCCGCGGTAAAGTGAAGAGCCGGTGGCCATCGGACTTCTTGTTAGAGTCGCTGACAGAAAGGTCAGCGACTCCCGAGGTTATTCGGGGTGCAGACTGAGCATGGTCATCGGGTTAGTACCCGGCTCATTGAGGCAAGGACCCCGACTTTGGCAGCCCATATGAGTTTGAACTATGTGGAGCCTGGCCAGGAGGGTCCCCTCTGTTATATATGTATGTCCTAAGTGGAGAGGAGTAAGGTCTCAGGGCTGCTTACCAATTCCTCAGTGGAGAGGAGTACAAGGGGTCAGTGTGTGGCTGACCCCAACCCCAACTCAGGAAGTGAGATTAGTGGTTTATCACCCTTATGTGTCTATGGCAGTAGCATTTTCTGCTAATTCTGTGGAGGTTTCAGGTCTAGGCCAAGCTGGCCTTCAAGGAGAATTTACAATTCACGCATGCCCTCCAAATTAAGGACGAACGCAATTTTGGGAAGCATTCAAAAGGGTAGACATTATAGTTACCACTTGTTCACATTGTGACTATTATACCGAGATGGATGATTTTCATTTACTCAATTAAGGAAATGGGAAGCCTTGTTGAGCTGTATTATCAGTCACCTGTGGGAGTTACACCAGGTGGCGTCATAGTAATTCTGCTCATTAAAAGGGACTGTGCATGGTTTCTTCCCCAGGACGCCGGATTACTCATATTAAAAGTAAATAAATCCCAGGTTCAACTGGGATGGGCGTCTTTATTCACATAAATGTCTTTGCCTATGACAAATAACTGTTAAGTTTTGTTCCAGCATTTCCCACTATGTCTGATGTACGGGGGCCAGAGGCACTCCAATTCTTCCCTATAGACGGCATTGGCATCGGGAAGGAGCATGATTTGGAGTCGCTAGCACGTGCAGCCTGTTTGGGGAAGGAGGATACCAACAGAGTATCGATTTGCATGGCTAGTCCTAGTGGCTGCTGTAGGCAGCGACCTGATAAACCCAACTCGGAGTGAGTGCCAAGCCAGGGGTATCAATGTCAGATAACATTGCGTCTCGTTGCAATCCAACAACGCTCCATCGTAAGGCATGTCAGGCAGCAACACCTAGTAAAGGGTTGCAAAATTCCCCCCACTCAAGGGATGCACATGTGCCTGAAGCAACACCTGTTTGCAGGGTTGCCATTCCTCCCACTTGGTGCACCACAGTGGTGGAGATAGTGCTAAAATACATGCACACATGCCTGAGGTGACGCCCAGTAAAGGGTTGCCAACATTTCTCCCACTCAAATCGCGGAGTGGTCGAGAGAGTGCTACAGGAGTATGCACATGGGCCTGAAGCAACATCTGTTTGCAGGGTTGCCATTACTCCCACTCGGTGCTCCGTAGTGGTCGAGATAGTGCTAAAATACATGCACACAGGCCTGGGGCAGCTCCTGTTGCAGGTTGCATAAGTCCTCCCACCTGGAGGTATAGTGGATGAAGATGGAGCCACACACATATGTGATAAGATTGTGGGGAATGGAGTCGAACAACATGCTTGGTACAGAGGCATGTACAAGCAAATGGAGGAGATGGATGGTGATACCTGCTTCAGCTTCGATAAGTCCCACTCTAAAAGAGTGTCTAAGGTTAGTATGGATTAACTCCAAACAGGAATCCAAACATGGCTATGTGCCGGGATCCAATGCTGAATGCATGAGGGTAAGCAGTGGGCGTTTGCCTCTAAAATTGCTGCTCAGTTGCTGATTGCTGATCCATCCAGAGAAATCCAAATTAACACCTGACTATTTGGGTCACAATTGATTCAATTAAGTGACTCTGCCCAGGGAAAAAAGGGTAGAGCTAATTGACAGCTGTATCAAGCTAATTGAGGCATTAAGGATACATTCGGGTCATTATAATAGACCTATGCAGTTATCAGTAAAGGCTTCTGATTTGCAATGGTGGATTCACCATGTGTCCAGGAGTTATAGCAAGGTAATGCTTGACCAGCCTTCCATGATTTTGCAGATGAATGTCAGTGCACTCGGTTGGGGTGTCACGAATACGAGTTTCAGCTGTGGAGGCAGATGGACTGAGCAAGAGGCATCGCTTCTGCAGACATGGGCAATTAACTATTAAGAGGTTTTTATGGACAAGGCTTATTGCTCTAACAAATGTATCTGCATGTTCAGTTTCAGATTGACAATACAATGCAAGTGGAATATATATTAATCACATCGGTGGAATCAAGTCGGTATTTTGTGACAGATTGGCTAATTAAATTTGGGCCTGGTGCATTGGAAAAGATATTTCAGCTATTTATCTACCAGGTAGATTCTACATAGTAGCAGACGCCAAGTCACGAAAGTTCCATGACAACATAGATTGAATGTTGAACCAGGAGGTGTTCAATAATATAGTACTTGTATATGAATGCCAGATATCGATTTGTTTTGCATCAAGGTTCAACCATCAGATGCCTAAATAGGTTTCATGGGAACCAGACCAGGTGGCAGTTGCAATTGATACTTTGACGTTACATTGAGGTGGTATGTTTTATATATTTTCCTACCATTTTGCCTAATAGGTCGGAGTCTGCAAGAAATCAAGCAGGATGCCGCTTTGGGGGTGCTTGTAATACCTAATTGGCCGAATCAAGCATGGTTTCCCTTTGATGTTACAGTTAGGGATCCAACCTCTTTTTGGTGGTTCCCAGGCGTAGGAATTGACTGGAGCATCCGCTAACATGGGAAAGTCATCTGTTATGTGATTGTATTGACTTGTTAATTTGCAGGTTTTAAGATGCCATACCTGGAGCAAGGACTGTCTGGGTGAATGGTGGACATGCTCACTGTAGCCTGGAGAAAGAGTACTCAAAAGGGGTATATTACTTATGTAAAAAATGGGAGTAATATTGTGTACAAAATAATATTGACTATAGTACTGCAGATATTGTGGATATTTTAGAGTTCCTGTTGACACTCTATGATGATGAGGGGCTCAGTTATAGCACCATTAATACAGCTTTAAGTGCTTTGTCATCGTATGGTTTTGATGGGGTCAGGAAAGATCCTATTGAGTTTCATCATATCATAGCTGGATTGATGAAAGGAATGTCAACTCTAAACCTCCTAAACCCAGGTATATGGCGATCTGGGATGTAAGTGAGGTCCTCAAGATGCTTCGACAGTAGGTTCCTGTCATGTCTCTGAATTGCCAAACTAATCATGAAAGTGGTTATGCTCTTGGCATTGGTTCAGCATAGCAAGTGCAGATTTTGCAAAAACTTCTGCTAGACAGGATGGAAGTTGCTGAAGAGAATGTTATGTTATGTAATTGCGTCCTGCTTAAGCAGAGCAGGCCAGATGTCACAGGTTTGTTAAAATTGTGTTTCAGCATAACCTACTGATCCATGTTTATGTGTAATGGCACATTTATTTTCATTATATTGAAGCTATAAAGACCTTAAGAAATGTGGAAACGGCATTGTTTATCAGTTACATGAAGCCACACAGGAGAGTGTCAGTGCAGACTATCTCAAGGTGGTTTAAAGCAAATGTTGATTAAGGCAGGTATTAACACTGAAGTGTATATATCCTTTTTCCACTAGTGCAGCAGCAACGTCGTCAGCTAGGGCGATGGATGTTCACAGCGGCCATATTTTTATAGGTGCTGGGTGGTCAAATGAATTATTTTTAAAAAAAATTACCATCGGTATTAAGTCCTGTTTAGTTCCCCTGGGATAGACGGGTTACTGTTTGTTTTGATTATTCAAATCAATTGTTACTGCATGATATTAACATTTCATGTTTAACGCATTATTGATTGTTTCTCATCGAAAGTCAATCAATGCAGTGAGGCCGGGATTTGGATCTACGGCATAAAATCACAGAGCTTTGAACCCTTCACGTAGTCACTCACGTGACTCCGAAGTAAAATAGTAAGATTAAACGAGAACTTACCAGTTTGAAGTTTGATCTTTATTTTATGAGGAGTTACGTTGGTGATTACATGCCCACCACGCCCAACCCTCTCTCATAAAAAAGGTCATATGGTAGTTCTCATGTTGCTCATCTTAATATGTTACTTCAAATATTGTGTTGTCTGTGATTTCATACCGCTGCTTTGAAGATTGATGCGCATGCGCCCTGACGGGTCTTCTTCACGTAATCACCAACGTAACTCCTCATAAAATAAAGATCAAACTTCAAACTGGTAAGTTCTCATTTAATCTTACTATTAATCCTTCCTCATTACACAATACCCAGTCTAGGATGGCCTGCCCTCTAGTCGGTTCTTCCACATATTGGTTTAAAAAAGCAACCTGTATACATTCCAGGAAATCCTCCTCCTCAGCGCTGCTATCAATTTAGTTGACCCAATCTATATGTAGATTTAAGTCACCCATGGGGTGGGAGATTGCAACCTTCACGTGGTCCACCCTGTTTCGACTAATACAATCAACCCCACGTGCACAAACAATTAGATCAAATATAATGTTGACCTACAACTTTAGGCTGTGCACACCATATGCAAGAAGAAGTCACCCATGATAACGCTGTACCTTTGCTACACGCATCCCTAATTTCCTGCTTGATGCTATCCCCAACCTCGCTGCTGCTGTTTGGTGGTCTGTGTAACTCCAACAAGCGTTTTCTGCCCTTGGCTATTTCGCAGTTCTACCCTTTCCAATTCTACAGCATCCTAGCTAATGTTTCTCCTTGCTATTGCATCAATCTCCTCCTTAACCAGCAATGGTTTAAAGCAGAGATTGCACCACCTTTTACTTTTCTTGTTTATTGTTCTCTTTATGCACACCCTTTCTGCAAATGCAAAAACCTCCTCAAGTTACACAATTTGGCAAAAGACAAGCTTGAACCTGGACGTCTCCACAAATAAAGGTGGCATTGTATTGATCACCAATGGCAGTCACTTACCAATCACCAATTTTGTTTTCTTTGCAGATAAAGTCAGTAGATGTCAGAATTCATTCACTTGAACTCCTAGGACCATTCCTTTACCAGAACAATCCAGAACTAATTCCATTGCCTACTCTCACACTCACCCTTCCTGATATACATTTCTCAGATATTTGTACCCTTCAATATCATTGCAGCAATAATTGGAATAATTTTGGGCCAGGGATATTTGTTTTTCAACTACCCCATACCTACAATTCTTGCCATGTCCTTTGTATGGGTTAAAGTCAACTATTGCTCATATTTTCCACTGACCTGGTTGGTATGGATAGGGTGAGCAGAAGTTGGTATGGATAGGGTGAGCTGCAAGACCCTGACCAACTAATAAATTATAATGTTACACAGTATCCCTTAGCAGTTGCTACACCATTCCTTAACTATTCATTAATCAGTCTTCTAAGGAAGTTTCGTTTATGACTTATTTTAAATAAACTTTCATTTGCTGTTATCAAGGCTAAGGTATAATTTAAATTTGACTGCATTATGTTCCATTTATGGTTGAATTGCTAAATCACTGCAAAATTTGTCTTTCCTTTGAAACATTATAGCTTATTGTAAAACTAGCTAATAGCTCCAAGTGAGTTCAGAGCACAGACACAAAAAGCTGGAGTAACTCAGCAGGTCGGACAGCATCTCTGAAGAAAAGGAATAGGTGATGTTTCGGGTCTCGTCCCGAGATGTCACATATTCTTTTTCTACAGAGATGTTGTCTGACCTGCTGAGTTACACCAGCTTTATGCGTCTATCATGGGTCAAAGCAAGCTTGATCGCCACAATTTTCAGCCTTTCATTATGGTTTTGAAAATAGTGAGGACTGTGCCTATTATTTCTCAGTACGTGCAGTTAACAGACAAGACTCTCCGTTAGCAGCATGCACACTTAAAACAGACTTTATTCTGCAGGCAATGGAAATTTTTTCAGGAAACCTCGTTTGGGTTCTAAATAAATTAAAAAATGAAGACAATTTTATCCAAATTTCCAAGACATCATCAAGCACGCAGAATGTGATTGGTATTGTGTTATTATGGATTTCAAGTTCTTCAAGATATGATGGTTAAAGCATTGTTAATCAGATACATTTCCTGCCTGCATAAAAATCAATTCTCCATCTGGCTGACAGCTGCAAGTTTCGTAATCAATTGAAGTGATCTCAGCCTAGGTCTGTGGTACATGTCCCCAGGCAAATCTGTCATTGTGAATGGATTGGGGCAGGGAACAGTTCAGCTTCTTCACTTTCCCTTTCATAGACATTCACAATTGGTCCAGGGGCTGAAAAAGGGAAATCAACATTCATTCTAAAACGTCCACATTCTATACTACCCCTATTTCCCCTACCACCCTTTCGCTCTCCTCCTACCCCCACCCTCTTGAATAGAGGCTTAGAGTGGACCAGAGCACAATCACAACTGCAGGTCATAATTTTACTGTGAAAGAAAACAGAGTTATAGTTGAAATAAAATAATTTGCTAGCTGGCTCCCCCTGGAGGTAATGGTCAGCTGTAATGAAACCCTAAATAGAAGGGCCCAGATGGTACCAATACATCTTTTGTTTCCATTTAATCAAGGTCAGCGCAAACACTAACTTTCGTGCAAGGCAATGGAGCGGAAAGATATTGGGCAAGAAGAGTCTTGCTGTTTCAATAGGCAGAGACACATCTGGTTTACAGAAATGCACCGCATAAAGTTTAAAAAAAAAAACACTTCAGTTTCAATTAACGACCATCTTCTTGCAAAGGGCTGAGGCAAATGTTTCTCCTTAAAGTGTTTTGCTGAATTTATCTTCCATCCTCATGAAATATTGCATGAACATTGAAATGAGGTGGGGGTGTGGGGAGAAATTGACTAATAGGATAAAGATTTTGATTTGTCATTTTAAAGTAAATTCTGCTGTGTCTTATGCACACAAGACATGTCTATTTAATTCACTTCTGGAAAGTCTCCCTGAGAAATTCAGCTAAGAAACACCTACGTACACTAAACCGTGAGGCGTGGGATGCCAATCGGTTCTTGGGCAAAACCCAGTGGACTGCCAATATCTCATCAATGCTACACAATGCCAGTATATTTTTCATTGGAAATATTTAACTCTTGATGTTTCTCACTCATGCACCTTTTCCTCTAGCAATAAATGGCAAGGTTGTCTGATCAGAAAGTGCTCTAGATGATCTTGTTTCCCTAGAAAATACAGCATTAGGCCATTTGTATCCACTCTTCCCCAACAAGAAAACTCTGGAACTTCCAAACCATGGGCAATCAGGCACTTAACTGCTTTTCACAAATATATTGCCATGCCAAGCACAACACTTAGCAAAGCAAAGATTCTCTCATGGTCTCTTTTCCAAGTTATTTATTGGAAGACTGAACTTTGAGGGAATCTCCAGATATGCTGCCTGATCTAATAAGTTACTCCAACACTTTGTTAACAAGCATCTGCAGTTCCTTCACTGCTTTACATTTCCTGTTTCCACTTAACATTACCAAGCTAGGTACACTTCGGGAGACATTAACATAAATCAAGAAGTAATAGTAAATGTGAAGCCAAGCTTATTGGTGGAAAACCAAAATCACTGGTTGAAATTGAGTGGGCAGTGGTTAAAGTGGATGAGTTTTTATACTTTTCCTTTTATCTGTATTCTCCCAGCAGATTTATTTGAGAGGTAATGGTTTTGTTTATTATGTGTAGAGTGGGAAGAAATTGCCCCATCAGGTTTTCCCGAGGTTCAAAGTGTTCAAATAAACAATTTGGAAAAGAGACCACTGATTAATAAAAGGTTCCACACAAGAGATCATTGTGCAAAATGAGAGCACATGGTATTGCGGGTAGGTATTGACATGGGTAGAGAACTGGTTGGCAGAAAGGAAGCAAAGAGTAGGAATTAACAGGTCCTTTTCAGAATGGCAGACAGTGACTAGTGGGGTGCCGCAAGGCTCGGTGCTGGGACCCCAGTTGTTTGCAATACATATTAACGATTTAGACGAGGGAATTAAATGTAACATCTCTAAATTTGAGGAAGACACAAAGCTGGGTGGCAGTGTGAGCTGCGATGAGGATGCATGCTATGAGGCTGCAGGGTGACTTGGATAGGTTGGGTCAATGGGCAGAAAAGCATGTCAGATGCAGTATAATGTGGATAAATCTAAGGTTATACACTTTGGTGGCAAGAACAGAAAGGCAGATTATTATCTGAATGGTGTCAGAATAGGAGAAGGGGAGGTGCAACGAGACCTGGGTGTGCTTTTGCATCAGTCACTGAAAGTAAGCATGCAGGTACAGCAGGCAGTGAAGAAAGCCAATGGCATGTTGGCCTTCATTGCGAGAGGATTTGAGTTTAGGAGCAAGGAGGTCCTACTGCAATTGTAAAGGGACCTGGTGAGACTGCACTGGAGTATTGTGTGCAATTTTGCTCTAATTTTTTTTTAATGTTTATTTTATTAGAAGCAATTGTATAAGAATAAAGCAATTGGCATAACAATTATATAATTTTCGTACAGCTTCATTTTTAACATTTTATAAACTGATAAATGAATTGGAAAAAAAGTAAAAAGGAAAGAATGAAGAAAAAGATACAAAAAAGAGAGGAAAAGACCCCTGAACTGCCAAAAAAGTGAGAGAAAAAAAAGAGAAAAGAAAAACGGAGATATGTCCCACTATCCTTCCCTACCCCCGCTCACCCAACCCAAGCATCGGTTTTAAATTTGTGTTGAACCATTCTATTGTTGAAGAAATTCAATGAAAGGAGACCATGTTTTGGAAAATTGGTCTGATTTATCAGCTAAAACAAGCCTTATTTTTTCTAAATGTAGTGTCTCGGTCATTTCTGTGATCCACATCTTCACTGTGGGAACTGTTATCTTTTTCCAGAATTTAAGTATAGGTTTTATCGCAGTTATTAAACCGTAGTCAAGGAAACGTCTTTGGAATGTCGTTAACTTAGAGCAGCCCTCTGACCTTCCTAAAATTAATAGTTTTGCATCTGACTCCAGTTGAATTTTGATTGTTTTAGAAATGGTATTGAATATTCCCCTCCAGAAATTTTGTTTTTTGTATACAGGATACAAAGGAATGGGTTAAGGTAGCTTCTTGGAGGTGACATTTATCACAGATAGAGGAGACAGTTGGAAAAATCTTATTCAATTTGGTCTTTGAGTAGTATAACCTATGCAATATTTTGAATTGTATCAGGCAATGCCCGACATTTAAAGAACAGTAATGTATGTATAGTAGGCTTTCCTCCCATATATCTTTTGAAATAGGTAAACATAACACGTCTTCCCATGCTCGCCTATAAATCTCAGAAGGTGGGGTATCAATATTTAAGAGAGTGTTATAAATATCAACTTACTTGTATCGGCATGTCTATTCAAACAACCGTCTAATATATCTGGACCCATAAAAGGACACTCTTGTGTGTATGTTTTCACATAATTTCGGATTTGAAGGTATCTAAAAAAATTGTTTGCGTTCAAGTGGTATTTCTCCTGTAGTTCTTGAAAATAAAAGAGTCCCCTTCTTATAGAGGTCTCCCACAGTATTAATTCCCAGGTTTTTCCATTGAACAAACACCCTATCTAAAGTAGACGGTTTAAACGAGGGATTGTTTGCAATAGGCAGGAGAGACAAGTTTCTCAGTTTAAGACTTAATTTCAACTGTTTCCAGATACGTAAAGTACTGTGTATTATCGGATTTTGCTCATACGTTGACTTATTCAAATGTATTGGAGATAGGAGAATCGAGCCTAAATTAAAAGGCAAACAATCTTCCCTCTCCATTTTTAACCAATTTACCTGTTGACATGTATCGTCCAACCAGAAGATTATATTTTTAATGTTAGTTGCCCAGTAGTAAAAAAGAAAATTAGGAAGAGCTAATCCTCCATTTTCTTTCAATTTGCACAAATGTCTTTTGTGTATTCTATGGGTTTTGTAGTCCCAAATAAAATTTGTGCTGGTAGAATCACATTTTTTTTTAAAACTTTGAGGCAGATATATCAGCATTGATTGAAATAAATATAGGAGTTGCGGAAGGAAGATCATCTTTATGGCATTTACTCTACCTATAAGGGAGATAGGAAGTGTTTTCCAAAATTGAATGTAGGCATATAGTTTAGTAATTAATGGTGGAAAATTTGTTTTAAATAGAGAGGAATATTTTATCTGAACTTTTCGGTAACAATTCTGAAAGGACATTTTTGGAGTTGAGAAGGGTCTTGTGCTATTAGTGGCATAATTTCACTTTTATTCCAATTTATTCTATATCCTGAGGAAGAACCAAATTGTTCTATAATGTTTAGCACATTTGGAATATTAACGGGAATTAGTAATGTATAAAAGTACATCATCTGCATATAACAAAATCGTATTGGTGGTATATTTAGTATTATATCCGTGAATGCCCGAATGTGACCTAATACTCAAGGCAAATAACATTGATGAAAGGGCGCATCCTTGTCTGTTACCCCTGGATAAATAAAATTTAGGTGAAAGCATTTGATTTGTCAGTATTCTGGCTGTCGGATTAGTGTATAACAGCTTCACCCATAAAGTAAAGTTTTCTCCCAATTGGAACTTTTCCAACACTGTGAAAAGATAAGACCATTCCACTTGGTCGAAAGCTTTTTCTGCATCTAGAGAAATAATTGTTAGATCCTCGTTTGTCGTTCTATGCGAATATATTATATTAAACAAACGTCTCAAATTATAAAACGAATGTCGTTTAGATATAAACCCAGTTTGGTCTGGATGTATTAGTTTACTAATAACCAAGCTTAATCTGGGAGCCAAAGTTTTAGCTAGTATCTTCTGATCTGTATTTAAAAGAGCTATTGCCCTATATGATCCAGGCTCCTCGAGATTTTTATCTTTTTTTGGAATCAATGTAATAGTTGATTCGGCAAGAGTTTGTGGTAAAGTCTGTTCTTTAAATGCTTGAATATAAAGGGCTTGTAAACGTGGAGAAATTAAATAATTCTTTTTTTTATAAAATTCATTACTAAACCCATCCGGACCCGGCGTATTCCCACTTTTCAATGATTTAATAGTCTCTACAATGTGTTTTGTTGTTATCTCTGCACCTAATTCATCCCGTTCCTCCTCATTAAGGGATGGGAGATTGCAATTCTCAAGAAAACTTTTCATCTTTGCTCTCCTAATTTGAGAAATGACATTATTGCTATTGAGGGAGTGCAGCATAGTTAGTGCAGGTTAATTACCGGGATGGCAGGACTGACGTATGACGAAAGAATGGGTTGACCAGGCTTGTATTCGCTGGAATTTAGAAGAATGAGAGGGGATCTTATAGAAACACATAAAATTCTTGGAGGATTGGACAGGGTAGATGCAGGAAAAATGTTCCCGGTGTTGGGGGAGTCCAGAACCAGGAGTCACAGTTTAATAATAAGGGGTAGGCCATTTAGGACTGAGATGAGGAAAAACGTTTTCATCTAGAGAGTTGTGAATCTGTGATCTGTCCAATCTGGATGTTTTCAAGAGAGAGTTAGATTTAGCTCTGAGGGCTAAGGGAAACAAGGGATATGGGGAAAAAGCCGGAAGGGGGTACTGATTTTAGATGATCAGCCATGATCACATTGGATGTCGGTACTGGCTCAAAGGGTTGATTGGCATACTCCTGCACCTAATTTCCCATGTTTTTTACTCCAGTACATTTAAAAAAGGACACAGTCAGGGAAGGATGGAAGAGAGATGAATGGAGAGGCATCTAAGCTAAGAGCAAAGCATATTATTTTGGTTAACACATAAATCGACCGTTCTATTGTATGAAGTAACAGTGCATGACTGCTGGTGTTAGCAAATTGAAAGTCAAGTTCAATCCATGGGGGTTCCAGGTAGTTGACATGCATTATAATAGCATTGGTGGGGATAAATGCATTTGAGTGAATAATGTTAAAATTTAAAAGGAAATCTAATGCAAATGTGACAGATGCTTGGTGAACTTTGTTAGCGCAAATGCATCCTGAATCACAACTTCACTGTTTACTTGATCTGATACATCTGCATATTAAAAGGACAACTGGCTTGCTCATGAGCAGCGCAGTGGTAGAGCTGCTGCCTTACAGTGCCAGAGACCGTTTTCAGTCATCTACCTCGACAGAGACGCAACTTTTTTCCTTGTCGCTTCTTCGCTTCCCTTGCGGCCGAACAACTTGGATTGGTGCGGCCTTTGCCAGAGTCAGGCCCAGAGCTTCAGCAGCGGGCGCAGCATGGACTTTCCATCACGGAGTGGGGCGATCCCTTGCCGGGGATTGCCAGAGAAGAGCTCCGATCGCTGGCCTGCTGCCTAAAACATCCTGAAGCCTCGGCCTGCGGCGCTTCTAGCAGCAGGCGAGGAGCGGACTTTACCATCGCAGAGCGGGCCCATCCCTTGCAGAGGATCGCCGGAGAAGAGCTCTGACCACCGGCCTGCGGCCAATAACATCCTGAAGCCTCGGTCTCCGGTAAGGAAGTGGCCGACTCAGGAACTCCAAGCCGCAGAGTGTGTTCGATCTGTCCCGACGTCGGAGCTGCGATCATCCCGACGAGAGGGCTTGCACATCGGGCCATCCATATCAGCGACTACGGAGGCTCAAGGCCCCCCACCATGGGTGAACAAAGGAGGAAGACTGACTGAACTTTGCCTTCCATCACAATGAAGAATGCTGTGGTGGATATTTATGTTAAATTCTATTGTGTATTGTGTTCTTTTTAATTGTATGGCTGCAAGGTGACTTATTTCACCGTTCCTTAATTGGTGCACGTGACAAATAAATGTGAACCTTGATAGAACTAGCTTATGGGTGTTTGATGGTTGGCATGGACTTAGTGGGCTGAAGGGCCTGTTTCCACGCTGCATCTCGAAACTAAAACAAAAAATTGGTGTTGTCAACTGCAGAGAGTGGAGTAAAGTTAGGTCCTTTGCACAGAGTTCAACCAATGACTGATATTTTCTAAGGCTTGTGTTACAAAATAAATCAACAACGAAGGAACGAATCTTTGCCATTCTCAAACAAATTGGCAGTGGTGGTGGCTCCGTTCCTGAGCACATTTAATGTCAGAGTGCTACAGTGTGGAAACAGGCCCTTCGGTCCAACATGCCCATACCGACCAACATGTCCCACCTACACTAGTCCCACCTGCCTGCGTTTGGTCCATATCCATGTACCTGTCTAACTGTTTTTTAAATGTTGGGAAAGTCCCTGCCTCAAATACCTCCTCTGGCAGCTTGTTCCATACACCCATCACCCTTTGTTTTAAAGTCACCTCTCAGATTCTTATTAAATCTTTTCCCCTTCACCTTTAAACCTATGTCCTCTGGTTCTCGATTCACCTACTCTGGGCAAGAGACTGTGCATCTAACCGATCCATTCTTTGCATGATTTTATACACTTTTATAGGATCACCCCTCAACCTCCTGTGCTCCAAGGAATAGAGTCTCAGCGTACTCAACCTCTCCCTTTAGCACAGATGTTGAGGTTTATTATTGTCATGTGTATAGAAGTACAGTGAAAAGCTTTACTTCTATACACATGACAATTGCATGCTCTCCAATCAAATCAGATAAGAGTACAACAATTACAATCAAGCTAAATTCAAGTACAATAGGTAGAACAAAAGGGAAGGAGAGAGTGGAGAATAGAATTCTCCGCATTGTAGCGTAACAGATCCAGAGAGTCTGATATCCACAATAGCGTAGAGATAAATTGGTCAGTACCCTAGATAATGCAAGGGCCATTCAGGAGCCCAATAGAGGAGAAGCTGTTCCCGAGTCTGGTGGTGTGCTCTTTCAAGCTTCAGTATCTTCTCCCCGACAAGAATGGAGAGAAGGAATGGACGAGGTGGGCCATTTGAGGTGGAGCCAGTTTATTTTATGTTACAATGAACAGTGGATGTGTGGTTAGCACGGGAAAGCGGCGTGGAGGTTGGGCATCGGTCATAATCTTACTGAACAGCAGGAGAGAGCCAGTCCTGCCTGTCGGTTCTTATCATTGAGGATATGGTGTATAAGTGTTCCTCAGAGATGCTCAATAAGACAGGTGGCTGAGAAAGATATTAAAACCTGTAAATAGATGAAGTTGGGCACATTCTTCTCAATGCAAGACAAAGTGAGGAATATCTGACTTCTGCCATAGAGTATTGAGGAAAAAGCTGAACTTAAAACTAGCACCTACATTTAAGCGAATTGAGAGAATTTGGCACACCCAGTCTTCACAAAATTATTTCCAATTTGTGCATTTCCTACTTTAAAGTTGTTTTAAATTGGATTATGATTGGGAGCAGTGGCAATAATTATTCCACATAATGATTTCAATAAAACCAATTAAAGATTCATAAATCTACATAAAAGAAATTAGGAGGGAACCTACCCCATGGCTTCAATCCTTTGTTCCCAGTTTTCTATCATTTGGGTATATAATTACTGAAATATGAGTTTGTTCCTCAGCACCTACACCCAAATTCTGAAAAGTCAATAATACCATGTTTACACACTAGCATAAATTTAACAGCTCTCAAGGAAATGTGGTTGGGTTGCAGGCCCTGAAGGAAATGGTGAACTGGCATAGGTCATCTTAAATATTGTTGCTATCGCATTAGATTCATATAATGTTTTAATTTACCTATCTACATGGAATAAAGCAAACCATTCACCACATGACTTCCAGTCTATTTCTCTCCCATTTGGATGCACTGCCTTTAATTGTTTAAACAGTCATTTAATTTCTTTTTGATGGAATTAGCTTATCAGCTTGAAAAACAGCTGGTGAATATCCTTCACTAATTCCTGCTACAGACCTGTTGATCTAACATCAAAAGTAGAGAAATGCTGGAATCTATAATGATAGATGAAGTAATGGAACACATGGGAAAGACTACTGGAATAGAACAACGCCAGTATGGATTTGGAAAGGAAAATCATTCTTGACTAACCTTTTAGGGTTTGAGGATGTGACTAATAAAATGGTAAGTGGGAACCAGTGGATTAGGTGCAGATTTTTTCCTGAAGACTTTCACAATTAGATTCCACATAGGAAGTTGACCAACAAGGCAAGAAGATTATGGAATCACGGAAGATAAACTGATGTGGATTGAGAATTGGTTAACAGAGAGCAAGGAGTAGAAGCAACAGATTCCTCTCAGAATAGCATGCTGTGACTAATAGGGTACAGTGGATATTGGTGTTTGTGTCCCAGTTTGTCATGATTTATACTCAGTTTGGCTGCCAAGAGTTATATTTCCAAGTCTGCTGACACCTTAAAACCAAGAATAGGGGATGAAGTAATAACATAGCTTCGAGGGATTGAAACAAGTTAAATGGATGGGTGAGAACAAGGTGGATGACAGGGAAGGGGGAGGAGAGGGAGAAAAGAGGGTAATGAGATCTTCCAATTCAGTGCTCAAAACAGAATTGGTAGAATGTTTCTAAAATGGAGATCAAAAAGGGGAATGTTGATGTTCAGAGGGAACCAGCAGTCCTTGTACATAGGTCACTGAAAACCAATGTAGATGTACAGCAAGTATTTAGGGAGGTGAATGGTATATGGTTTTATTAGAACAGGATTTGAATAAAGTAATTACGATCTTAGCACAGTTGTATAGAGCACAATTGCATCGAGTATAGTTTTTGAAGGTAGATAAAAATGTTGGAGAAACTCAGCAGGTGAGGCAGCATCTATGGAGCGAAGGAATAGGTGCCGTTTTGGGTCGAGACCCTTCTGTGGGGGTGGTGGAGGCGGGAAGAAGAAAGGAAGAGGCAGAGTCTTCTCGAGTAGTTTTGGTTTCTTTACCCACTCCCCCACAAAAATAAAACTTGTTATAAAAGTGCGATGAAAATTCAAGGTTGGCAACTTTGTCTAATGAGGAGAAATTGAATAGACAAGGCTTCTATTCACTTGAGCTTGGGAGATTCAATCTCTTATAGCCGACAAAAGGTTATGAGTCATGTGGATGCAGGAAGGATGTTTCTTCCGATTTGTGGAATCTAGGTCCAGGGTTCATAGAAACAACATTACTTAAGATTCCTTAGGTTACTTAGGACTGAGAAGAGGAAATAATTCTTCACTTTGTAGCTGGCACGTCCTTGAAGTACTCTGCTCCAGAGGACCGGAGTTTCTGTCAGAGCCAATTCAAAACACATTGATAAATTTTGGCATAGTAAAGGAAATCAATTGAAGAGCACAGTGAAATGAAGACAGGGTAGAAGAAACAAGGTCAAAAAGACTAAAAGGCCAATGCTTATGTTAAGATAGAGAGTACAATTTCTGGCCAGAATTTCTACACCTGCAGAGGATAGAATTCAGATGCCCAGCAGAAGTGAAATCAAACACTTCAAAAGACTCACACACTACCGATCCACATGTTTTTGGCATGAGCTGAAGATGTTCTTATGTTACTCTTCTTTTAGTCTCTTGCGCCTACTTTAACAACGTTTCAATAACTTTTCAACTACTATTCCATAATTTGGTCTATTGTTGGGGCTCCTAGGCTCAAACCACAGAGCCAACCACTCTTAATACACCCACATCAAGCGTTGGTGTATCTTGTCCAAGGGATTGATCTAGTCAGTCTTATTTGGCCAAAACAGCTGGAAGGACAACTTTGTACTTCTACAGCTGCAAACAATAGAATTCCAGACTTCACAAAATAGCATTACAATAGAGGATTTAAGGGGCAAAACTTTTTTTAAAAAAAACAATGGTTTGATATCTGAAAAGTGCTGGCAGAAGTGGTGGTGGAATCAGACACTATTTCAGGAGACATTTAGATGGATACTTAAATAATCAGAGCACAAGAATACAGACTTAAAGTGGCAAACAGGATCAGTGTAGATGGGTAAAATGGTTGTCATGGACATGGTGGGCTGAAGGGCCTGTTTCTGTGCTGTCCAACTATGGATTTTATCTGAGTAGCTATATTTTCTGCTGTAGTTGGAGATTATGTAAACACCAAGGAATAAGCAATACTCTCCTTTAATTTATTAGAACAAATTCCACAGTATCAAGTATTCTGTGCTAATTGTTGTGTCGTGGAATTGTGCAGATGACTTTAGTGCAGGCCCCGAGCTTCAGTTTACAACAGGCACACTTTGCTATCCTCTGTTTTTTCCACCAACGTCACTGTTACCCAAATGTTTATTCCAGTTCTTGCATCTGTACCTAGTAGTCTAGCATGATTGGAGTCTTCAGCATTGCTGCCATACTGCAGAGGGGCATTTGTAAACAAAAGACACCTCTCTAGGTTGCCAACCTGACATTCACATTTGTAAACAAAAGACACCTCTCTAGGTTGCCAACCTGGTCTGATATCAAATAGATAATTTGCCCTCAGAGAGTGATTTTACCACAAAAAAGTATTTACAAATATTGATTTCAATTCAGTTTCTAAAGATTGTTCAAGATGAAATGCATTCAAATTGTGTGATCTGGATTTTCATTTATGCCCAGCATTCTGCAACATCCTAAAAATAAATTCTGACTGAGCAATGATGATTGACGATTATGATGAAGTTGATTTTGCAATCGTCCTTGGAGAAAATAACTTTTTGATTCTATAAAGATAATACCATTCACTGACGACAGGCAAATTGAACAATACGTGGAAATTTAGGCTCTTCCAAATGCTCGATAATACAGCATAGAGTCCGAGTCTTCAATCCTCCAACATAGAGGGTCGAGTATTGCAATGCAAGAGCAATGCTACACATTTGTTTCTTATTATGCAGACAAAACAGAACATTTTAATGCTAAACATCTGTTACATGAGAAATGTAAGCAAATTCAGTAATCTACAGGAGAAATTACCAGAGCATCCCTTGAAGGATTAAAGACATATATGGCAAATTGAAAAGGAAAGATTAAATACTGTACTGTGCAGTTAATTAAAAAACTAAGTCTTTATCATTAACAATTTTATTGCCATGCAAATGCAAGAACAGAATTCAAAAACGATTTCTTTTCATGTCTCTTTGATATGTACCAGTCTGTTTAGCCAGCGTATGCTTTGACATTGATTAAAGATGTAGTTGATTACAACTTCACAAATAAATCAATAACAATCAATTCCCAATTATGTATACTTTTTATTAACTATTTAAAATGCATCAAATATTTCACCCTGCCAACTTGTAATAGATTTGGGACACTACATTTGATCAATAATTGATTAAATAACTGTAGAAATGGAGCATAATGCCAGAAATACTCAGCTGGTTTGTTCCCCTCCTAATGCAAACATTTAACCTAAAAAATGGAAAACAAATTTCATTTGATATTGCAGTCATTGTCACAAACGTAATTTAAGTTAAAAAAAAAAAAAAAAGTTATATGCTCCGAGAAAAAACTTCCTTTGTGAGGCGGCACAGTGGAAGAGTTGGTGCCTTGCAGTGCCAGAGACCCAGGTTTGATCCTGACTACAGGTGCCGTCTTTACGGAGTTTGCACGTGCTCCCTGTGACCACATGGGTTCCCTCAATTTGCTCCGGTTTCCGTCCACACTCCAAAGATGTGTGGGTTTGTAATGGCTTCTACAAATTATTCCTTGTGTGTAGGATAGTGCATGTGCACGAGGTGATTGCTGGTTGGCGTGGACTCGGTGGGCCAAAGAGCCAGTTTCCACGCTGTATCTCCAAAGTCTTCTTGTATTGATTTGGAATGGAATGAAATACTTTATTGTAACATTGTGACATTGCACAGTGAAATTCTTTGCTTGCATATCCATGGTATGCAAATAGTCACCACATAAACAGCACTGACAAAGTTACAAAGTACCCTCTGGCGGCTCCTCCTTTGTTCTCTCCTCACCCTCCTGCCAGTTTCCCCACGCCGGGTCCTCCATTGTTCTTCCCCCTCCCGGCCCGCGAGGCTTCACCGTCGTGAGTCACCAACGCGAGAATCTGCTGCTGCCATGAGGCCCCATTTGGATTAATGGGTGTAGTTCAATTAGGGTGCAGTACAAACACAAGTTGTTGGATGAATCAGAACAAACTGCAAGATCAATGCTGACCAGCAAGCTACTTTGCAACAGTTAGTAAAGGGTTTCAATCCAAGTACTTCAGCAAGGCACCTGCCCACTGAGAGGATACTGAGTATTTTAAGCTCTCTCTAATCCACAAGTTGGAAAAACCTCATAGGTAGTAGTTTGATTTAATTTTCAATATTTTACTCCCGCCCCACCATTCAATGGAGTGGCTGCCTGAGGAACATCAACCCCAGGGTGGGGAGGCAATGCTGTGGCCCAGTTACACTATGGTGGAATGCCGCATTCAGTCAACGTATCAACCTGTGGCAAATGTAAAGTATTAACTGAGAATTCAATTCTTGTCTCAAGATTACCTTGCCACAGGGTGCTGATCATTTGCCTTTTCATGTATGGAGAGAATTGAAGAAACTCCCAGATACAAAGAGATCATTCGTACATTAAAGGGCCTGTCCCACTTGGACGACCTAATCCACGAGTTTAGAAGACCCTAGACGAGTTGAAAAAAATGTCAAGGTCATGTTGACTCGCCAAAGTAAAAGACCTCCTACGACCTCCTCGACCTCAGTCTACCACACCTACGACCAACTACGAGTAGCTACGAGTGGAAAATTATCACATGATAAAATGATGTCATGTTTGCATTTTTTTTTCTCGGGCCAGTTACTGACCTACGACTACCTACACGACCTACCTAACTACGAGTAAAATGTATCAATTTTTTCCATGCCGACCTTTTTTTTTACTCATGGACATCTTATATCAGGCTGGAAAAAATGCCGCAACCTACTTGAGGCCACGAGTACGCGGAGACCACTCACGAGCATGAGGAAGAGTTACAAAGACCTCCGACGACCTCGTGGCAACCATGCTGCGAGTATGAGTCAAGGGCAAACTCGACAGAGGTCGCCAATTACATCGTGAAAATGGGACAGGGGCTTAAGACATTCATTTTCCTGTGAAGAACAAATTGAAGCCTACATATTGAGGCATGGAATTCCAGGGCCGTTACAAGCAACTGCACCATGGATTGA
This sequence comes from Malacoraja senta, assembly GCA_038087875.1. Lineage (NCBI taxonomy): Eukaryota > Metazoa > Chordata > Chondrichthyes > Rajiformes > Rajidae > Malacoraja > Malacoraja senta. The sequence goes on from CM075977.1 coordinate 170,681,767, forward strand.
AACAGTGACATTTGCAGAGGGCAGATTAATTTGACCAATTTTGTATTTAAGTCATTGGGCAATTCTACTTATTGCCTCAAATCAACATGACACTTTTATATGTAACCATGATACAAAAAAGATTTAGGTGTGCTTCTAAAAAACATTTACGTTTCAGTTTTGAATAAGTTATAGAAACATAGAAATATAGAAAATAGGTGCAGGAGTAGGCCATTCGGCCCTTCGAACCTGCACCACCATTCAATATGATCATGGCTGATCATCCAACTCAGTATCCTGTACCTGCCTTCTCTCCATACCCCCTGATCCCTTTAGCCACAAGGGCCAGATCTAACTCCCTCTTAAATATAGCCAATGAACTGGCCTCAACTACCTTCTGTGGCTGAAAATTCCAGAGATTCACCACTCTGTGTGAAAAATGTTTTTCTCATCTCGGTCCTAAAATATTTCCCCTTTATCCTTAAACTGTGACCCCTTGTCCTGGACTTCCCCAACATCAGGAACAATCTTCCTGTATCTAGCCTGTACAACCCCTTAAGAATTTTGTAAGTTTCTATAAGATCCCCCCTCAATCTTCTAAATTCTAGTGAGTACAAGCCAAGTCTATCCAGTCTTTCTTCATATGAAAGTCCTGACATCTCAGGAATCAGTCTGGTGAACCTTCTCTGTACTCCCTCTATGGCAAGAATGTCTTTCCTCAGATTTGGAGACCAAAACTGTACGCAATACTCCAGGTGTGGTCTCACTAAGACCCTGTACAACTGCAGTAGAACCTCCCTGCTCCTATACTCAAATCCTTTTGCTATGAATGCTAACATACCATTCGCTTTCTTCACTGCGTGCTGCACCTGCATGCCTACTTTCAATGACTGGTGTACCATGACACCCAGGTCTCGTTGTATCTCCCCTTTTCCTAATCGGCCACCATTCAGATAATAGTCTACTTTCCTGTTTTTGCCACCAAAGTGAATAACCTCACATTTATCCACATTATACTGCATCTGCCATGCATTTGCCCACTCACCCAGCCTATCCAAGTCACCTTGCCGCCTCCTAGCATCCTCCTCACAGCTAACACTGCCCCCCAGCTTTGTGTCATCCGCAAACTTGGAGATGTTGCATTCAATTCCCTCATTGAAATCATTAATATATATTGTAAATAGCTGGGGTCCCAGCACTGAGCCTTGCGGTACACCACTAGTCACTGCCTGCCATTCTGAAAAGGACCCGTTTACTCCTACTCTTTGCTTCCTGTTTGCCAGCCAGTTCTCTATCCACAACAATACTGAACCCCCAATTCCATGTGCTTTAAGTTTGTATACTAATCTCTTATGTGGGACCTTGTCGAAAGCCTTCTGAAAGTCCAGATATAACACATCCACTGGTTCTCCCTTATCCACTCTACTAGTTACATCCTCTAAAAATTCTATAAGATTCGTCAGACATGATTTACCTTTCTAAATCCATGCTGACTTTGTCCAATGATTTCACCACTTTCCAAATGTGCTGCTATCCCATCTTTAATAACTGATTTCCCCACTACCGATGTTAGACTAACTGGTCTGTAATTCCCCGTTTTCTCTCTCCCTCCCTTTTTAAAAAGTGGGGTTACATTAGGTACCCTCCAATCCTCAGGAACTACTCCAGAATCTAAGGAGTTTTGAAAAATTATCACTAATGCATCCACTATTTCTGGGGATACTTCCTTAAGTACTCTGGGATGCAGCCTATCTGGCCCTGGTGATTTATCGGCCTTTAATCCATTCAATTTACCCAACACCACTTCCCGGCTAACCTGGATTTCACTCAGTTCCTCCATCTCATTTGACCCCCGGTCCCCTGCTATTTCCGGCAGATTATTTATGTCTTCCTTAGTGAAGACAGAACCAGAGTAGTTATTCAATTGGTCTGCCATGTCCTTGTTCCCATGATCAATTCACCTGTTACTGACTGCAAGGGACCTACATTTGTTTTAACTAATCTTTTTCTCTTCACATATCTATAAAAACTTTTGGAGTCCGTTTTTATGTTCCCTGCCAGTTTTCTTTCATAATCTATTTTCCCTTTCCTAATTGAGCCCTTTGTCCTCCTCTGCTGGACTCTGAATTTCTCCCAGTCCTCTGGTAGGCTGCTTTTTCTATCCATGATTTTCCTTGTTATCCACGGATGCACTACCTTCCCTGATTTATTATTTTGCCAAACTGGGATGAACAATTATTGTAGTTCATCCATGCAATCTTTAAATGCCTTCCATTGTAAATCCACCGTCAACCCTTTAAGAATCAATTGCCAATCTTGGCCAATTCACGTCTCATACCGTCAAAGTTACCTTTCTTTAAGTTCAGAACCCTTGTTTCTGAATTAACAATGTCACTCTCCATCCTAATGAAGAACTCAACCATATTATGGCCACTCTTGCCCAAGGGGCCACGCACAACAAGACTGCTAACTAACCCTTCCTCATTACTCAATACCCAGTCTAGTCTCTCGTTGGTTCCTCTACATGTTGGTTTAGAAAATTATCCCACATACATTCCAAGAAATCCTCTTCCTCAGCACCCCTGCCAATTTGATTCACCCAATCTATATGTAGAATGAAGTCACCCATTATAACTGTTTTACCTTTGTTGCACGCATTTCTTATTTTCTGTTTGATGCCATCGCCAACTCCACTACTACTGTTAGGTGGCCTGTACACAACACCCACTAGCGTTTTCTGCCCCTTAGTGTTTCGCAGCTCTAGCCATATCGATTCCACATCCTCCAAGCTAATGTTCTTCCTTTCTATTGCGTTAATCTCCTCTCTAACCAGCAACGCTACCCCACCTCCTTTTCCTTTCTGTCTATCCCTCCTGAATATTGAATATCCCTGGATGTCCAGCTCCCAGCCTTGGTCACCCTGGAGCCATGTCTCCGTGATCCCAACTATGTCATAATCATTAATAGCTATCTGCACATTCAACTCATCCACCTTATTACGAATGCTCCTTGCATGGAGATACAAAGCCTTCAGGCTTGTTTTTACAACGCTCTTACCCCTTATACAATTATGTTGAAAAGTGGCCCTTTTTGATTTTTGCCCTGGATTTGTCTGCCTGCCACTTTTACTATTCACCTTGCTACCTATTGCTTCTACCCTCATTTTACACCCCTCTGTCTCTCTGCTCACACATTTAAGAAACCCACCACCTCTTATTCTCTGTTCATTATTTTTTTCTTCTTTCCCCCCCTACATGTTGGGTCTGAGTGCTTCCCTTCTCTGCCTCCTGCCTCACACACTGTCTACTAGCTTTCTCTATTTGAGTCCCTCCCCCCAACCGTTCTAGTTTAAAGTCTCCGCAGTAGTCTTTGCAAATCTCCCCGCCAGGATATTGGTCCCCCTCGGGTTCTAGTGCAACCCGTCCTTTTTGTACAGGTCACACCTTCCACAAAAGATGTCCCAATGATCCAGAAACTTGAATCCCTGCCCTCTGCACCAGTCCTTCAGCCACGCATTTAACCTCCACCTCGCTCCATTCCTACCCTCACTGTCACGTGGCACAGGCAGTAATCCCGAGATTGTTACCTTTGCGGTCCTTTTCCTTAACTCTCCTCCTAACTCCCTAAATTCTCCTTTCAGGACCTCTTCTCTTTTTCTACCTATGTCATTGGTACCTATATGTACCACGACCTCGGGCTCCTCTCCCTCCCATTTCAGGATATCTTGGACACGTTCAGACACATCCCAAGCAAACTACTTTTGCAACAAATGACAATCTACAAGTGACATTATACCACAGGCTCAGGTTATTGCAGATGACACAACACAAGTTCAATCCAGATATTATGAAACATGAACATGAATATAAGGAACATGATAGATCCCATGATCAGTACCTTACTTCGAGAGATAGGGATAAATGCAATTTGTAGGCAAGATAAGAATCACTTGTAATCATGGTTAAAAAATGTTGGCTCTGTGTCGTTATAACAATCATAAAACCAAAACCTGCTATGGAGTAACATTGGCTGACACCTGGTTCTCAATACGATCTATAGAATGTGCAGAACAGAATAAAAATGAATCAAACCATCCCAGAAGAAACCTATAAACACGAACAAACAGGTTGCACCAAAGATTGAAAATTTTACTTTCCATTCTCCTCAGTGGCTGTGGTTTAGATCTGGCTTGTCCACTTAAAAGAAAACTTGATACTGATTATTATTATTGCAAAATAACTCTGTTTGCAAAATTATGACAGGTTAGTAAGGTTAGATAATCAAGGTATCCAGTCACCATGGTGAAATATGTTTACAGATTTTTTTAATGTAATGGGATTTTGCATTAATTGTTTTAGTTGCACTTAGAGTCAAGAGACAATAATAGACAATAGACAATAGGTGCAGAAATAGGCCATTTGGCCCTTCGAGCCAGCACCACCATTCACTGTGATCATGGCTGATCATCCACAATCAGTACCCCCTTCCTGCCTTCTCCCCATATCCCTTGACTCCTATCTTTAAGAGCTCTATCTAACTCTCTTGAAAGCATCCAGAGAATTGGCCTCCACTTGTGGCAGAGAATTCCACAGATTCACAACTCTCTGGGTGAAAATGTTTTTCCTCATCTCCATTCTAAATGGCCTACCCCTTATTCTTAAACTGTGGCCCCTGGTTCTGAACTCCCCCAACATCGGGAACATGTTTCCTGCCTCTAGCGTGTCCAATCCCTTAATAATCTTATATGTTTCAATAAGATATCCTCTCATCCTTCTAAATTCCAGTGTAACGAGCCCAGTCGCTCCATGTCAGTACATTTAAAAAAAAATTAATTTAGCTCATTGAGTTTGCACCAGCTATCAAGCGCTCATATAGACTCATCCTGCACTAATCCCATTTTATTCTCCCCACATTCCCATCAATTCTTCCTAAATTGTATCGTTCACTACACGAGGGGCAGTATCAATTAACCAATCAATTGTGCATCTCTAGGACGTAGGAGAAAATTAGAAAAGCCAGAGCAAACCCAGCTGGTCGTAGAAAGAAAACACATGGACAGCTGAAACCCAGGCTTGAACTGGTGTCTAGTGATTGCATTGGCATAAAAGGAAGACAAATGATACAATTGTTGACTACAGGTGCACTCCTGTTATGAATAACCAAGTTACATATAGATCATACATACCAATGAGCTAGATTGGGAGACTTGGTAACAGATGTGACAAGTTCAGAAGACTGATGGGATGGATTTTCTGGATGCTGCAGGCATTATCTGCCTCATGGGAACTCTTCATGGCAATATCTAATTAGTCAAGTTGAATGCATCTTAGTTTAACTTCATGTTGCTCTAGGTTGGTCTTTATTTAACTAATTGCCCAGTAGACACATTTCATTAATGGAGAGTTCTCAAGAATGGAACCCTCGTGTCCTGGGGAGAACCCAAATGTGTTTTTTTCTGGGATGAATGGTCATTGGTGCAATGTGGATGACTTGGGGTGGAACAGACCAAAACTTCAAACTATATCCCAACATAATTAATGAATTTTCCATAGCTTCTGATCTCTCCAAATCACCAACAGCACTCATCTAACCAACTTTATCTCCATATTAGTCCCATCCCCGTGCCTTTGGCATACCCACTCTTTCCCCCCTCACCCTTGTTGCCAACTGGTCAGGAAAATACTACCATTTCACATCCCCACAACCGCAATCCCTCCTGTCACAAGCAACAGTGCAGCCCAAACATTGAAAGCAAGCGTGTCAGGAAATGGAGCCCAGATCCAAAAAGTGTTATCATGCAGATTCAAACACAATGCTCTACAGATTGCCTTTACTCAGTGAACAAGACTTCACTGGCCAAAACACAAGTGTCTAGAGTTATACTAACTTTTTTGATTTTGCAATCATTCATACTACATAGAAATAGCCCTTCAGATCCATATCTCCATGCTGACCTAGTATCTATCTATAATCTCACTTACCAGCATTTGGTCCATAGCTTATTTCAGTTTTGCCAGAATAGGAAATGCATACCAGTGGCCAGAAAAGATGTGGAACATTATTTGACTACACAGCTCAGAATGAAAATAAACTACTGTTAAGTACCTACAGTCTGATAGATAATGGCATTGTTAGTGCAGTGATTTATAACTCAAAGTCAACACCTATTCACTAGATGGTCCATGTTAAACCCACAAGTTAAGGCAAATGGCTGACAATTAGTTTGAGGTCTATAGAGTGGAAGGTTAAAGATTCAAATAATCTATGTGGTCTAGTCAATGCTTTAAATATTCTGTCCAGAGTTTACTAATAATTTATTTCCTGTGCCAATTTGAAAGGCTGCTTTGAAAATCTGTGCAAAGGAGGATCCTCAGACTGAAGACATAACCAGCATTGAGAAGTCATTGTTATTGATGAAGAACCTGTTGAGTATTTTACTTAGTCACGTGTGCTGAAACTCATGTTCCTTCATCTCTTTCCTTGCACAGAGCAAGCGTATCACCGCTCCAGGGAGTGAACAACTTCTTAGCTTGCTCTGATGCAGGAGCACCCGAAAACACCCACAACAGTACAAATCTAAAGCATTGCTGAACCGCCTACCAGAGCAGGTCTCATCCAAAATCCTGAGGCAACATTATGATTGATGGCAAAACACTTCTCAAATCTTGTGAATTGCATAATACAAGTTGTCATGGAAAAAATCTGAAGAGCCAAGAACGGAACATGTGAATCAAGTTAAAGTAGTAACTCTTAACATTAAAAAAAACACTTCAGGCCTGTTGGTTATCCCTGTGAAAGGGCTAAGAAAGGAACAGCAGCAAATTGTACTCCAAAAACTGACTACAGTAAATTCTCCTTTATCTCGTATTTTTACATCTGGAATTCTCAGGCACCCAAGAGCTTATCACATTGTGATAAACACAGAAAGGCCCTTCAGCCCACCAGGTCCATGCCAGCTCTGACTATCTACACTGATCCCATTTGCCTGCATTATAACTGTATCCTTCTATGCTTTGCCTGTATAAGCGTCTGTCTAAATGCCTGTTAAATACAATGGTTGTATCCGATTTGATCAACTCCTCTGGCAACATGTTCTGTATATCAACGACTTTGTAAACCACTTATCCTTCAGGTTCCTTTAAGACTTCTACTTTTATTTTAAAACTATTGCCTCTTTTGGTTTGATATCCCCATCACGGGAAAATATTTTGATTACTGACCATACCTATGCTTCTCATAATGATGTAAACCAGCATCTGCAGTTCCTTCCTACACACTACTTATTTACTTCTGTTAGGTCATCCTTCACCCTCTTATTCCAGGGTAAACAAGCCCCAGCTAGCCAATCTCTCACTCTGACAAAGTCTTTCTGTGCAAACAACATCCTGATGAATCTCTCCTCTGTACTCTCTCCAACAAAATGAAATCCTTTATATAATGTGGTGACCAGAACTGCACACAATATTTGTGTGTTTTGCAAGTTATAACATGCCTCATCCTTGTATTTAATGTGCTGATTTCTAAAGGCAACTATGCCATGGGTTTTCACCCCTTTATCCCTTTGAGCCATTCAGATGCAACAAGCATGCACTTCCCCATTGATGCTGGACGGTTGAGGGGAAAACCCATACATTAAGAACTAAAACTCTTTGCAATCTCGAAAATATCATTACAGGAAAAAGTAAATAATGAGGTTTTGTTCAGGTTTTTGACTGACACCAACTCGAAAAGATTCTTTGGTAACTGAACGAAGGTTTTTTTTAAGTGGTACACACTACCAGGAGTGGTGAAGGTATTATATTGGCATTTAAGAAGCTTTGGATAGGCACGTGGACGTATTGGGAAATGGAGGTACATGGATTACATGCAGGCAGATAGGATTTGTCTTGCATCATGTTTGGCACAGACAATTGCAAGCTGAAGAGCCTGATCAGGGCCGGATTTACGTATAAGCTAGACAAGTTTAAGCTTAGGGCCTCGAGATCTAGGGGAGCCTCGGCCCGCTCCACCAAGGTGTATAAAACTTTTGACATATTCGTATTTTCTGAGCCTTGTCCTTTCAACAGTCAAGAGTGTTGGAGTTGGTGCGCGGCTGCAAGTTTAACAATGTCAGAACCAGCTCCGACTGTGCCCGACCTGCCTGCTTCAGGGGAGAAGAGATAAGGCTCCGGGAGGGGTAAAGGGCGGGGAGGGAACGAGCAGCCACCCGCTACAATAGGCGCAATTGTCCTTTCTATAGTTAATCCTGCTCACAGTCTCTGATGGGGCTGGTTTCCCGCCCACCGGGACATCCCGCTGACCCTCGCCACTCCACCGCCCTTCAGCAGCCCGCAGCCGTCGCCTTACCTGCAGCCTGGATTCAGCGCTGGGCCTGAAGTCGCCACACTGCAGACTCCAACTCAAAGCTCCAACTCCCCGAGTTTTACTGCACTGGGCCCTAGTGCTAGTCCCCCCCAACTCTGGTAACCTCAGTGGCTGTTCCACTGGGTCTTCCCGATTCCACTCAAACCATGTGACCCCGGCTCTTCCACACCCACACTACAGTCCTCATACCCCCCTACCCCCTGACCACCCACCACCACCAGACATTGCCTCGGCCTCAGTCCACTCACCTGCCTTCTTCTGGCCCCAACCCCCATCACTGCCGTGTGTTCACCATCCCCCCTGACCTCCCCCTCTCAGATACCAAACGGTCTGTCCGCAGCAGAGGCTTCACCTTTGTCCCCCTCCGTCCCCCTCCGTCCCCACCTCAATGAGTTCCTCGCCCACCGCGATTTGGAGCTCTTCTTCCGAGGGCAGTCTTATGACAATGCTGCCAACATGGCTGGTAGGTACAAGGGTATGCAGCAAAAAATCCTTGAAAATATCAAATTTGCAAGATTTATTCCATGCGCTGCTCACTCATTATTTGGTGGGCCGTTCGGCTGTTGATTGCTGCCTTGATGCAGTGAACGGTTTTGGAATTAATATTGAAATTTATACCTTCTTTTCATCCTCCACAAAGAGATGGGCAGTTCTAAATTCATTTTTGCAACCTCAGTCAAAAGTGCCTAAATATTTGTCAGACACTAGTTGGGAGTCACATGCAAAAGCCACAGAAACTATTTTGGAAAGTTACAGTGCTATCACTGATGCCCTCGGTCATTTGTACTCTGATGTTAATGTGAAGGGTGATACCAGGCTTCAAGCTAACAATCTTTTGCAGAAAATGGAAAAAGTGGAATTTGTGTTTATGCTGCATTTTTGGACCCGTCTGCTAGGTCATTTTCACAAGGTCAACAAAGCCATTCAGAAATCAGTACTTGTGCAAATTTGTACAGTTCACTTCAGGATTTTGTATTCAAAATTAGAGAAGATTTTGATGAGCTTGAGCAACAAGCAAAGGCCACCTTGCCAGATGTTAACTACAGAACTGTCACAGGGAGACAAAGAGTAAGGAAATGGCAAGGAAATGATGGAGGTGCACCTGGTCCTGATGCTTTAGATAAACTATCTTCAAGAGATAAGTTTAGGATACAATCCTTTATTTCTATACTAGATGCACTTGAAACCAATTAAAAAAGAAGAGGTACTGTGCACAGTGAAGTTGCACAACAGTTTACCTTTCTTGCTAATCTGACCGCATCTAAGCAAGAAATTCTGCAAGGTGTTGAACTGTTGATGGAAGCATACCCAGAAGATGTTGACCAGAAACTTACTGATGAATTTTTGCACTTTCACTCGTACGTGAGACAAAGCCATAGGCATACAGAAGAGCATTCTGTCTCATACAGACTGTTATCAAATAATATACAAGGAATACAAATTCAGATGGCCTTCCCTAATGTGGAAGCAATCTTGCAGCTGTTTCTTAGCTTTATGGTCACCAACTGCTCGGGAGAGAGGTCTTTTTCAAGACGCAAAAGAATAAAAAATGAATTAAGGTCCACAATGTCTCCAGAGAGGTTGTCTGCACTGAGCATTCTGTGCATTGAGAGTGACAAACGTAGACAAACAGATCTTGATACACTTCTGGATGATTTTGCTATGAAGGCAAGAAAAAAATCATTTTTGCTCTCAGTGTACTTGTAGTTTCTTTATTTCTTAATATTCCACATTCAATTCAAGAGACACATATTGTCACATGCACCAATTGGTACAATGAAATTTGGGGTCACCATCCGACGTCGGAACAGGAGAACATTCTCAGCGGCTTGGACTTCCGAATCAGCCACTTCCTACCAGAGACCGCGGCTCCCGAAGTCCACAGCCTGAGCTGGGTGGAGATTCACGCTGGCGGCCCTCGGCAAAGGGATCCCAGGACTCCACGATGTTGAAATCGGCATGGCCCGAGGCTGGGAGCTCCGCAAACCACAGCTCTGATGTTGAAGCAGCAGGCCCAACACTCCAGAGCTTCAAACGGCAATCCAGGTAAGGCATCGCTCGCTCCGCGGTGATTCCAGTATGTATTTTAAAATCAACTGTTTAATGACAACATACAGTAGGATCTAAAAGTGTCACACTGTCAGTCGGGTAGTCATGGTCCTCTAGTCGTGGGGGTGGGGGATTGGGAGGTGGGGGGGCCTCACAAGTGAAATAGCTTAGGGCCTCTCTTCATCTAAATCCAGCCCCGAGCCTGATCCTGTGTGTGTACTGTTCTATGGTTAAGTTTAAAGTAATACAAAGTGTGATAACAGTGAGTGAACCATCCAGATACAATTTTGCATCATTATGTTCAAAGGTACCTGCCAATTTTGACTTCTAAAGATGTCCAATGCCAATACACAAAACCTGATTTTAAAGGGATATATCAAGTTATCCGTTTGCTACTCATGCAGGCAAATAGAGGGATTTCAACTCCTACCTTAAGAAAAATTTCCGATTGAAAACATTTCAGCTCCAACTCCTTTATAGATCTCTTGAATAACAAATGACACAACGTGGCAAGAGCAATGATTTTGGAAACTGTGAGAAATCTTTTGCAAGAAATTCATTGATTGGTGCCAATACCCAAAACATCACAAGATGCCAATAGTTTGCTCTTCACCTTCAGCCCACAAAATGTTGAAAACATACATTAGTTATCCTCCTCCTTCTAATAAATCAACTGCCTGAAAAGAATCACCACTGATGCTTGTGAAGAGGCAGTAACCTGGATCATTCTACAAAGCTGCCCACTAATCACTTGAACAGTGATGCATCGGATGCCCCCTGTAGTTCATGTGTAAAGACTAGGTTGCCTTGCACTCTCATCAATTACCTCTTGCACTTTCACGAATACTTTGATGCACAAGATTGTAGAGCTTTTGCTGCTTCTTTTCCATTGGAAATTAATCGCGGTGGTTTGCCCCAATGAATCAAAGATCAGCAATCTGCTATCTGCTCTTGTGCACCAGAGATTGGCTAATGTTGTACACATCCTTTGTTGATGGCTGTGAAAGACCTGGAGACCAAGAAATTTAGAATGGTGGCTCATTTTCAGAATCAAATGCAAACCCTCAAGCTATATTATCTTGAGGAATAACTTGAATAGCCTGCCAATACAGCCGCAGAGAGGTTCACAACGCAAGATCAACCAAGGAACTCAGTGAACTTGAAAACGGCAGATGCTGGAAATCCAAAATAAGCCATAGAAAATGCTGGAAACACTCAGGTCAGGCAGCATCTGTGCAAAGACAAATAATTAATGTTAAATCCAGATCTGTCACAGTGAAGGGTTCCAGTTTAGTTTAGAGATACAGCGTGAAAACAGGCCTATTGACCCACGCCGCCCATCGAGACACTTTATAGAATCCAATCAACCTACAAACCTGCACTTTGGAATGCAGGAGGAACCCCACAGTCACAGGGAGAATGTAAACACTCTATACATACAGGACCCATAGACAGGATCAAGCCCGGGTCGCTGGCGCTGTAAGGCAGCAACACAACTGCTGCATTACTGTGCCATCCCAGACCTGAAACATTGATTGTTTCTTAACACCAAGGCTGTGGCTAAAAATGAGACTAGGTTATGGCAACATTTTATCTGAACTACCTACTTGCCTTAAAGGCCTGTCTCACGGGTATGCAGTTACTGGCGGTTACTGGCGGTGAAGCAGGAAGTTGGGACCGCTCGTGGACCACCAGAGACTGCGGGGTCGGTCCCACGCACACCGCCGGGACCGTGCGGTGTTGGTCCCAACACCGCATGGTGCTCACAAAAAACCGACAACATTAAAAAATGTTCTCCTACCGCACAGCCGCCGCCAGTGCGGCATGAGCACAGCCACAGCCGCCGCCAGTGCGCCATGAGCGCCGTGAGCACCGCCACAGCCGCCGCCAGTGCGGCACGAGCACCGCCACAGCCGCCGCCACAGCGCCGCGATCACCACTAGCACCGCCACAGCCCCACGATCCGAAATGACATCATCGTGTAGCGCGTCGCGCGATGTTGTCATCACCCGACGCCGCGCGACGTCCTTTCGACATTTTTTTTACTTACCGCAAGCTCATGGGACCGGCCGTACGGAGATCACTTGGCCCCCGCGCGGCATCCGTGTGGTGCTCTCATGGTTGCCGTTAGGTCCCGTCTTCCAGCGACGCCGCGCTTCACCGCCAGTAACCGCCTGCCCGTGGGACAGAGCCTTTATGCTTCCATCATATCCAATGACCTCTCATCTTATAAATACAATGGTTCTTTTATTATCGTGTGTTCCAAGGCACAGTGAATTAAAAAAAAAAAATACAGTTCAGTAAGCTTATTGCCATATGCAAGTAAAATCCCCAATTAAGTACTGACTGCATGACAAACAGCCTGCTGAGTCCATATGCAAGTCACCAGGTTTTGGCACCATTTACATGCTGCAGCTGGCCATTAAGGCCCAAAGCAGTCATCACCTCCATCCAGAAACACATAAAATTCTTAATGGATTGGACAGGCTAGATGCAGGAAAAATATTCCCAATGTTGGGGGAACCCAGAACCAAGGGTCACAGCTTAAGAATAAGGGGTAGGCCATTTAGGACTGAGACGAGGAAAAACCTTTTCACCCAGAGAGTTGTGAATCTGTGGAATTCTCTGCCACCAAAGGCAGTGGAGACCAATTGACTGGATGTTCGAGAGAGTGTTAGATATAGTTCTTAGGGCTAAAGGAATCAAGGGATATTGGGAGAAAGCAGGAATGGGGTACTGATGTAGGATGATCAACCATGATCATATTGAATGGCGGTGCTGGCTCGAAGGGCTGAGTGGCCTACTCCTGCACAATGTTCCATGTTTCTATGTTTCATGTAGCTATGTTTCTCCCCACTGGTCCATTGTCCAGCATCAGGGCCGTCGCCAACTCCCTCCACTGTTTGGTTCCCTGGTCCTGGTGGGGGGGGGGGGGGGGGGAGAGAAGAGAAAGAGAGAGCCCAAAATGAGTGGCGGATGAGCCAGGCATACTGCCTGCTGAGGTATGGCAGCACCCTGTGGCCATTCGGGAGTTTCTGCCATGCGCAGCATTTTCTGGAGATTGTGAAGATGGTGCAATGTGCATCTCCCCTCCCACCCCCCCCCCCACAAACACTATTGGGCTTTTCTCCTTACAGCAAGGACCCAGTTCTGTTCAGAAAAGGAACATTGTCACTGAATTTAGCCCTCACAAATACCAGCTCTGTAATTTAAAATGGATGCTGCTTAGAAAATAGTGGAGATGGAATTTACTCATTTTGAAAGTGCAGACATGGGAAGCCTATAACCTAAGGAAAAGTGTGACATAGTTACTACCTCCCAGGTGGCTATTTTGAATATGGTGTCCGCTGAAGAAGCTGAATATGCAAGCGGCACAAAATGTTTCCTGCCTTTGCAGACTTGTCAAACAGCCTGGAAGATCAAAGGGGCAGGAAAGAGCCAGGCACCGACTGAATACAGGAATTTGCACAGAGCTTGGAACGCGAACATTCCCACTTAAAAATGGTGCGAAATTTAGTCGGTAAGCTTGTGGATTAAACAGTGATAAATTTCCAGTGGCTGATGCCTCATTTCCCAATGCAAGCAAGCACCATCTGGGTAAAGCATTGGAAGATTTGAATGTCACCCACGCTCAACCTGCTGCCATTGTGGCTGTGGTCATGTTGTTCAAATGGAACTGTAGCATCGCCCACCAGCTCTCGAACAACTGGGGAAGTACAAGAGGCACAATCAAGGGGGGAGGGAGGTCTGGGTCTGTCTGGCATGGCAGTCAGGAACTTTTCACATCTGTTACAGTCTCCCAATCTAGCTCATTGCAGCTATGCACGTTTTATCTGCACTCTCTCAGCAACTATAACACTATAATCTGCAGTCGTTATTTATTCACATCGCACTACATGGGGTGGCACAGTGGTGCAACAGTAGAGTTGCTGCCTTACTGTGTCAGAGACCTGGGTTAGATCCCGACTATGGATGCCATCTGTACGTTCTCCTTGTGACTGCATGGGCTTTCTCCGGGTGCTCTGGTTTCCTCCCATATCCCAAAGACATACAGGTTTGTAGGTCCCATCAGAAACAGTCTCTCAATGTGACAGATGTGTGCTCTCCAAATTGAACTTTATCCTCGACTTGTGCACCAGAGAAAAATATGTAAATTGAAGGTATTCTGAATCCTGGTAAAGATTGTCATCTCTGGGAACCTGTATTCTTGGTCTGTAAAACACAAAATGCTGGAACAACTCAGGAGGTTAGGCATCATCTTTTGAGGTAATGGACAGGTGACGTTTTGTGTCAGGACCTGTGTAGTTGGGGTGGGAGAAATATAGGTGGAAGGGGATGAGGAAAGAGGACAAAGGACAAAGGACATTTATTTGTCACGTACACCAATTGGTGTAGTGAAATTTGTCTTGCCATGCAGCCCACAGATAAAGATAAGACATTAAAGAAATTAACAGTAAACATAAAAAACATCCCCCCACAATGGTTCCCACTGTGAGGGAAGGCACAAAGTCCAGTCCCCATCCCCTTGTCCACCCATAGTCGTGCCTATTGAGGCCTCCGCACTCGCCGCTACGGGGCACAATGTTTCAGGCCCTTCTTCGCCGGGTGATGGTGCTCCGGCGTCGGGAGAATCCTCTCAGCGGCTTGGGACACCTGGAATGGCCGCTTCCTAACTGGAGACCGCGGCTTCCAAAGCCGACAGGCCGCGCTCGATGGAGCTTCACCACTGGCGATCTCGTCGCGAGATCCCAGGTTCCCGGTGAAAAGTTCAGCGCCGCCGCCCGCAGCTGGCCGCTCCACATTCCCGCAGCTCCGCGATGTTCACCTGCGGTCTCAGCATTCCGGAGCTCCAGCGCGGCGACCCGGGCAAGGCATCGCCCGCTCTGCGATGGCGCTCCAGCGCTGTGCCGCCGCCGAAGCCGAGGTTCTGGGCGGTCCCTGACAGGAAACGCCGCTCCAGGCCCGCTGGTAGGCCGCGAGGACGGGTCGACAGTGCAGCCCGGAGAAAAGCTGCCTCTCCGACCAGGTAGGGACCCTAGAAAACAGTTTCCCCCTTCCCTTCCCCACATAAAAAAGGCTAGAACTCCGAAAACAAAAAAAACTCAACTAACTAAAAATAAAAAAAAGAGAGAAAAAACGGAGAGCTGCAGGCTGGGCAGCCATACCCGTACAGGACGGCGCCTCCTAGAGGGATAGGATATTGAGAGAAATGGGTGCACACTGGTATTTGGGGGGGTTGTGGTAGAAATGGTACAGGAAACTAACTGCAATTGGATCTGCTGACAAAGTATTTAAAAACAAAACAGGTAATAGCACTATCATGTTACCACTGGATGCGAGGTGGCACGATGATCTGTCCACTCTGGATGGCCTTAGATGTTTGCTGCCTCCCCAATAATGATAGGCATGCTTGGTGTTGCCAGAAAAGTATTGATGTTGTCCTTCACATCTCTGACATTGGCCTCCAAGTTAGCCAGCAACTTAAAATAAATGGCCAGACCTTCTCAAGCCTGCGTCTACAAATAGAGCAAACGTTTACAGGCAGAATATATGCATCCTTTGCAATGATCACGTCCAAGTTCTGTTAAAGAATCCTTGACCTAAATTACAAACAGTTTCTCTTTCCACAGATGCTGCCTGATCTGTTAAGTGTTTCCAGTATTTTCTGTTTTTATTTCAGGTTTCCAGCACTTGCAATTTTGTTTTGATTTTCATTTACTGGTCAAAGTGTTCTGGCAAGCAAACATTTCCCACGTGTTATTGAGAGGAATGCAAGATGGTTTTACCTTAATCTCCTGAAGGTGGCAAACTCTTTCCAGTTCCACTCTGGCAAGCCGTACTCATCCTTGCTCTCTCTCGCTTCCTTTCACAAATTACAGACTCTTTACCCGCAAAAATAGTGCCGCAAACAGAACATCCAACATTGTGATGACATCTTGAGGATAGATTAACAGCAGAATGACTAAATTGCATTGCTCTGCTGCTGAGATTTACGCACACCCATAATCACATTTGCTTTAAACGACAGCTGCACCCCTCCAAAAGTTCTTCTTCTTCTTATCGAGTCCACACACAAGATTAGAAGTTGTTCAATCAGTAAGTAAGTAAGTTTTATTTATATAGTACGTTTTAAATCAACTCGCGTTGAAACCAAAGTGCTTTACATAAAATAAATAATAAGTTTCCGTACATCCATAGAAAAAGATTAAAAAAAGAAAAATTGACACAACACATTATAGTTCAACACAAACGTTCCCCCCACAACAGAATCAAAAATTTCCACTGTGGGGAAAGGCACCAGAAAGTTTAGTCCTCTTCCTCTGTGACAAATCAGAGCTGAACACACTTCTCAGCATCTGCGTACAATGGCGTCTGTCTTGTCGCTTCTTGTGCATGGTGGTGGAAAGATTGGTGGAAACAGGGCCGCGACGTGAACACTGTTTCCTTGACCCCCCTCCAAAGGTTGACTCTCATGGAATGTTTTGTCTTCTCCTCTATATGAACAAACAGACAATATTGAGTGTCAAGTTCCGATGCTTGGTATCAAGGAATGATACCAAATGTGGGGTGAGAAAACAAAAGGTATAGGCAGTTTGCAAAATACTTGAGCAAAACTGAATGTTCTGGTCCCACTGTATAAGCAACGAGAGCAAGAGGTATTTACCATGTTCCACAGCATTTAACATTAATTGTTTAATCTGGCAACCATGCAAGCTTTAACCATGCAACCTACTACAAAGATTGAAAACGCTTAATGCCATATTTGCAATAAGCAGTCACTGTTGAACTTGATAAACATGAGCACCATGTTATGGCAGGCCAGTCAGGAATATTTAATATTTTTTTTATTATATATGCACAACCCTCAGGCTATCTGTCGTTTCTTAGATGACAAATCTGAGGAATTCTTCAGTTCATCTTTATAAACTGAAGTGCTTGCAAGCGTAGATTTTCCTTTCACAGTGATGAGACATTTTTAAACTGCTGTCTCTTCCAGAAAGCAAACTGCATGCGCACTGGAGCAGAAGACTTTATTGTCTGGGTACTGTGAAGTTAAAGCATTTATTTTGCAAGGCTGCATGAGAAATAAAAGAGCACGTACTGCTGAATAGCATCTTCACATTTAGACCATCGGAAATGAGGTTTACAAGAAAACCAAGTGCTATATATATATATATATATATATATATATATATATATATATATATATATATATATATATATATATATATATATATATATCAAAATGAATGAGGATGGAAGAAATTAGGCAGTGGTTCTTAACCTGGGGGGTCGTTTGGGGCTTTACCGGGGTACATGAATGGGTCATAAATAACATATCCATTTGTTGAGCCCATTCTTAGGAACCTAACAAAGGTATATACCACATACAGTATTTTGTTCGCGTAATCACGTACGTTTGCCAAAATGGTTAAGAACCACGGAATTAGAGCAATCAATTTCCAATATAACAATTCGAACAAAAGGAGTTTTGCAAAAAGCATGTAGATACACGGAACTACAGATGCTAGCTTACAAAAAAATGACAGTGCGCTGGAGTAGTTAGTTAGATGTACCAAGATACAGTGAAAAGCTTTTGTCGCGTGCTAACCAGTCAGCGGAAAGACTACACATGATTACAATCGAGCCATCCACAGTGTACAGATACATGACAAAGGGAATAATGTTTAGTGCAAGATAAAGTCCAGTAAAGTCCAAATAAAGATAGCAACTCAGCAGATCAGGCAGCATTTTGGGAGAACATGGATAGGTGAAGTTTCAGTTTGGGACCCTTCCTCCTGAACCAAATTGTCATCTACCCATATTCTCCGGAGTTGTTGCCTGATCTGCCGAGTTAATTCCAGCACTTTTTCCTCAGTGTCTGAATACGTATAGCTCTAAAACACTCAGGAAGTCATGGACATGGACCACTGTTACTCACCAACATTACTCTGACAGTACCATCTTTACCCACCATCGTAGCAACAAAGGACGAGGGAAGCAGATGCATAGGAACCTCCACCTGCAGCCTGCTCCCAGTCATACACTATCCCAACCTACAATTATGTTACCAGCCTTTCATAGATGCATCAAAGTCTTAGAACTCTACACGTGAGCACTGTGGAATTCCTTCACTGCAAGGCCTGCAACTGTTTAAGACAGTTCACCACCATCTTGTTCAGGGTGGTTAGCTGTGGACAATAAATGTCAATCTTGCCAGTGGCACCCAGCTTGTAAAGTACTTTAAAAACTTAAATTAACACATTAAATTTGTTCATTTGTTAAATTTAAAAAACTTAAACGTTGCTTTTATTGTGTACTGACTCAATGAGGTCTACTATCCTTCAACCTTAATCTTAGTATGATTGTGTCTAATAAACAGCAGGGTCATAAACAAGAATTTTACTGTACTTGGGTACATGTAACGATAAAGCACCATTGAGACTTGAATTGTTCAAAATAGGAATGGCTTTATTCGCTCTTCTGCACAAGTACATGAGAGGCATTCCTTCTCTAAGATTGACATTGAATGTGCTGTGGCATTAGCTCATTCTGAGATTCTCTTGTGGGGGCTGCCATGCATCTTTTGGGTCAAGTAGAGCACTGGCCATGGAACTTGAGTTTCACCAAGGAACCCTCAGAGAGCCCAAGGTGACTGAACAAACTTCCACACATTTCCCATCTCTCAGGCTGGAACTCTGGCCACTCTACCCCCTCACCAGCTAAATGGGACACAAGTGTACCAAAACCATTGAAGACCACAAGGAGTGGTGGAAATACAGATTTTTAATTTAGAATTGCAAAGTTTACTATGCTTCTGCTTAGATTCTAGCAGTTTATATTTTATATACTACCTTTACTTTAGTGATAGAGCATTGAATCATGCCCTTCGGTCGCAATAACCATCAATCACCCACTGATTAGTTTCGTTATTCCACCATTGCATCTACTCCCTACACACTAGGGGCAGTTTATAGAGGCCAATCAACCTACAAACTTGTATGTCTTTGGGATGTGTGAGGAAACCAGAGCACACAGAGGAAACCCACTCAGCAATTGAGCACAGGCTCAAATGCAAGTCTCTGGTGCTGTGCAGCAACCGCTCTACCAGCTGTGTCTCCGTACTAAAGTTAATTTTTGACTAGGCCGAAGTGATTGCAATTGTTCATGTCCAGAGCAGCAGAGTAGAGATGAGCAGGAAACTCTTATCAAAGCAAGATATGATTTATTTAATTCTCTATTTATTGTGTTCGTTTGTAATTCAATCACGTCATTCAAACCAAGGATGGTCAAAGACATAGATACATAGATACATAGAAAATAGGTGCAGGAGTAGGCCATTCGGCCCTTCGAGCCTGCACCGCCATTCAATATGATCATGGCTGATCATCCAACTCAGTATCCCGTACCTGCCTTCTCTCCATACCCCCTGATCCCCTTAGCCACAAGGGTCACATCTAACTCCCTCTTAAATATAGCCAATGAACTGGCCTCAACTACCCTCTGTGGCAGAGAGTTCCAGAGATTCACCACTCTCTGTGTGAAAAAAGTTTTTCCTCATCTCGGTCTTAAAGGATTTCCCCCTTATCCTTAAGCTGTGACCCCTTGTCCTGGACTTCCCCAACATCGGGAACAATCTTCCTGCATCTAGCCTGTCCAACCCCATAAGCATTTTGTACGTTTCTATAAGATCCCCTCTCAATCTCCTAAATTCTAGCGAGTATAAGCCAAGTCTATCCAGTCTTTCTTCATATGAAAGTCCTGACATCCCAGGAATCAGTCTGGTGATCCTTCTCTGTACTCCCTCTATGGCTATAATGTCCTTCCTCAGATTTGGAGACCAAAACTGTACGCAATACTCCAGATGTGGTCTCACCAAGACCCTGTACAACTGCAGTAGAACCTCCCTGCTCCTATACTCAAATCCTCTTGCTATGAAAGCCAACATACCATTCGCTTTCTTCACTGCCTGCTGCACCTGCATGCCTACTTTCAATGACTGGTGTACCATGACACCCAGGTCTCGCTGCATCTCCCCATTTCCTAATTGGCCACCATTTAGATAATAGTCTGCCTTCCCATTTTTGCCACCAAAGTGGATAACCTCACATTTATCCACATTTATTAAGACACACCAACAAATGCAAATACTCAGATTCCAGGTGAAGCACCAATTCACTTGTATCGCTTCCAATTTAGTGGTCATAATATGGTCTGTTTTTAGAGAAAACAAACAAATGATCAAGTGCCCACATCACAGAACACTTTCAGTCGGCTAGAATGATCCGGGGCTTCCTCACACTTGTCACTTCAATTTCATGTCTAACTCTAATCTCAATTTGTGGCTTTTACAGTTCCAACTCTGTGCAAGCTGGGCTGCTTTGTTACAAGGTCATTGATCCGAAACATTAACCGCTACACAAATAATACCCGACCTGCTGAATAGTGCTAGTCTTCTCAGGTTACAAGTATCTTGAGTATTTTGCACAATTTAGTTCAGGCATTTCTTCTGGTTTCATTTACCTTCTATTATTTAGATTTCTTCTTAAAAGAAATGCGATTAGTCAGCCTCTCAGTGCATCTCTGTCACTGATGACATTCATCTCAGTTTCCATCCAGTCACAGCCACTATTTTCCAAAATGTTGCAAAATGATCACCCATCTGAAGTATTAATGCCACTTCTCTCTCTAGAAATGTCCCTGCCTTGCTGACTTCAGTAAATATCACAATTTGCTACCCGACTATTCAGAAATCCCAACACTACAGCATTTGGGTCACCAGTTGGTATTTCCCTCAATCCAGAATTTCATTGACTTCACAGGAAATTTATTGCAATACCATACAATAGCTTAAGGAAATACCAATTAAAAGTGTGTTGGAAGTAATATCTAATAGTCCATAAAAATGACCAAAATACACATCATGCCAGATTTTAAGTTTTATTGTGGTTCCAGCATTCCGTTTTTATTAAGAATTATTAAGTACTTTAATCATGTGGTCATTGAAAACATTGACATTTCTGCTAGTATTTAAAATTACTTATGTCAAATTAATGTGGTACAATTTCTCAAAGGTGTTCAGGAGAGTTTGCTCCAGCTATATGTAGACGTTCCCACACATGAGGGCAACACTTGATCTAGTCTTGGGAAATTGGGATGGGCAAGTGAATGAAGTGTTTGTGGAGGAGCCTTTTGGGACCAGTGATCACTGTTTGATTAGTTTTAAGATAGTTATGGACAGGGACAGAGAGGGCCCATGTGTTAAAATGCTCAATTGGGGCAAGGCCAACTTTGAGGGTATGAGAGGGTCTCACTCAAATTGATTGGAGCAGGTTAGTTGAGGGGAAAGGAACATCAGCCAAGTGGGATGATTTTTAAAGTGTGTTGATAAAAGCTCAGGATATGTATGTCCCTGTTAGAGTCAAGTGCAAGGCCGGCAAATGTAAGGAAGCTTGGCTGACGAGGGAAATTGAGGCATTTGTCAAGAAAAGGAGGACGCATGGGACAGGTATAGGCTGCTGGGATCATGTGCATCCTTGGAGGAGTTTCAGGAACTAAGGAGTAAACTAAAAAGGGGCCAGGAGATAGCTCTGGTAGATAGCATGAAGGACAATCCCAAGTGATTTTATAAATACAAATGGGGAAAAGAGTAACTAGAGAGCGTGTGACCCCTCAGGAATCAAAGTGGTTACCTCTGTGTGGAGCCACAGGAGATGGGCAAGGTCCTCAATGATTATTTCTCCTCCGCACTTATCGAGGATGAAGACTGATGGACGAACGAACATGGAGCTGTCAATGGAAGTGGCTTGAGAGCAGACAGTGTTACCGTAGAAGTACTGAAGGTACAATAGTGTATGAAGGTAGACAAATCTCCAGGGCCTGATTTTATATATCCAAGGACATTGTGGGAAACTAGAGGGAAATTGTGGAAACACTGATTGAAACTTACGAGTCATCTTTAAATACAGGAGAGGTGCCAGAAGACTGGAGGGTGGCAAATGTGGTGCCTCTTTTCAAGAAGGGCTGCAGGGGAAATGCTGGGAACTATAGGTCAATGAGCTTAACATCGGTAGTCAGAAAGTTACTAGAGAGTATTCTGAGGGATAGGATATACATGCATTTAGACGGACAAGGGCTGATTAGGGATAGTCAGCATGGTTTTGTACATGGGAGGTCGTGTCTCCCAAACCTGATTGAATTTTATAAAGACGTGACAAAAATTTAGATGAAGCCGGATCTGTGGATGTTTTATACATGGACTTCAGCAAAGCATTTGACAAGGTTCTGCATGGTAGGTTGCTCTGGAAGGTTAGATCACATGGGATCCAAAGAGAGTTAGCTGAATGGATAGAAAATTGGCTTCATGGAAGGAAGCAGAGGGCGATGGTGGTGAGGTTGCATTTAGAATATTGTGTTCAGTTCTGGGCACCATGTTATAGGAAAGATGTTGTCAAGTTGGAAAGGGTACAGAGAAGATTTATGAGGATGTTGCCAGGACTAGAGGGTCTGAGCTATAGGGAGGTTGAGTCAGCTGGGACTCCAATCCTTGAAGCGCAGGAGAATGAGGAGTGGTCTTATAGAGGTATATAAAATCATGAGAGGAATAGATTGGGTAAATGCACAGTGTCTCTTGTCCAGAGTTTTATTGTGAAGCTATGGCCTCTGGTCCGAGACTTGTCCGATTTGGGGGAGTCCAGAACAAGGGGTCACAGTTTAAGGATAAAGGGGAAATCTTTTAGTACCGAGATGAGAAAAACGTTTTTTACACAGAGAGTGGTGAATCTCTGGAATTCTCTGCCACAGAATGTAGTTGAGGCCAGTTCATTGGCTATATTTAAGAGGGAGTTAGATGTGGCCCTTGTGGCTAAAGGGATCAGGGGGTATGGAGGGAAGGCAGGTACGGGATACTGAGTTGGATGATCAGCCATGATCATATTGAATGGCGGTGCAAGCTCGAAGGGCCGAATGGCCTACTCCTGCACCTATTTTCTATGTTTCTATGTTTCTAAACTCCAGCAAGTACAAGCCCAATGCAGTCAAATGCTCATCATATGTCAACCCAATCATTCCTGGGATGATTCTCGTAAAACCTTCTATAAACCCTCTCCAATGCCATCTAAACTTCTGACAAGTCCTGAGACCACAATTACATGAGCTCACTGAATCCATCATGAGGCATCATAGTTGCAAGAACAAATGCATATTGGTCAAGTGGCTCATTAGTTGCTTGAGAGACAATAAAAGGGATTGTTGCTGATGGTAAGTGAATAAGAGCTTGCGAAATCCCGTCCAAACAAAAATCACAATGTAAAGTTAGATTCTCCTTGGATTTCTCTTCCACTTTGTTCATACTTGATTAAACAAAAATGATATTTTGGTCTGTTTTCAGTAGAAACCTGACATCAAACTTGCATTCTAGGCTGAATGTCAAAACTCATCCTGCATTATAAGTGTTAAATTTGCAGCAAGTGACACAAGCATGTTGAATTTAAATTCCAATTACACATCACTCGAATCATTTTAGGTTAAACGCTCAGAGAATTTACAGAATAAATATTGGCAGAATGCTGGCGAAGTCTGAAGTAGAACCAGAAAGGTACCATTCTTCATTGGAGGTCTTCCTCACAATTGCAGCTGCAAGTGAACAGGAAGTGTATATTGGGGCGGCACAGGTAATAGCACTGTTATGTCACAGCTCCAGAAACCCAGCTTCAATCCTGATCTCCAGTGCTACCCGAGGAGACTAGAATCCAGAGCAAAGGAGAAAAAAAATGGAGGTACTGAGCAGGATAAGCAGCATCTGTTGAGGCAAAGGGATGACCAAAAGTGTCAGGTCAAGACTGCATTTCCCTAAAGATCTGCAGGCTGTAAAAGATTAATGGCCACTAAATGATCTCAAGTGTTTACAATCTGGAGAGAGGGCAATTGAAGGCAAAGCAGGGAAAGTAATAAGAGTTATGGTAGGATTACAGTTGTGCAGAACCTTGAGGCCACACTTGGAGTGTTGTGTACAGTTCTGAGGGAATGATGAGAGAACAATGGAAAGATTCAGTAGGACGTTGCCTGGAATGGAGGTTATAAAGGAGAATGCAGAGTCTGGGATTTTTCTCACTGGAATATTTGATGTTGAGAGGCGACCCAAGAGGATTACAAAATTAGACAGGGGATAGACAGGGTAGGTAGGCAAATTTCCACAGAGCAGTCTTGGACTAGAGGGCAGCAATTTTAAAGTGAGGGAAGAAATTTAAAAGGAGATCTGAAGGGTCGGTATTTCACATAGGGTGGTGAATTTATGGAACAAGCTGCCCAAAACTGATGCAATTACAACATTTGGAGTTTGGTCAGTTACTTGGATAGGAAAGGCAGAAATCATGACCCAATGTGGGCAAATGGGGTTTGTCAAGATAGGCATCCTGGTCAGCATGCATGAAGAGGGCCAAAAGAAGGCATTTCTGAACAGGAGTGAGCGTTTGATAATCAGCATTACTTTAGTAGTCTGAAGGGGGCATTTCCTTCCTGCATTTCACACAACTTGTACATTCATGTGCATATGATCACCCATGATCATATTGAATGGCAGTGCTGGCTCAAAGGCCGAATGGCCTACCCCTGCACCTATTTTCTATGTCTCTATGTCTCTATTCTTGCCCAATCAACTGGCTACAGATAAGAGCAGACATTAACCCCCCTCTAAATTCTGTACAGCTTCTTTACTGAGCATTAACAAGGCAACGAGCTATTGACAAACATCCAAGAAGTTTTTCCATGCATGCGGTTCAACTCAAGCCCCCCAGATATGAGCCTGCGCACAGCTTCAAAGTTTGACCAGAATATTTTACATTAATTTCTTAGTGTAGGTCAGGCACGTGCCGTGAGTAATTACTCAGGGTAGGCAGTGAGTCGGCTTTAAAAAAAAAAAAAACTTAAACCGGGCATGCGCAGATTGTTCTCTCCGTAAAAATAAAACATTTAAATTAAAAAACAGTAGCAATTCAATTTGCCCAAGGCTTCCAAGTCTCCTTTATTCTGAATTACTAAATGGGAGGGGGGGGGGGGGGGCTGAATCGTGATGGCAGGTGGAGATGGTGGGAAAAACGGGAGCATAGGGGAAAGTTGAATCAGTTGTCATCTTATTGAATGACAACACTTGTTCAAAGGACCAATTGGGGGGGGGGGGAGTTGGAGTTCCTTTCACAGCGTGTGGAGAGTCTGTGCCAGGGGTAAAGTTGCGGGGAGGGCAGG
Source organism: Malacoraja senta (assembly GCA_038087875.1). Lineage (NCBI taxonomy): Eukaryota > Metazoa > Chordata > Chondrichthyes > Rajiformes > Rajidae > Malacoraja > Malacoraja senta. The sequence goes on from CM075977.1 coordinate 170,707,402, forward strand.
AGTGTTGAGAAGGAGGGGGTCGGGGATAATGCCAGTAACTCACTCACCGCTGCTGCGTGCTCCGGACGCGGAGCCACCGCATTGTAGCCGGGGATAGAAGCAGCTCGGGTAGTTGTGAGTGGCTGCCGGGACCCGACAGCAGAACTGGCTGCCACTTCAGCTCCTTCTGCCAGCCCGCTCACCTCTGGCAGCTCTCCGTCTGAACACCTCTCATCTGCCGCTCGCCGACTTCGCTCATGTCAGCCGCTTCCCGCAAATCCTTAAATTCCCACAGCCGAGTAACCTCAATCGCGCTGTCGGAATTTAAGGATTTGCGGGAAGCGGCTGACATGAGTGCGGCCAGCGAGTGGCAGGAGAGAGGTTTTTAGATGGAGAGTTGCCAGAGGTGAGCGGGGGCCGGCAGATGGTGCTGAGGTGGCAGCCTGTTCCGCTGTCCGGCCCGGCGGCCGCTCACAGCCACCTGAGCTACTTCTCCCCCCCGGCCTCAATGTGGTGGCATTGCACGCCTCCGTGCAAGGAGCGTCGCAAGTGGCATGATCCCGACCCCCTCCTTCATAACACTCCTACCCTCCCCGCAACTTTACCCCGGGCCAGACTCCCCAAACGCTGTGAAAGGAACTCTTCCCCCCCCCACCCCCACCCCGGGAAATACGGTATTTAAAAACATATAGCACCAAGAAATGTACTTACCACATTATTGGTACACGAACTCCATGCTTCTCTCTTTGTTTCCTAAGATACTCTTCAGATAATGGCAATCCATATTTGAAAAACCCGCCAAGAAACTTGCGGTGCGCATGCGCAGTAGGCTGCTGCGCATGCGAAGTACAGCAAAGGCAGAATTTCTGCTGCCTTCAGCCCCACTTGTCATTGACGGCTTGAAGCAGCGCTGACAGCACGTGGGCTGCATAGACCTTCGCGTGTTGTAAATGCTGCGGGTGAAAGGCACGGAGAATTATGCCTACCTAAGAGATCGATCTCTTAGATAGGCATAATTCTCCCATGCCTTTACTATTTATATTTAGTAATTACCATTTTATAATTTTAGTCAGGGTAGGCAGTGCCTACCTTGCCTACCCTGACGGCACGTGACTGGTGTAGGTGCTCTGAATTATGCCACTATTAATACAATGCCTTCTGAGGATGGACTTCATTATTTCTTATTGATACATGTGGCAGAATTTCAGAGACATTGCCTTTCACACTGGATGCCATGTACTTGCACATCGCGTGCTAAAGGAATACAAGAATGTCTTGTACAAAATGCAGTCATATCCAAGCAAAATTATCTCAACCTGATCATTCTCAACTAGCAAAGACTGATGTTTTGCCAGGAATTTTAGACCAATGTCTCACAAAGCAAGGGAGCAAAATAAAAACAGATCAACAATAGATTCATGAATGTGATGGAAGAAATCATTTGAAGTCCCTTCAGTATTGGCGATATGGTTGCTAAGGAACAAAAACTTGAATTAGTACAGCATTTTTAATGTGAAGAAACATTCAAAGGCATTCCATACAAACAGGAAAACAGTACATTTCAAAAGATAAAAGAACAACAAAAATATTTTGGGAGAATAAAAGGTTTTACATGTTGGAACTTTTGGAAGGGAGATCGAGAGTCTAATGAGATGCTGCCGTTTCCAATATCAAAACACAAGATTGTAGATTGAGGAGCAACCAGTTTATATATAGCATATTTGAAATAGAAGAACATCATTCAAGACTTCATATGTCTTTTGGGACCAAGTTCGTCATTGAGTCACAATGATACAAGGATGGGTGACTTGCATCTTAAAGAGGTAGTGTTATAGGAGCTTCTTAAAAGGAGAGAATGGATGAAAAGCACATATTTAGGAAGGGACATCATGACGATTTGACAGATAACATTGGGCTGGAGAGACATGTGACAGAACGCATGTGGGGTCTCAAGGATTAAGATCTGAAACTTAATTGCAAACCACAATAGGTCAAAGGAAACAAATGCTGGATATGTGACAGGGCTGTGGACAATAAGCAAGTTCGGTATTCCGACAGTGCATGCCCAGGTCAGAGGTCACTCGAGAAAAAAAAATTCTCAGCAGCTGAGCTGCTGCGTGCATACAGACCTGCGTTTCATCCGTAGTCAGGGTCGAACCGGGTCTCCAGCGCTGCAAGCGCTGTTGAATTGCTACTGGAATTAGCAACACTATTTCTCCCTTCTCCACTGTTCCATGCAGAAATCTCAGCAGTGACATTCTAATGAATCACGATCCGGTCCCCGTCAGCCTGGGTATATGGGTTCCATTCTCACTCGGGCTGCCCTCCTGGGTTTTATAGTGTTAATATACAGGGGCGAATCACGCACCCCTCTCCTGCATAACTCCAGGAGGCAGATATGTGAGTGGAGTCATACTACCGTTGCCGTCCCCTCCAGAGTGTCCCATCGCAATCCGGGGGCGGCAGATGTCCGGGATGACCCTGGACTGATGGGACACCAGCCCGGAGCTGTGGCGGCCCCAGGCTTACAGCCAGCGCGGAGAAGAGGTAACTCTAGCTCAACTCTGCTCCAACTCCTGAAGAACCCGCTCCCCGACAGGCCGGGCACCTCTCGCCTTATCCAGTGGCTGTCGGTTAACCCCCTCGGTGCTGGCGAAAGCCAAGCACCAGTCATCAACGGGGATTCACACAAAATGCTGGAGTAACTCAGCGGGTCAGGCAACATCTCTGGAGAAGGGTCTCGACCCAAAACTACACCTATTCCTTTTCTCCAAAGATGCTGCCTGTCCCGCTGAGTTACTCCAGCAATTTGTGTGTATTCCCGTTGATGACTGGTGCTTGGCTTTCGCCGGCGCCACAGGGATTAACCGACAGCCACTGGATAAGGTGAGAGGTGCAGCTAATGGTCCCCAGCCTGTCGGGGAATGGGTTCCTCGAGAGTTGGAGCAGAGTTGAGCTGGAGTTTGCGCTTCTTCTCCACACTGCCTGTAAGCCTGGGGCCGCCACTGTTCCGCGACGGTGTCCCGTCAGTCCAGGGTCACCCGGACAAGCGCAATTCAACAGCGCTTGCAGTGCTGGAGACCCAGGTTCAATCCTGACTACGGATGAAACGCAGGTCTGTACGCACGCAGCAGCTCAGCTGCCGAGAATGTCGCCCCGCTGGTCCAGTCTCTCCCCGTCTCCCACTCGCATCTACCCTCTCTCTCTCTCGGTCTCTGTTACACCCGGCTCTCCTGTTACCTGGCACCCCCGATCGTCAGATTAAATATATTTTTACACATAAATTATGAATAAAGATAAGTAAATATATATATATATATATATATATATATTTTTTTTTTAAATTTTATTATTTTTTTCTTAGAAGTATTGTACAGTACAGTGATCTCCAATAAACATAAGGTTATACTTTTCTTGTACCACTTCTTATTTTAAACTTTAATAAGAGAAAGGATAGAAAGAGTTAGTAAAGATAGTAAGTGAGTGATTGAAAGAGTGGTCCAGGAACACCCATATGGACCTAAACCACAAGAAATAGTTTTTTTAAAAAGGGAAAAACCAAAAGCAGGAAAAAGAAGAAAAAAAAAGTAAGATAAGATAGGACAATATAAAAGGGATGTACCTACTTCATATCTTTACTCACCCCTCGCCAGGTCCTGAAACCGTTTATTGTCAACATTTTGTTGCACCCTATATTTGTAATAAGTCGATAAATGGAGGCCAAATCTTTTGGAATTGGTCTGGTTTACCTGCTAAGAGGAATCTCATATCTTCTAGGTGTAACAGTTCCGACATATTAGAAATCCACGTTTTTGTCGTTGGCGTGGGAGCGTTTTTCCAAAATTTCAGTATAAGTTTTTTTGCCGTTAATAAGCCATAATTAAGAAAGCTCCTTTGAAACGAAGTCAGCTCCAAACTGGCTTCGATTGTTCCAAAAATGATCAGTTCTGCATTAGATTTCAGTTTTATTTTAAATAATTTCGTGAAAATTTCAAAGATTTCATTCCAAAATTTTTGGATTTTTATACAAAAAACAAAAGAATGTGCTATAGTTGCTTCTTGGGTTAGACATTTATCACAGATAGAAGAGACATTTGGGTAAAATTTACTTAATTTAGCTTTTGAATAGTATAATCTATGTAACATTTTAAATTTAATTATATGTCTTACGTTAATCGAGCATTTATGCACATATAACAGGTGTTTATCCCAACTCTCTTTCGAGATTTTTATAGCCAATTCTTGTTCCCAATCTCTTCTAATCCTATCAGATGATGGAATTTCTATGTTTAAATTGGTATTATACAGGTATGATATTAAATTAGTTGATTCCGCTTTTATATTCATTATCTCGTCTAATAGGTCTGGAGACATATTTTGATATTCTCGTGTATATTTTTTCAAACAGTCACGTATTTGAAAATATTTAAAATATTGATTACTACTCAAGTTATATTTAAGTTGTAGTTGGTGAAATGTTAAAAAACTTCCATTATCATACATATCTCCAAACATTTTGATTCCTAATCTATCCCAGTTTTTAAAAGATTTATCTATCATAGAAGGTATAAATGTAGGGTTATTCATTATAGGTGAGAGAAGCGATAGATTTCTTAATTTTAAAGTTAATTTTATTTTATTTGTTTCCAAATTCTAATTGTACTATGAATAATTGGATTTTTACTGTATATTGTATTCTTCAATTTTGTTGGTGAGAGAAGGATCGCTCCTATATTAAAAGGGGAACAATCCTCTCTCTCCATTACTACCAATCCACCTGCTGGGCCGAATTGTCCAACAGGTGAATCATATTTTTGACATTTGTGGCCCAATAATAATATAAAAAATTAGGGAGTGATAATCCGCCAGATTATTTAGGTTTGCACAGATGTCTTCTTTGGATTCTGTGGTATTTATAGTCCCATATAAAATTTGTAATATCAGCATCCAGTTTATAAAAAAAAAATGTGGGTAAGTATATCGGTATTGACTGGAATAGATATAACATTTGTGGTAAAAAGATCATTTTTATAGCATTTATTCGGCCTATAAGAGACATCGGGAGAGTTTTCCAGAATTTAATCAGTATGTTTAGTTTATTGAGTAAGGGCATATAGTTTGCATTAAATAAAGATTTATATTTTCTAGTAATTTCAATTCCCAAATATTTAAATTTTTCTGAAGCGATTTTAAAAGGGAATTTTAACAGGTGTGTTGGGTCTTGGGTTTTATCGTCATAATTTCGCTTTTATTCCAATTTATTCTATATCCTGAAAAGGATCCAAATTCCTCTATTAAATTTAATATATTTGGTATACTGATTTGTGATTTTGTGATATATAGTAGTACATCATCTGCGTATAATGATATTTTATTATTTGAATATTTTGTATTATAACCATGGATGGTCGGATGTATTCTAATACTTTCCGCTAACGGTTCTATTACAAGAGCAAATAGCAGAGGTGATAGTGAACATCCCTGTCTATTTCCCATTGATAATTGAAATTTCGGGGACAAAATATTATTAGTTAATATTCTGGCAGTAGGCCTATCATATAATAATTTTACCCAAGCGATAAAATTCTCTCCCATTTGAAATTTTTGCAATACTTTGAGAAGGTAATCCCATTCCACTTGATCGAATGCTTTTTCTGCGTCCAGTGAAATAATTGATAAGTCTTGTTCTTCGGTTTTATATGAATGCATTATATTAAACAGATGTCTCAGATTATTGCATGAGTATCTCTTGGGTATAAACCCCGTTTGATTCGGATTTATTAATTTACTAACAGAATTACTTAATCTTCTAGCTAATGTTTTCGCTAATATTTTTTGATTTGTATTTAACAGCGCAATAGCTCTATAAGAACCCGGGTCTTCTAAATCTTTACCTTTTTTAGGTATAAGTGTAATCGTTGATTCCGCTAGTGTTTCTGGAAGTGTATGTTCTTTAAAAGCATATGTATCCATTTTATGTAGTAATTATCTCGTAGAATCTTTTATAAAATTCATTACTAAAACCATCTGGTCCTGGTGTTTTTCCATTCTTTAATGTATTTATTGTTTCTTCTATTTCCTTAGTTGAGATTTGTGCACCTAATTCCTCTTGTTCGATCAAATTGAGTTTTGGGAGATTACAATTATCCAGGAACTCTATAACTTTGGTACTATCTGCTAACGCTTTAGATGTGTATAAATGTTGATAAAATTGAGCGAATCTTTCATTAATATCCTTAGGTAGTGTTAACAATTCCCCTTTGTCTGATTTAATCTTTAAAATCGTGTGATCTTTTTCCCGTTTCTTCAGTTGTCGGGCCAAAATTTTGTGTGGTTTATCCCCAAATTCAAAATTTTCCTGTTTTGTAATTTGAAATAATCTAATGACATTTGCTGATAATATTTTGTTTAATTTAAATTTCAATATTGTTATTTTATTATGTTTATCTATAGTTGGCTCTTTAGCATTATCTAATTCCAATTCTCTAATTCGTTCTTAGAAAATATTTCAAACACATGTAATATTTCTTATTCCAGTAGCAAACACATTAAGGATTAAATGAAAATAATAAACTCTTTAACTTTTGAATATCTCATAATTCCAGATTAATGAACTGAACTAGAACTGGGATTGTGCAAGTAGTGTGTGAACAGCAGAACTAGAAAGGAAGCTATTGAGTTGACTGAATTCCAGATTAATTCATTGGTAGAATGGTTAACAATTTATACACAGTTTATACAGCTTCGTTCGCTTTTTCTTTATCACAAATGACCTTTGACAAATCCCATGATTCCTTGTGTTTTTCAGAATACCGAACTCGCTTATTGGAATTTCTGAAGTAAAAACAGGAAACAATCTGAGAGCGCACTGGAGTAGCAAAGACAAGTCACATTGAGCTAATTGTCGTTTGCACAAGTGCGGTGAGGTACATTGAAATGCCTGTTCGCAACAGAGGCACAGCAACTCGGACAACACACAATTTGCACAAATTCTTCCATACAGTAAAAAATATTCAAAATATTAAATCAAAAATATTATAAAACAGATCCATGGTCGTGCAAGAGGTGGACGGGGGTATTCCACACAGAGGCAGGATCAAGATTTGCTGGCTTGTTCAAGAACATGTAGATTGTAGGAAACTAGCCATTCCCAGATCTGGTGGAGTGGGACTTCAGGCTTTTGTACCTCCTGCCTGACAGTAGCAGTGAAAGGACATGACCCAGGTGGTGGTGATCCTTGATGAATCATGCAACCTGCTTGGGGCAGTACCTAATGTAGATGCTTTCAATGGTAGGGAGGACTGTACCCAGGATGTACCAGGCAGAGACTAATTTTCTTTGCTGATGATAATGCACGACTAAAAATATTAAAGCAAATATTTGACAATAGAGTTGTCCTGGCTATCAATAGTCTCAACAAAATGAGAGAGGTAATGAATGCATTGGGAATGAGTGGAATTTGTAATAAACAGAAAGGGTTTGGCCTTTTTCATTGCTAATATAGTTAGACCATAACTCATCTAAGACACTGACAAAAGGGTTGCAAAATTATAAGGCTAACAAGAGACGAGGAACAGAATGAATGCACAAGTGTTTAGATAATCTGTGGCTTCAAATGAAGTTACTATTTAGATAAGTTGAGGGGGAAGTAGAAGAAGCCAAGAACAGATCCTTAATGTCACCAAAGGGAAGGATAAACTAAAGAGAAACACCAGCTATATTGACAGCAAATGTGCAAAGAGATTCAAGGAATGAGACTGGACTCAAGTGGTCCAGAAAGAAAGTGGTATCAGTGGAGACGGTCGAATGTGGTCCTTTAGGGTCCGATTGTAAAGTGCGTATCACTGATCACAATTCATCATGTTTACACAATAGCTATATTGCATATGAATGGGAATTGATTATTCATTTTATCATTTAGTTTGAATCGTCTTGCATACATGCATATTATCTGTTCTCACACAAGAATAACTAACTGAAGAGCAGTACATTTGGAATTTTCTCCCAGTGTTGTATTGTCTCAGGAGAGAAAAAAAATGAAATAATCACAAAATAAAGGGTCCAAAAATTGAAATCAAGAAGTAACAGTGATCACCAACACAGACTTTTAGCAATTACAAATTTAAGAGGAACAAATTGAAAATCCATGACACTCGAGTGTATCGACTCAAATTAGCTTTAAAAAAGGACACCAGGGCTAGAAATTCAACTTGGATGATACTGGAAAACAGATGCTTTTACAAAAGGCGCCCATTAACCTCATCAGCAAAATCCAGTTCTCACGAGGCCAATAAATGGGAACATGCATGGCATATAGAAAACAGCCAATTTGATCTATGCAGATAGATGATGCGAATTTGAGGTTCTTGAGCAATGCACTTTCAATGCCATCAATCTTACCAAATAAAAAGGTAACCAAGACGAAAAATATTTGCAACTTGGGATGCTATTTCTTGCCATCAATCAACGTTTGAAGCTCTTTGCGAATTTGAACTGCAGAGTAGAAACATAGAAACATAGAAAATAGGTGCAGGAGTAGGCCATTCGGCCCTTCGAGCCTGCACCGCCATTCAATATGATCATGGCTGATCATCCAACTCAGTATCCTGTACCTGCCTTCTCTCCATACCCCCTGATGCCTTTAGCCACAAGGGCCACATCTAACTCCCTCTTAAATATAGCCAATGAAGTGGCCTCAATTACCCTCTGTGGCAGAGAGTTCCAGAGATTCACCACTCTCTGTGTGAAAAATGTTTAGATAATAGTCTACCATTTAGATAATAGTCTACTTTCCTGTTTTTGCCACCAAATTGGATAACCTCACATTTATCCACATTATACTGCATCTGCCATGCATTTGCCCACTCACCCAGCCTATCCAAGTCACCTTGCAGCCTCCTAGCATCCTCCTCACAGCTAACACTGCCCCCCAGCTTCGTGTCATCCGCAAACTTGGAGATGTTGCATTCAATTCCCTCGTCCAAATCATTAATATATATTGTAAATAGCTGGGGTCCCAGCACTGAGCCTTGCGGTACCCCACTAGTCACTGCCTGCCATTCTGAAAACGACCCGTTTACTCCTACTCTTTGCTTCCTGTTTGCCAGCCAGTTCTCTATCCACATCAATACTGAACCCCCAATACCGTGTGCTTTAAGTTTGTATACTAATCTCTTATATGGGACCTTGTCGAAAGCCTTCTGAAAGTCCAGATATAACACATCCACTGGTTCTCCCTTATCCACTCTACTAGTTACATCCTCGAAAAATTCTATAAGATTCGTCAGACATGATTTACCTTTCGTAAATCCATGCTGACTTTGTCCAATGATTTCACCACTTTCCAAATGTGCTGCTATCCCATCTTTAATAACTGACTCTAGCAGTTTCCCCACTACCGATGTTAGACTAACTGGTCTGTAATTCCCCGTTTTCTCTCTCCCTCCCTTTTTAAAAAGGGGGGTTACATTAGCTACCCTCCAATCCTCAGGAACTACTCCAGAATCTAAGGAGTTTTGAAAAATTATCACTAATGCATCCACTATTTCTGGGGCTACTTCCTTAAGTGCTCTGGGAGTAATTTGCATTTGAAAAATTATAGAGTAAATAAGCTTGATGGTGCCATATTCGCAACAGCTGGTACTCCATATTAGAAAGGCTGAGGGAGGTTTCATCTACAGGTCCTTCTGGAGGCTGGCTGTACAACCCCAAATACCTGTGTTGCATTCTGCTGAGGGACAAAAGGTTGAACTGGCCAAACAAGAGCCAGAACAAAACAAGCCGCGATCTGGGATATAGTCATTGACCCAAGAAGCTGTTCATACAATTATTATCTTTTGCGTGGGGCCAAATTATACATTGCAAGGTGCCAAAGGCAGGGCATGTCCCTGCATAGGCATGAGAATCAGTGGCTAATTCATTAGGAGTGGTGGGCACATTTGAGCTTCCTTTACAAATATAAATGAACTCTCATACATGATACATCAAGTACCCATACTAAGCTATTAAATAGCTTATGCTGATCTAGAGAGGAATAAAATGTTTGAAATCAGAACCCGTGATGTTATGATATTCTTCCACATAAATGCTATCTGTACAATTAAAATTCAAATACTCAATAGTCTGTGACGTACCTTTAAAGAAAAGTACCGTTTTAGATTTATCCTGATAAACAAATAAGACAAACAAATGCAGCATGATTTATAAACATGCTTTATACATTATGCTTTTGCAATGAGACAGTTATTCAGCAAATCCCTTTTTGCTAGAAATTTTGGAACAGATGGACTATGTGACTGATGATTCAATAATGGCACTCATTAAAAATCTGCCTGCTTTTAAGAATGAGATGGTTTTGTCATTGTCAGCACACAGTTAATTAAGTTTTGTGTTGATTTCCTGTGACTATCTACCATCAAGAGACAGCGTCTTAAATTTAGCCGAGTAGTCACATCATCCCTCCGACAATCAATAAGGGTAGCCAGTGCCGTTGGTGGATTGGTTCATAGCCAGCCAACAATCCTCTGGCTCGGCTTATACTCGCTAGAATTTAGGAGATTGAGAGGGGATCTTATTGAAACTTACAAAATTCTTATGGGGTTGGACAGGCTAGATGCAGGAAGATTGTTCCCGATGTTGGGGAAGTCCAGGACAAGGGGTCACAGCTTAAGGATAAGGGGGAAATCCTTTAAAACGTTTTCACACAGAGAGTGGTGAATCTCTGGAACTCTCTGCCACAGAGGGTAGTTGAGGCCAGTTCATTGGCTATATTTAAGAGGGAGTTAGATGTGGCCCTTGGGGCTAAAGGAATCAGGGGGTATGGAGAGAAGGCAGGTACGGGATACTGAGTTGCATGATCAGCCATGATCATATTGAATGGCGGTGCAGGCTCGAAGGGCCGAATGGCCTACTCCTGCACCTATTTTCTATGTATCTATGTTTCTATTAAAACAACAGAAAAAATTTGTTTCACTCAATTTATCCCTTCCTGTAGCCTGGTATCCCTCCAGGGGAAGCAAGATTGGAGGGTAGCAAACGTAACCCCACTTTTTAAGAAGGGAGGGAGAGAGAAAACGCGGAATTACAGACCAGTTAGTCTAACATCGGTAGTGGGGAAACTGCTAGAGTCACTTATTAAAGATGGGATAGCAGCACATTTGGAAAGTGGTGAAATCATTGGACAAAGTCAGCATGGATTTACGAAAGGTAAATCATGTCTGACGAATCTTATAGAATTTTTCGAGGATGTAACTAGTAGAGTGGATAGGGGAGAACCAGTGGATGTGTTGTATCTGGACTTTCAGAAGGCTTTCGACAAGGTACCACATAAGAGATTAGTATACAAACTTAAACACACGGTATTGGGGGTTCAGTATTAATGTGGATAGAGAACTGGCTGGCAAACAGGAAGCAAAGAGTAGGAGTAAACGGGTCCTTTTCACAATGGCAGGCAGTGACTTGTGGGGTACCGCAAGGCTCAGTGCTGGGACCCCAGCTATTTACAATTTATATTAATGAGCTGGATGAGGAAATTGAAGGCAACATCTCCAAGTTTGCAGATGACACTAAGCTGGGGGGCAGTGTTAGCTGTGAGGAGGATGCTAGGAGACTGCAAGGTGACTTGGATAGGCTGGGTGAGTGGGCAAATGTTTGGCAGATGCAGTATAATGTGGATAAATGTGAGGTTATTCACTTTGGTGGCAAAAACAGGAAAGCAGAATATTATCAAATGGTGGCCGATTAGGAAATGGGGAGATGCAGCGAGACCTGGGTGTCATGGTACACCAGTCATTGAAAGTAGGCATGCAGGTGCAGCAGGCAGTGAAGAAAGCGAATGGTATGTTAGCTTTCATAGCAAAAGGATTTGAGTATAGGAGCAGGGAGGTTCTACTGCAGTTGTACAGGGTCTTGGTGAGACCACACCTGGAGTATTGTGTACAGTTTTGGTCTCCATATCTGAGGAAGGACATTATAGCCATAGAGGGAGTGCAGAGAAGGTTCACCAGACTGATTCCTGGGATGTCAGGACTTTCATATGAAGAAAGACTGGATAGACTTGGCTTATACTCGCTAGAATTTAGGAGATTGAGAGGGGATCTTATAGAAACGTACAAAGTTCTTATGGGGTTGGACAGGCTAGATGCAGGAAGATTGTTCCCGATGTTGGGGAAGTCCAGGACAAGGGGTCACAGCTTAAGGATAAGGGGGAAATCCTTTAAGACCGAGATGAGGAAAAACTTTTTCACACAGAGAGTGGTGAATCTCCGGAACTCTCTGCCACAGAGGGTAGTTGAGGCCAGTTCATTGGCTATATTTAAGAGGGAGTTAGATGTGGCCCTTGTGGCTAAGGGGATCAGGGGGTATGGAGAGAAGGTAGGTACGGGATACTGAGTTGGTTGATCAGCCATGATCATATTGAATGGCGGTGCAGGCTCGAAGGGCCGAATGGCCTACTCCTGCACCTATTTTCTATGTATTTCTATGTAAGTATCCATCCAGGAGGCTGCAAGGTGACTTGGATAGGCTGGGTGAGTGGGCAAATGCATGGCAGATGCAGTATAATGTGGATAAATGTGTTTATCCACTTTGGTGGCAAAAACAGGACTATTATCTAAATGATGGCTGATTAGGAAAAGGGGAGATGCAACGAGACCTGGGTGTCATGGTACACCAGTCATTGAAAGTAGGCATGCAGGTGCAGCAGGCAGTGAAGATAGCGAATGGTATGTTAGCATTCATAGCAAAAGGATTTGAGTATAGGAGCAGGGAGGTTCTACTGCAGTTGTACAGGGTCTTGGTGAGACCACACCTGGAGTATTGCGTAGAGTTTTGGTCTCCAAATCTGAGGAAAGACATTCTTGCCATAGAGGGAGTACAGAGAAGGTTCACCAGGCTTATTCCTGGGATGTCAGGACATTCATATGAAGAAAGGATTGGATAGACTCGGCTTGTACTCGCTAGAATTTAGAAGATTGAGGGGGGATCTTATAGAAACTTACAAAATTCTTAAGGGGTTGGACAGGCTAGATGCAGTAAGATTGTTCCCGATGTTGGGGAAGTCCAGGACAAGGGGTCACAGTTTAAGGATAAAGGGGAAATCCTTTAGGACCGAGATGAGAAAAACATTTTTCACGCAGAGAGTGGTGAATCTCTGGAACTCTCTGCCACAGAAGGTAGTTGAGGCCACTTCATTGGCTATATTTAAAAGGGAGTTAGATGTGGCCCTTGTGGCTAAAGGGATCAGCGGGTATGGAGAGAAGGCAGGTACAGGATACCGAGTTGGATGATCAGCCATGATCATATTGAATGGCGGTGCAGGCTCGAAGGGCCGAATGGCCTACTCCTGCACCTATTTTCTATGTTTCTATGTTTCTAAGTACACTCAAGGGCAGTTATCCAGAAAGAGACCCAACTGAAAGTCCCAACATGAGATTGTCCACTTGTACCTGGAAACTCTGGCACTATCTTGTCTTGCCCCAGGATAGGCTGTTTAATAGCTGAACAGTTGCAGGAGACTTCTCAGACCTGGGACGTGGTGAATGGTTTAGTAATGTTAGGCATTTGGAAATTGAATCCAATCAACATTTTCTCTCTACTACTTTCCTGCTGACCTGGTAGAGGATAGATTTACAGTGTAGATGTAATTTGACCATAGACTAGGATCAGCAGAGGCAATGTACTCTGAAATCATCCTTTTTGTTATGTTTTAATGTACAGTGAAACTGATAATCGGCTCTCCCATTATTTGCAGATCCTGATGGTTTGACTTATGGCTCGCCAGGAGCCCTTACTCCATGCTACTCTTAAACTCACTGGGGGAGCGGGGGGTGGGGCTGCACTCCTCCTAAACGCAGCAGCAGCCCAGCCCATTCGTGTCCCTTGCTTAACTCAGAGTTTCCTTGTTCCGAGTGCCCCTAACTCATCAGGTGCCCAGTTATGCACTATTTAAATCAATGTGTAATAACTATGAATAGTGAATTAAAGTTGGGTATTATAGAATCTAATAGGTCAGAAATTTTACCAATCTGGCACTAAAGCCCCCAGAGTGTCAGATTATTAATGAGTTTTACTGCTGTATCTTTTAGAAGAAACAATTCCCAATAGCTTTCCAGGCATACTGGCTTCCTTTTGCCTACATTGACTGATGCAAGCAGCATAACCAGTAATTAAAAAAAGAAATAGGGACTCAGAGATTAATAACTGGAGGGACAAAAACAATGGAGTAGGTATTCGGGTACAAACACAACAAGTCGAATGTGCTGTCCAATTCAGTGCATGAGCTCCGATCTCAGCAGAACCGAGGATACATAACACTGGAAACCCTATACCCCACAACCTGGGTATAGCAGATGCAGGTTCTGATTCAGTTATGGTGATGTACATGAGGGTGCAATGAAATTCCCGTTTGGATGAAGTTCAGGGTAAAATGAAACTATGCATATATAAATCAATGTATACATCAATACAGCAATGAATGCAAAGCAGCAGAATGATGCAAAGATCGAAGTGCAATCTGAAGTATGCAAAAAAGTAAAATAATCAAATAAGGCAGAATTAAAAGCGAGTAAATAAAAAGGGCGCAGGAGGCCATTCAGCCCTTCGATCCAGCAGCACCATTCAATGTGATCATGGCTGATCATCCACAATCAGTACCCCGTTCCTGACTTCTCCCCTATCCCCTGACTCCACTATCTTTAAGAGCCCTATCCAGCTCTCTCCGGAAAGCATCCAGAGAGCCAGCCTCCATCGCCCTTCGAGACAGAGAATTCCACAGTCTCACAACACAGTGTGAAAAAAATTTCCCTCACCTATTCTAAATGGCTTACCCCTTATTCTTAAACTGTGGCCTCTGTTTCTGTACTCCCCCAACATCAGGAACATGTTTCCTGCCTCCAGCATGTCCAAACCCTTAATAATCTTATATGTTTCAATAAGATCCCCTCTTATCCTTCTAAATTCCAGAGTATACAAGCCCAGCCGCTCCATTCTCTCAGCATATGACAGTCCCGCCATCCCAGGAATTAACCTGGCGAATCTATGTTGCACTCCCTTCAAGAGTCTGATAGCAATGGGGAAGCAGTTGTCCTCAAGTCCAAATATCTGGGCTTTCAAGCTGCAGCTCTTCTTTCAGAAGGTAGAAGACAGAAACGGGAATGGCCAGGGTGGCAGGCATCTTTGAAGATACTTGCAGCCTTTCAGATGCAATGCATCATGAAGATGGACTGGATGAAAGGAAGTGATGAGCCAATGATGGACTGGGCTGTGTTCACCATTCTGCTGGTTTGGGTGGTCAAGAGCAGAATTGTTGCCATACCAGACTGAGATTCCTTCCATCAGAATACTTTCTATAGAGAGTCTGTAGAAGTTAGAGAGAATCATTGTGGACATGCTAAATTATCTCTGGCATTACGGATACTCATGAACATGAAGTCATTGACCCTCTCTACAATAGCACCATTAATGGGGACAGGGCATAGTCCTCCTCCACCACGAGTCCAGCTTCCTTAGGTTACTCAATTAATTTGTCTTAATTATGATGGGGTAGTTGTTGTTCTGACATGATCTGACATGTCCTGATTGGAGAGGCCCAGGAACCGTTGGTGAGGGAGGAGCGGCGTCCGGGCGGTAGGTTTAAAACCCGATCGTGGGGCTTGTTTCCACAGAGGCCCAGGAACCGTTGGTGCGGGAGGAACCCAAATCTGTAACGTTCCACTTGCATTTCACAGTTCAAAACAAGTGGGCTTGAGGAAGCCGCTGATTGGTGGAAGCGGCGGTGAGTGGAGGAAGCTGCTGATTGGTGGAAGCGGACTAGAGGAAGCTGCTGATTGGGAGTCAGATCCCTGCTGATTTCTTCCAGCAGTTTGTATTGTATTGTATTGTACTTTGTATTGTATCCAGGATAAGGGGGCAGAATGAGGGCCAGGGCAGTTTACTGTTCTCGATGTCAGATGTGGGAGGTCATGGAGTCTGATAGCCCTCCAGATGTCCACATCTGCGCCAGGTGCGTTGAGATGGGGCTCCTAAGGGACCATATTAGGAACCTGGAGCAGCAGCTCGATGACCTCCGTCTGGTCAGGGAGAGTGAGGAAGTCATAGAGAGGAGTTACAGAGAGGTGGTCACTCCAAGACCACGGGAGACAGACAAGTGGGTCACAGTTAGGAGGGGCAAGGTGCAGAGGCAGGGACTAGAGAGTACCCCAGTGGCTGTACACCTTGGCAATAAGTACTCCTGTTTGAGTACTGTTGGGGGGGACAGCCTACCTGGGGGTAGCGACAGCGACTAGGCCTCCGGTACAGAGACCGGCCCTGTTGCTCAGAGGGGTAAGGAAAAGAAGAGGAGGGCAGTAGTAATAGGGGACTCTATAGTTAGGGGGTCAGAGAGGCGATTCTGTGGACGCGGTCTGGAGACCCGGATGGCAGTTTGCCTCCCTGGTGCCAGGGTCTGGGATGTGTCTGAACGTGTCCAAGATATCCTGAAATGGGAGGGAGAGGAGCCCGAGGTCGTGGTACATATAGGTACCAATGACATAGGTAGAAAAATGGAAGAGGTCCTGAAAGGAGAATTTAGGGAGTTAGAAAGAGAGTTAAGGAAAAGGACTGCAAAGGTAACAATCTCAGGATTACTGCCTGTGCCACGCGGCAGTGAGAGTAGGAATGGAGCGAGGTGGAGGTTAAATGCGTGGCTGAAGGACTGGTGCAGTGGGCAGGGATTCAAGTTTCTGGGTCACTGGAACCTCTTTTGGGGAAGGTGTGACCTGTACAAAAAGGACGGGTTGCACTTGAACCCGAGGGGGACCAATATCATGGCGGGGAGTTTTGCAAAGGCTACTGGGGAGACTATAAACTAGAACGGTTGGGGGGAGGGACTCAAATAGAGAAAGCTAGTAGACAGTGTGTGAGGCAGGAGGCAGAGAAGGGAAGCACTCAGACCCAACATGTAGGGGGGAAAGAATAAAAAGAGGGTAGAAGCAATAGGTAGCAAGGTGAAAAGTAAAAGTGGTAGGCAGACAAATCCAGGGCAAAAATCAAAAAGGGCCATTTTTCAACATAATTGTATAAGGGGTAAGAGTGTTCTAAAAACAAGCCTGAAGGCTTTGTGTCTCAATGCAAGGAGCATTCGTAATAAGGTGGATGAGTTGAATGTGCAGATAGCTATTAATGACTATGATATAGTTGGGATCACGGAGACAAGGCTCCAGGGTGACCAAGGCTGGGAGCTGAACATCCAGGGATATTCAATATTCAGGAGGGATAGACAGAAAGGAAAAGGAGGTGGGGTAGCGTTGCTGGTTAGAGAGGAGATTAACGCAATAGAAAGGAAGGACATTAGCTTGGAGGATGTGGAATCAATATGGGTAGAGCTGCGAAACACTAAGGGGCAGAAAACGCTAGTAGGAGTTGTGTACAGGCCACCTATCAGTAGTAGTGGAGTTGGGGATGGCATCAAACAGGAAATTAGAAATGCGTGCAACAAAGGTCAAACAGTTATAATGGGTGACTTCAATCTACATATAGATTGGGTGAATCAAATTGGCAGGGGTGCTGAGGAAGAGGAATTCTTGGAATGTATGTGGGATAGTTTTCTAAACCAACATGTAGAGGAACCAATGAGAGAGCAGGCTATTCTAGACTGGGTATTGAGTAATGCGGAAGGGTTAGTTAGCAGTCTTGTTGTGCGTGGCCCCTTGGGCAAGAGTGACCATAATATGGTTGAGTTCTTCATTAGGATGGAGAGTGACATAATTAATTCAGAAACAAGGGTTCTGAACTTAAAGAAAGGTAATTTTGAGGGTATGAAATGTGAATTGACCAAGATTGACTGGCAATTGCTTCTTAAAGGGTTGACGGTGGATATGCAATGGAAGGCATTTAAAGACTGCATGGATGAACTACAAAAATTGTTCATCCCAGTTTGGCAAAAGAATAAATCGGGGAAGGTAGTGCATCCGTGGATAACAAGGGAAATCAGGGATAGTATCAAAACAAAAGATGAAGCATACAAATTAGCCAGAAAAAGCAGCCTCCCAGTGGAGTGGGAGAAATTCAGAGTCCCGCAGAGGAGGACAAAGGGCTTAATTAGGAAAGAGAAAATAGATTATGAAAGAAAACTGGCAGGGAACATAATAACTGACTGCAAACGTTTTTATAGATATGTGAAGAGAAAAAGATTAGTTAAAACAAATGTAGGTCCCTTGCAGTCCAAAACAGGTGAATTGATCAAGGGGAACAAGGACATGGCAGACTAATTGAATAACTACTTTGGTTCTGTCTTCACTAAGGAAGACTTAATTAATCTGCCGGAAATAGCAGGGGACCGGGGGTCAAATGGGATGGAGGAACTGAGTGAAATCCAGGTTAGCCGGGAAGTGGTTAGGTAAATTGAATGGATTAAAGGCCGGTAAATCCCCAGGGCCAGATAGGCTGCATCCCAGAGTACTTAAGGAAGTTGCCCCAGAAATAGTGGATGCATTAGTGATAATTTTTCAAAACTCTTTAGATTCTGGAGTAGTTCCTGAGGATTGGAGGGTAGCTAATGTAACCCCACTTTTAAAGGGAGGGAGAGAGAAAACAGGGAATTACAGACCAGTTAGTCTAACATCGGTAGTGGGGAAACTGCTAGTTATTCAAGATGGGATAGCAGCACATTTGGAAAGTGGTGAAATCATTGGACAAAGTCAGCATGGATTTATGAAAGGTAAATTATGTCTGACGAATCTTATAGAATTTTTCGTGGATGTAACTAGTAGAGTGGATAAGGGAGAACCAGTGGATGTGGTATATCTGGACTTTCAGAAGGCTTTCGACAAGGTCCCACATAAGAGATTAGTATACAAACTTAAGGCATACGGTATTGAGGGTTCAGTATTGATGTGGATTGAGAACTGACTGGCAGTCAGGAAGCAAAGAGTAGGAGTTAACGGGTCCTTTTCAGAATGGCAGGCAGTGACTAGTGGGGTGCCGCAAGGCTCAGTGCTGGGACCCCAGCTATTTACAATATATATTAATGATTTGGACGAGGGAATTGAATGCAACATCTCCAAGTTTGCGGATGACACGAAGCTGGGGGGCAGTGTTAGCTGTGAGGAGGATGCTAGGAAGCTGCAAGATGACTTGGATAGGCTGGGTGTGTGGGCAAATGCATGGCAGATGCAGTATAACGTGGATAAATGTGAGGTTATCCACTTTAGAGGCAAAAACAGGAAAGTAGACTATTACCTGAATGGTGGCCGATTAGGAAAAGGGGAGATGCAACGTGACCTGGGTGTCATGGTGCACCAGTCATTGAAAGTAGGCATTCAGGTGCAGCAGGCAGTGAAGAAAGCAAATGGTATGTTCGCATTCATATCAAAAGGATTTGAGTATAGGAGCAGGGAGGTTCTACTGCAGTTGTACAGGGTCTTGGTGAGACCACACCTGGAGTATTGCGTACAGTTTTGGTCTCCTAATCTGAGGAAGGACATTCTTGCCATAGAGGGAGTACAGAGAAGGTTCACCAGACTGATTCCTGGGATGTCAGGACTTTCATATGAAGAAAGACTGGATAGACTCGGCTTGTACTCGCTAGAATTTAGAAGATTGAGGGGGGATCTAATAGAAACTTACAAAATTCTTAAGGGGTTGGACAGGCTAGATGCAGGAAGATTGTTCCCGATGTTGGGGAAGTCCAGAACAAGGGGTCACAGTTTAAGGATAAAGTGGAAATCTTTTAGGACTGAGATGAGAAAAACATTTTTTTCACAGAGAGTGGTGAATGTCTGGAATTCTCTGCCACAGAATGTAGTTGGGGCCAGTTCATTGGCTATATTTAAGAGGGAGTTAGATGTGGCCCTGGTGGCTAAAGGGATCAGCGGGTATGGAGAGAAAGCAGGTACAGGATACTGAGTTGGATGATCAGCCATGATCATATTGAATGGCGGTGCAGGCTCAAAGGGCTGAATGGCCTACTCCTGCACCTATTTTCTATGTTTCTATGTTTCTATGATAGCACAAGTTTCCAAACTCTTTCCTGTGTTCTGTCTAATCAGTTATCGATTCGGCTGGCGGCGATATCATGAGCAAATTCATAGAAGCGAGGTGGTGCTGCACTTAGCCACATAGTCATGGGTGTACAGGGGAAGAGCAAGGGACTGAAGACAGCCGTGAAGGGCACCAGTATTGAGGATCGGAGTAGCTTTCCATTCCATACACTTCGGAAGCTACCAAACTGTTTAACATCTCATCCCACCTATCATGCCCTCATTAGAACCTCTGCCCCTGGCATCACCTCCTATTTGTTCTCTTAAATTAAAGGGAGACAGTTGAAAATATAATAGACAATTTCCCAGAGGGCAGGTCTGCATGGAATACAATGGTAACCCTCTAGCTCATTTTCCTTATGCAAACACAAGCCACTCCCCAAATCCAACCCCCCCCCCCCCCCACTACCATTACCTCCATTGAGCAAAAGACACAGAGTTCTAACATTGTAAAGTGTGGGACCATGTGACTATCTCTGCCTTATCCACCCGTCCAATAATTTAAACATTCATTATGGATAACACCATATCCTACCCAATTCCTCCATTTGCCACCTGTGGAACACTGACACACCCATGCCCATTCTGTCCAACAAGCACATCTCCACTAAATTGCTGAGCACTGATCACACAAAAGGAGAATACATTTCCATATCGAAACTGCTTTTAGTACTCAAGCTACTCAAGTTGTTTCTACACTGTATCTCTAAACTAAACTTCACATTCATCCATATTACACTGCATCTGCCAGGCATTTGCCCACTCAATCATCTTGAAACTTCTGCATCCTCCACATACAATCTTTCCAATTTTTTTTTGTGTGAAATTTCAAAATACTATGGAGCCAAGAAGCTTCAAATGCTGCAATCTTGAGCAAAAGAGTGTAGGAAGAACTCGACATATCAGGTAGGATAGAGTGGCCAGACAGCATTTTGGGTCAGGACCATTCAGACCAATTGGAATGGTGATGGCAAGAAAGCTGGAAAAGAGGGGTGTGTGGGGTGGGTGGGGGGTGTACTGGAAAAAGCCAGGCAGGCCTCAGGTGGATACAGGTGAGGGAGGTTCGACAGATGAGCAAAGTGACGTAGGGTAGAGATGAAAATGAGCCAAAGTTGTAAAATAAGGAGAGAAGAGTAATGAAATGTAAAGCTGCTGGGAGCCTTATGCACACTATGGTGATTGGGGGGGGGGGGGGGGGGGCATTTTTTGAAATTGAAGAATTAATTGTTTATCCACTGGGTTGCAAGCTACCCAAGCTGTATGCTAAAAATATACTTCTCTTTCAAATCATTGGTACAACTTGTAAATGGACTGGGGCCCAGCACTGACCTGTGATACCTCACTAGTAACCGTCTCCCCCCACCCCCCCAAGCTGTGTCAGTATATTTCCTCCAATTTCATTGTTCCACACCTAAAGGCCTTCTGTAAATCCAACCAACAGCTATCATTTCTCCAGTTTATGATTTTATCAATTATAAAACCCATATAACTCCAGGAGGTTTCCCTCTTATATATCTGCATTGGCTTGACCCAATATGACTGATATTGCCAAGTGCCTGTTATCACATCCTTTACAGCAGACATCAATATTCCAAAGCACTGCTTTTAGCTCAACCAGTCTCACACTCCTTTGCCATGTTTAAATCATGGACTTATATTTGCCACCCTCCAATTTATAGAAATCATAATTGATGGAAATTTAGAAAGAGACAAGCAATTCATCCATTAGTTCCAAAGCTACATTTCAGTACGCCGTGCTGCAGATTATTAGGCCCTGGGGATTTATCAGCTTTCAGTCTCATTAATTTTAGCAGGTTTTTTTAAAGTAACAATTCCCTTTAATTTCTACTTTTTATTAAACTCTTGGTTCCCAGAGCGTTTCTGGGAAGTTAATTGTAACCTCTTCCATGTAGAATCAAAATATTTGTTTAATGCCTTTTGTTCTTTTCCATTTTACATACTTGTAGAAGCTTTTCTTACAGCAATAAAGAAACAAAAACAGACTGAAGTTTCAAACTAGAAAGTACAAACACTTTGGTTTGTGGCTGTGTTTTTTTTGGTTTTTAAAAAAAAATATTTATTTTTATTAGAAGTAAGTACAATTGTATACAATCATATTTTCATAATACATTTTATGTACAGCTTCTTATTTTTTTAATTTTGTAATAAAGAAGAAAAAGAAAAAGAAATTAGATAATGAAGAATAGTAAAATGTGAGATATATAGTGTGTGAAAAAGAAAAATAGAGAGTGAAAGAAAAAAGTTAAGAAATAGAAAATAGAAGAAAAAGAGTAAAAGAAGAAAAGAGAAGAAAAAGAAAAGAGAAGTAAGGAGATCGTATTTATTTATACTTGACCATTCCTCACCCAGTCACGGATTAGCTTTTACACTTGTGTTGCACCATATGTTTCCAAAAAGACGACAAATGGAGACCAACTCATTATGAATTGGTCAAATTTATCTATTAGGAGGAATCGCATTTCCTCAAAATGTGCGGTATCCAACATACTTGCAATCCACATTTTGAGCATTGGTATTGGTGTATTTTTCCAAAATTTCAATATTAATTTTTTTGCTATTATTAAACCATAATTTAAAAATAATTTTTGAGATGGGTTCAATTTGTTCCCATCTTCCATTACCCCAAATATAATCAATTCATTATTGGGTTCCATTTTTGTCTTAAATAATTTTGTGAATATTTTGAAAATATCACTCCAAAATCCATGAAGTTTTATACAAGAAACAAAAGAGTGTGTTATAGTTGCGTCTTGGGTTAAATATTTATCACAAATGGGGGATATATTTGGATAAAATTTATTTAATCTTATTTTTGAGTAATATAATCTATGTAAAATTTTAAATTGAATTAGATTATGTCTTGCGTTAATCGAACATTTGTGAATGTATGTCAAATACTTTTCCCATGTAGCCTTCGTAATTTTTATCAATAATTCCCGTTCCCACTCTTCTCTAATTACCTCGGTCGCAGGTAAATCTATATTTAAGATACTATTATATAAATATGATATTAATTATTGTGTGTCAGCTTTAATATTCATTACTTCTTCTAGTAAATCAGGAGTTATTTTTTGATATCCCTGTATGTATGTCTTCAAGAAATTGCAAATCTGAAAATATTTAAAATAATGAGTTTTTCAATTTAAATTTTAATTGTAATTGTTGAAATGATAGTAAGTCTCCCATTTCATACATATCCCCAATCCTTTTAATTCCTAAACTTTCCCATTGATTATATATTTTATCCATCATAGATGGTTTAAATAAAGGATTATTCGCTATCGGTGTTAACAATGATAGGTTTCTTAGTTTTAAGGATAATTTTATTTGTTTCCATATTCTTATTGTATCTTGTATAATTGGGTTTTTCTTATATATTGTATTGTTCATTTTTTTCGGGGAGAAGAGGATTGTTCCTATATTACAAGGATAACAATCCTCTTTCTCCATTTTTATCCATTCTGTCTGTTGGGTTGAACTATCCAACCAGTAAATTATATTCTTAATATGTATTGCCCAATAGTAATACAAAAATTTGGGAGTGAAAGTCCCCCGACATATTTTGGTTTACATAAATGTTATTTTTTAATTCTATGTGATTTATAGTCCCAAACAAAATTAGTAATGTTAGCATTCAATTTAGAAAAAAAATATTTTGGTACATATACTGGTATAGATTGAAATAGGTATAATAACTGTGGTAGAAAGCTAATTTTAATAGCATTTATTCTGCCTATGAATGATAAAGGAAGTGTTTTCCAAAATTTAATCGTTATATTAAGTTTATTTATTAAGGGTATAAAATTGGCGTTGAATAAAGCTTTATGTTTTCTAGTAATCTGAATACCCAGATATTTAAATTTTTCTGTTGCTATTTTAAAGGGGAATTTCAATAAGTGTGTAGATTCTTGAGGTTTTAACGTCATAATTTCACTTTTGTTCCAATTTATTCTATATCCAGAAAAGAACCCGAATTCCTCTATTAAATTTAATAAATTTGGTATGCTCGTTTGTGAATTTGTTATATATAACAGAATATCGTCTGCATACAATGAAATTTTATTATTTGAGTCCCTAGTATTATAACCCTGAATATTCGGATGGCTTCTTATACTTTCAGCCAGAGGTTCTATCATAAGGGCAAATAGCAGGGGTGATAAAGCACATCCCTGCCTATTACCCCTTGATAATTGAAATTTGAGACAACATGCTGTTAGTTAATATTCTTGCCATCGGTTTATCATATAATAATTTCACCAATAAAGTTCTCTCCCATATTAAATTTTTGTAATACTTTGTATAAATACTGCCATTCTACCTGATCAAATGCTTTCTCTGCGTCCAAAGAAATAATTGATAAGTCTTCTTCCTCCACTTTATGTGAGTACATTATATTAAACAGGCGTCTCAAATTATTAAATGAATATCTTTTGGGTATAAACCCCGTTTGATCAGGGTTTATCAATTTACTAATATATTTGCTTAGTCTTCTGGCTAAAGTCTTTGCTAGGATTTTCTGATCTGTATTTAATAGTGATATAGCTCTATATGAGCCCGGTTCCTCTATCTTTCTTTGGAATAAGCGTAATAGTTGATTCTGCTAATGTTTCAGGTAATTTATTTTCTTTAAAAACGTAAGTATATAAATTAAATAGATAGGGGGTCGTTATCTCATGACATTTTTTATAAAATTCATTACTAAAACCATCTGGTCCCGGTGTCTTACCATTTTTCAACGATTTTATTGTTTCACCTATTTCTTCGATTGTAATTTGCGCTCCTAGTTCTTCTTGTTCCAAAAGGTCAAGTTTTGGTAGATTACAGTTATCTAAAATTTTTTTAATTTTACTATCTTCTGTTTTGGTTTTTGATGTGTATAAATTTTGATAAAATTGAACAAATCTTTTATTAATATCTTTAGGTAGTGTTAGTAATTCACCATTATCGGATTTAATTTTATTTATAGTATTTTCCTTTTCCTGTTTTTTCAGTTGACGCGCCAACAGCTTATGTGGTTTGTCACCAAACTCAAAATGTTCCTGTTTTGTAATTTGGAATAATCTTATTACTCTTGCCGAGAGAATTCGGTTAAGTTTAAATTTCAGTAGTATTATCTTATTATGTTTATCTATAGTGGGATCTTTAGCATTGTCTAACTGTCTTATTTCTTGTTCTAACCACATTTGTTCTGTTTTATTCTTCTTATTTTGAAAAATTTCATATGAAATTATAATTCCTCTAATAAATGCTTTAAAAGTTTCCCATAGTAAAGAAGGTGAGGTACCTGGTGTATCATTTATCTCAAAAAATAATTTCATTTGTTGTTTCAAGTATTAATAACCCTGTAAGTCATTTAATATATGTGTATTAAACCTCCAAAAAATTTTTTTACTCGGCATTCCCTCAAATTTTACTGAAAAAGGCAACGGAGAGTGATCAGAAATACTACTAATATGATATGTTGGGTTAATTGTATATGGCATTAATTTCCTATCCACTAAAAAATAATCAATTCTTGAATATGTTTTATGTACCGAAGAGTAAAACGAATATTCCCTTCCTGCTGGGTTAGCAGATCTCCATACATCTGTTATGTTAGTATTTTTTATATATGTATTTAGAAGTTCACTAGTCTTGGATTTTATATTACTCCTTCTTTGTTTTGCTGATTTGTCTAAATATGGATCTAAAACACAGTTGAAATCCCCTCCAATTATCACATTTTGATAATTAAACTCCAGTATTATATCTATAATTTTCTCAAAAAATTGAGGGTTCTCAAAATTCGGAGCGTAAATATTTACCATAGTTATTGGGGTAGCATAAATTTCTCCCGAAACTATGATATACCTTCCCTCTTTATCGGATATAGTATTCTTTAATTTGAACGGTATACCTTTCCGAATAAGAATAGCCGTACCTCTAGATTTAGAAGTAAATGATGAATAATATGTTTGGCCTATCCACTTTGCCTTTAATCTCATTTGTGTTTCCTGTTTCATGTGAGTTTCTTGCAAGTAAATTATGTCACTTTTCAAAGATTTTAAGTGAGCAAAAATTTTACCCCTCTTTATTGGTGTTTTTTAAAGCTTTCCCCCGTTTTCCCCCGTTTTTTTCCCGGAGCTAGTCGGCGCAAGTCTCTCCTACTCCATAGCGGCAACGGAAGTCGCACAGAGTATCGAGACGTCGCCCAAGGGACGGCGCGTCCCCAAGACAACTGATAGTGAAGGTGAAATATGACCATGTTTTGGATGATATGAAGATAATTGTTCAAAGCAGAAACCTCGTATTTAAAGGAGACAAGATCAGTATATTTAGAGATTATCCTGTGGAAGTCGCCAAGAAGAGAGCACTGTTTACAGAAACAAGAATACTTAAGAATATAAACAATTTGAGATATGGACTGTTATATCCCGCAACATTAAAAGTAACCTACGAGCGGAAGGAACATTTCTTCATCAAGCACACAGAGGCACTTGAATTCGCCCAGAGCATCGTGAATAAGACCGAAGATTGAATAATACTCTACACCCAACATTCACCTGAAGATATCGGATATTGTTACCCTGCAGAGAAGAAATGGAACTTTAAACTATTATACTTAATAACTGTCCAAAATCTGCAATAAGAATTGGGCAATTATCTTGCTACTGATATATAATATTTACATTTTAGTACTAATTTCTAACAACATTTACTAATCATGAAGACTAATCAATACTAATTATTGTTAACTGGATCAACTCAGAATTAATTAAAAGTATGAAACACAAGTAAAGTGTGATTCAGGTAATTTATTAATAAAAATTTAGGAAGTTTTTTCTTTGATATTTTTGACTTTGATTACTCTTTAACAATGTTTTTATTTTTATTTTTTTTGCTATACGAGACTAACATTTCAATTGGAGACTAATAATTATTTCAATTATGGAATATAACTATTGTTTCCCTCCCCCCCTTAAATTGTTTTCATTGTAATTGAAACTTTTCTTTTAAGGAAAGTACGGAGCTAGTAATATTTTTTTTTTACCAAAAGCTACGGAAGTCCTTAGATGCTTAGCCACACTAGGGTGGCTATCACTAACCATAGTTGTAGTTTTCTTCTTTTTCTACTCTTTACATGTTACTAATGCAACATTTTTTTACCTTTTCTAATTTATGTTATATTATATTTTGTATTTGGAATGGAATTATATATTTTATTTAGGGAGATATGTCCGGATGGAAAACCGACGAGACCTAAAATTCATCTACCTGATGTTCGGGTATAAGGTAGGGTTTAATGTGCTGAGCCATCTGCTCTAACATAGACCACTTTAATCACAAGATGCAAGACGTTAATAGGAAAATTGGGGGTGAAGGAATTAAATTCTGTAGCTGGAATGTTAAGGGAATTAATGAACCAATCAAGAGAGGTAAAGTATTAGCTCATTTAAAATCACTTAAAGCAGATATAATATTTCTCCAGGAAACACATCTTAAAAAGGAAGCACAACATAGATTGAAAGCAAAATGGATTGCTAAAGCGTATCACTCTTCATTCTCACATAAATCTAGAAGGGTTGCAATATTAATTCGTAAAGGTATACCCTTTAAACATATATCAACGATAGAAGATATTGAAGGCAGATATATTGTATTAGTAGGGGAGTTATACTAAAAAAAAGTGACTCTCCTTAATGTGTATGGACCAAATTTTGATAGCCCCCTGTTTTTTTAAGAGAATACTTAACATTATCCTGGAATGTACACAACATAACTTAATTATCGGTGGAGACTTAAATTGTACACTGGATGCTTAAGGCTCTGTCCCACGGGTAGGCGGTTACTGGCGGTGAAGCGCGGCGTCGCCGGAAGAGGGGACCACACGGCAACCACGAGAGCGCCGCGCCTATGCCGCGGGAGCGCCGCACGGATGCTGCGCGGGGGCCGAGTGATCTCCGTATGGCCAGTCCCACGAGCTTGCGGCGTCAGGTGATGACGACATCGCGCAACGCGACGCGCTACGCGATGACATCATTTCGGATCGCGGGGCATTACAGATGTAATTGAAGAGAGTGAAACAACGTCACCAGGATGTTATTTGCAATGCAATGTTTCGGTTATGAAGGAAGACTGGATTGATTTGCTTTCCTTGAAGCAGAGGAGAGATTTGATTGAGATGTACAGTATAAGATTATGAGAGGTATTGATAGGCAAAGTTGTAAGAAGCCTTTCCCCATGACAGAGGTAGATAAAACTATGGGGTAAGGTAATTTAAGGTAAGGGGAATCTGAATTTTTTTTTTCACCTAGAGAGTGGTTGGAATCTGGAATGTTTTACCTGAACAGGTGGTGGAGGTTGGTACTCCCGTCATGTTTATGGAGGATCTAGTTCAGCACTTAAATCATAAAGCATAGAAGGCTATAGACCATGTGTTGATAAGTTAGATCACTATAGATGGATCGCTGATTGTTGGATTTGGTGGGCCAAAGGACATCTGTATAACTCCATACCTCTAAATCTACATTATAGCATAAAGAAGAAACAACACTGAGCTTCAAGGGAAAAATAAGCTTGCCAAATCTGAGAGTTGATCGCGGCGCTGTGGCAGCGGCTGTGGCGGTGCTCGTGCCGCACTCGTGCCGCACTGGCGGCGGCTGTGGCGGTGCTCGTGGTGCTCACGGCGCTCGTGCCGCACTGGCGGCGACTGTGGCGGTGCTCGTGCCGCACTGGCGGCGGCTGTGCGGTAGAACAACATTTTTGAACGTTGTCGTTTTTTTGTGAGCACTGTGCGGTGTTGGGACCAATACCGCACGGTCCCGGTGGTGTGCGTGGGACCGACCCCGCAGTCTCTGGCGGTCCACGAGCGGTACAAACTTCCTGCTTCACCGCCAGTAACTGCCAGTAACCGCATACTGGTGAGACAGGCCTTTTACTTGGATAGATCATCAACTCAAAGAAAATTAAAATCTCAGTCAAGTGAATTTCTAAATTCATATATTAATACTACCAACATTAAGGATGTTTAGAGAATTGAAAACCCATCTGGTCGAGAATACTCATTTTACTCACCAGTGCATAAAACTTACTCAAGGATAGACTATTTCTTAGTAGACTCTAAACTTATCCCATTTATCTATATTATAATGTCGGACCATGCTCCACTAACATTTATGATTAAACTAAACGGAATGAACGAGACACAGTCACAAGGGAGACTTAACCCCCAAATCTTAAAAGAAAAGCTATGTAATGAATACCTCGTAAAACAGATTAATATGTTTTTTGAGGCTAATGATAGCCCTGGATTCTCTGCCTCCCTTCTTTGGGAAACATTTAAAGCATTTGTGCGAGGAGCATTAATCTCTTCCCAATCATTTCTTAACAAAGAGAATAGGGCCAAACAACAGATTTTGGAAATGGAAATAAGGCAATTAGACATAGAAAATGCAATAGCACCATCTATGGCAAAACACAATAAAATTGCAGTACTGAAATATAAGTTAAACAAGATATACTCAGACCAAGTTATAAAACTATATCAACATACAAAACAATTAAACTTTGAATTTGGTGATAAACCACAAAAACTATTTGCGCGTCAACTTCGTTAACTGGACGGGGGAAGAAACAATTTACAAAATTAGATCAGACAAGGGAGAAACATTAACACTGCCTAAAGATATTAATGATAGATTTTTACAATACTATCAAAAACTGTACTCATCTAAAACAACAGAACAATCAGCAGGAATGGAAACATTTCTACAGAAATGTAACCTTACAGGTTTAGATCAGAAAGAGAGAGATTCACTAGATGCAGAAATTACGGTAAAAGACATCGAAGAGTCAATTAGATCTTTAAAAAACGGAAAGGCCACAGGTCCTGATGGTCTAAACTCTGAATTTTATTTTAAAAATTACGATTTGATTTCTCCACGCCTACAGGCACTATACAAATACGCTTACACTCAACAGAAACTCCCAGAAACTCTAAATGAATCTACAATCATACTTATACCAAAATGGATAAGGATCCTGAAGACCCAGGTTCATATAGAGCAATAGCTCTCTTAAATACTGATCATAAAATATTAACCAAAATCCTATCTCATAGATTGAGCTTAGTGATTAACAAATTAATACACCCTGACCAAACAGGTTTTATTCCAAAATGTTACTCATTTTATAATTTGAGAAGACTATTCAATATTATATATACAAATAGAATTCCTAATGCAGATCTAGCAATTATTTCGTTAGATGCTGAAAAAGCATTTGACCAGATAGAATGGTCATATTTATTTTCGGTAATGGAAAAATTTCAACTGGGAGAGAAGTACTGTACATGGGTTAAATTGTTATACTCTAATCCAACAGCTAGAATATTAACAAACCAAATGTTATCAGCTAAATCTAATCTCTCTAGAGGTTGTAGACAAGGATGCTCACTATCCCCACTATTATTTGCTCTTGCAATTGAACCATTAGCAGAAAGCGTTAGAACCCATCCAGGAATACACGGGTACAACACTAGAGATACAATGAATAACATTTCCTTATATGCAGATGATGTACTAATATATATTACAAAGTTAGAAACTAGTATTCCAAATCTATTAAATCTAATAACTCAATTTGGTGAGTTCTCAGGATATAGAATTAACTGGAATAAAAGTGAAATCATGCCAATAACAAAATTCAATTTAAATACATTACAACAATCCCCTTTTAAAATAGTTAAAGATAAACATAAATATTTAGGAATCTACGTAACTAAGACATATACCTCTTTATTTAAACTAAATTTTCCATCCTTACTTAATAAATTACACAAGAATATTCAGTACTGGAAAACACTTCCCATTTCAATGCTTGGTAGAATTAATGCTATAAAAATGATCTTCTTACCGCAACTACTATACCTATTTCAATTAATTCCGATATATAGCGCAATTTTTTTTTCTCAAAAAAGTCGATTCCATTGTTACAAGCTTTATTTGGGATTATAAGAATCATAGAATAAGTAAAAAACATTTATGTAAGTCAAAGAGCAACGGAGGTTTGGCCTTGCCAAATTTCTTATTTTATTTTTGGGCAGTCCATATTAAAAACTTGAATTTCTGGCTGGAAGAAATGGATCAATATCCAGATTAGTTAAAGATGGAAAAGGAAGACTGTTTACCTTTTGAAATTGGTTCGATTATATTTGCTCCCACAAAACTGCATTAAAAAACCTATAAGGAAAACCCTATAATACATTGTGGAATACGAATTTGGAAACAATTTAAAAAAGCTTTAAAACTGAATAATATACCACTATGTCTTCCCATTGTAAATAATCCTTTATTCAAGCCATCCATACTGGATAAAGGTTTCATACAATGGAAAAATTATGGAATTAAAAAGATTGGACATCTTTATAGGAAAGGCATCTTTCTGTCATTTCAAGAGTTACAACAGAATCATGGACTACACTCAAATAATGTTTTCAGATATCTACAAATTAGAGATTATGTTAAATCTAATACACAAGTTTATAGGACTAGGGAACCAGAAATTCTTGATGAATGTTTGAATAAGCATCCCAACACTGAAAAATTAATAGCTTATATTTATAACACCCTCTTAAACAACGAGGTACCACCGATGGAACTATGTAGACACACATGGGAAAATTAGTTAGGTCATCCTATAACGAAAGACATTTGGGATGAAAGTTTACAACATATACATCAATGCTCGTTAAATGCCAGACATGCTTTAATATAATTTAAAGTCTTACACAGATTACATTACTCCAAAATAAAACTAAATAGAATCTTCCCACATATTTCTCCTATCTGTGATAAATGCCTGCATTTAGAGGCCAATTTAACACATACTTTTGCAAATTGTATAAAAATTAAAAATTTCTGGACTGATATTTTTGAAATAATTTCTGAAGTTGTTAATACTAAATTGGATCCAGACTCAAAATTAATAATACTTGGGATATCAGAACAAAGTTTAACACTCACAACAAGCCAAAGAAACTTCCTTGACTACAGTATAATAACTGGGAAAAAATTAATATACAATTTTTGGAAAGGCCCTATAACCCCCACAATTAAAATGTGGATTGTGGAAATGTCGGAGACCCTACATCTAGAAAGAATTAGACTTGTCTTAATGGATAAACAAGAACTTTTTGTTAAAATATGGGCTCCATTCATTAACTATCTGAAGGGATAGATTGGCCCAGCACGAAAACCCAACTGAAGCTTGAACTCAGGATTAGATGTAAAATTATATTTCATAACCTACGAACTTATCTCCAATGATGTTTTATAAGTAATTCATTCCACCTCTTATTTTTTTTAATATTTGTAATATGAAAGGAGAATTTAGGGAGTTAGGAGGAGAGTTAAGGAGAAGGACCGCAAAGGTAACACAGAAACATAGAAACATAGAAATTAGGTGCAGGAGTAGGCCATTCAGCCCTTCGAGCCTGCACCGCCATTCAATATGATCATGGCTGATCATCCAACTCAGTATCCCGTACCTGCCTTCTCTCCATACCCTCTGATCCCTTTAGCCACAAGGGCCACATCTAGCTCCCTCTTAAATATAGCCAATGAACTGGCCTCGACTACCCTCTGTGGCAGAGAGTTCCAGAGATTCACCACTCTCTGTGTGAAAAAAGTTCTTCTCATCTCGGTTTTAAAGGATTTCCCCCTTATCCTTAAGCTGTGACCCCTTGTCCTGGACTTCCCCAACATCGGGAGCAATCTTCCTGCATCTAGCCTGTCCAACCCCTTAAGAATTTTGTAAGTTTCTATAAGATCCCCTCTCAATCTCCTAAATTCTAGAGAGTATAA
Organism: Malacoraja senta; assembly: GCA_038087875.1. Classification (NCBI taxonomy): domain Eukaryota; kingdom Metazoa; phylum Chordata; class Chondrichthyes; order Rajiformes; family Rajidae; genus Malacoraja; species Malacoraja senta. The sequence goes on from CM075977.1 coordinate 170,740,259, forward strand.
ACCAAGTCTATCCAGTCTTTCTTCATAAGACAGTCCTGACATCACAGGAATCAGTCTGGTGAACCTTCTCTGCACTCCCTCTATGGCAATAATGTCCTTCCTCAGATTTGGAGACCAAAACTGTACGCAATACTCCAGGTGTGGTCTCACCAAGACCCTGTACAACTGCAGTAGAACCTCCCTGCTCCTATACTCAAATCCTTTTGCTATGAAAGCTAACATACCATTCGCTTTCTTCACTGCCTGCTGCACCTGCATGCCTACTTTCAATGACTGGTGTACCATGACACCCAGGTCTCGCTGCATCTCCCCTTTTCCTAGTCGGCCACCATTTAGAAAATAGTCTGCTTTCGTGTTTTTGCCACCAAAATGGATAACCTCACATTTATCCACATTATACTGCATCTGCCAAACATTTGCCCACTCACCCAGCCTATCCAAGTCACCTTGCAGTCTCCTAGCATCCTCCTCACAGCTAACACTGCCCCCCAGCTTAGTGTCATCCGCAAACTTGGAGATATTGCCTTCAATTCCCTCATCCAGGTCATTAATATATATTGTAAATAGCTGGGGTCCCAGCACTGAGCCTTGCGGTACCCCACTAGTCACTGCCTGCCATTGTGAAAAGGACCCGTTTACTCCTACTCTTTGCTTCCTGTTTGCCAGCCAGTTCTCTATCCACATCAATACTGAACCCCCAATGCCATGTGCTTTAAGTTTGTATACTAATCTCTTATGTGGGACCTTGTCGAAAGCCTTCTGGAAGTCCAGATACACCACATCCACTGGTTCTCCCCTATCCACGCTACTAGTTACATCCTCGAAAAATTCTATAAGATTCGTCAGACATGATTTACCTTTTGTAAATCCATGCTGACTTTGTCCAATGATTTCACCACTTTCCAAATGTGCTGCTATCCCATCTTTAATAACTGACTCTAGCAGTTTCCCCACTACCGATGTTAGACTAACTGGTCTGTAATTCCCCGTTTTCTCTCTCCCTCCCTTCTTAAAAAGTGGGGTTACGTTTGCTACCCGCCAATCCTCAGGAACTACTCCAGAATCTAAAGAATTTTGAAAGATTATTACTAATGCATCCACTATTTCTGGAGCTACTTCCTTAAGTACTCTGGGATGCAGCCTATCTGGCCCTGGGGATTTATCGGCCTTTAATCCATTCAATTTACCCAAAACCACTTCCCGACTAACCTGGATTTCACTCAATTCCTCCAACTCCTTTGACCCGCGGTCCCCTGCTATTTCCGGCAGATTATTTATGTCTTCCTTAGTGAAGACGGAACCAAAGTAGTTATTCAATTGGTCCGCCATATCCTTGTTCCCCATGATCAACTCACCCGTTTCTGACTGCAAGGGACCTACATTTGTTTTAACTAATCTCTTTCTTTTTACATATTTATAAAAACTTTTGCAGTCAGTTTTTATGTTCCCTGCCAGTTTTCTTTCATAATCTATTTTTCCTTTCCTAATTAAGCCCTTTGTCCTCCTCTGCTGGTCTCTGAATTTCTCCCAGTCCTCCGGTATGCTGCTTTTTCTGGCTAATTTGTACGCATCATCTTTCGCTTTGATACCATCCCTGATTTCCCTTGTTATCCACGGATGCACTACCTTCCCTGATTTATTCTTTTGCCAAACTGGGATGAACAATTTTTGTAGTTCATCCATGCAGTCTTTAAATGTCTTCCATTGCATGTCCACCGTCAACCCTTTTAGAATTAATTGCCAGTCAATCATGACCAATTCATGTCTCATACCCTCAAAGTTACCTTTCTTTAAGTTCAGAACCCTTGTTTCTGAATTAACAATGTCACTCTCCATCCTAATGAAGAACTCAACCATATTATGGTCACTCTTGCCCAAGGGGGCACGTACAACAAGACTGCTAACTAACCCTTCCTCATTACTCAATACCCAGTCTAAAATAGCCTGCTCTCTCGTTGGTTCCTCTACATGTTGATTTAGATAACTATCCCTCATACATTCCAAGAAATCCTCTTCCTCAGCACCCCTGCCAATTTGATTCACCCAATCTATATGTAGATTGAAGTCACCCATTATAACTGTTTTGCCTTTGTCGCACGCATTTCTAATTTCCTGTTTGATGCCATCCCCAACTTCACTACTACTGCTAGGTGGCCTGTACACAACACCCACCAGCGTTTTCTGCCCCTTAGTGTTTCGCAGCTCTACCCATACCGATTCCACATCCTCCAAGCTAATGTCCTTCCTTTCCACTACGTTAATCTCCTCTCTAACCAGCAACGCTACCCCACCTCCTTTTCCTTTCTCTCTATCCCTCCTGAATATTGAATATCCCTGGATGTTCAGCTCCCAGCCTTGGTCACCCTGGAGCCATGTCTCCGTGATCCCAACTATATCATAGTCATTAATAGCTATCTGCACATTCAACTCATCCACCTTATTACGAATGCTCCTTGCATTGAGACACAAAGCCTTCAGGCTTGTTTTTACAACACTCTTACCCCTTATACAATTATGTTGAAAAGTGGCCCTTTTTGATTTTTGCCCTGGTTTTGTCTGTCTTCCACTTTTACTTTTCACCTTGCTACCTATTGCTTCTACCCTCATTTTACACTCCTCTGTCTCTACGCTCACACATTTAAGAAACCCTTTCCCTTTAACTCCATCCTCCACTATCCCATTCGACACCCCACCCCCCTTATTCAGTTTAAAACCACCCGTGTAGCAGTGGCAAACCTGCCTGCCAGAATGCTGGTCCCACACCTGTTAAGATGCAATCCGTCCCTTTTGTACAGTTCCCCCTTACCCCAAAACAGATCCCAGTGATCTAAGAATCTAAATCCCTGCCCTGTGCACCAGTTCCTGAGCCACACGTTCAGGTCCCGTATCTCCCTGTTCCTGCTCTCGCCAGCACGAGGAACTGGAAGCAAACGGAGATAACAACCCTGGAGGTCCTGCTTTTCAGCATTTTTCCGAGCTCTCTAAAGTCACGCTGCAGAATATTCATCCCCTTCTTTCCGACATCGTTTGTGCCGACATGCACTACCACTTCCGGATGTTCACCTTCGCCCTTGAGGATTTTCTGCACTCTGTCCGTGACATCCTGGATCCTGGCACCAGGAAGGCAGCACACCATCCTCGCATCCCGTCTGTTGCCACAGAAACCCCTGTCCGTACCTCTCACAATGGAGTCTCCCACTACAATGGCGTTGCCTGCCTTAGGCCTTTTTGGTTTTGGCTCAACAGCCCTATTCGCATCGCAAGCCAGTCCGCCGCTCAGTGTAAACACGTCTTCTGTCCCAACAGCTTCTAAGTGGGTGAACCTGTTCACAAGAGGTACAACACCCGGGGACGTTGGCATTCCATGCTTCCCTCCCTTTCTCACCATCTCCCACCTTCTCTCTTCCAGTACCTTAGGTGTAACAATCGTACTGTAGGACTTGTCGAGGAACGACTCCATTTCTCGGACGAACCGGAGGTCATCCACTTGCTTCTCCAGTTCCCCAACATGGTCCTTCAGGAGCTCTACCTGGATGCACTTCTCGCATTTGTACCAGCCAGAGGCACCAGCGGTGTCCTTGACCTCCCACATACTACAAGCATCGCACTGAATCAGCTTGCCTGACATCTCCTTCTTTTGTCTCTACCTCTCAAGCGTATTGCGTGGTGTCCTCTCCTCGCCAAAGACTCTCGAGCCAAAGACTCACACTTTTCTCACAGGGCACTTCCCTCACAAGGCCGCTCACTCACTGCCGCTCGCTAATAGCCGTCTTGCTTAAATTGACGGATAAATTGCCTGATTTACCAATTTACAAACAAAATTCCTCACTTTTCAACTTCTCTCCTTCTCTCCTCTCACTCGGGCTAGAGCCAATCAGTCGTATCTCTTGCTAATCTCCTGCTGCTGTTGCTCCCAAATCTACAGCAGTTCTGAATAAAGTCTGCCTGTGCTTGGCTTCTACTTTTCAACTGTTTTTCCCCCCTCTGACTCACTTCTCTCCTCCCACTCGGGCTAGAGCCAATCAGTCGTATCTCTTGCTAATCTCCTGCTGCTGTTGCTCCCAAATCTACAGCAGTTCTTCTCGGGATTCTCGGGATTACTGCCTGTGCCACGCGACAGTGAGAGTAGGAATGGAGCGAGGTGGAGGATAAATGTGTGGCTGAAGGACTGGTGCAGCGGGCAGGGATTCAAGTTTCTGGATCATTGGGACCTCTTTTGGGGAAGGTGTGACCTGTACAAAAAGGACGGATTGCACTTGAACCCGAGGGGGACCAATATCCTGGCGGGGAGATTTGCAAAAGGCTACAGGGGAGACTTTAAACTAGAAAGGTTGGGGGGAGGGACTCAAATAGAGGAAGCTTGTAGACAGTGTGTGAGGCAGGAGGCAGAGAAGGGAAGCACTCAGACCCAACAGGTAGGGGGGAAAGAAGAAAAAAATAATAAACAGAGAATAAGAGGTGGTGGGTTTCTTAAATGTGTGAGCAGAGAGACAGTAGGGGTGTAAAATGAGGGTAGAAGCAATAGGTAACAAGGTGAAAAGTAAATGTGGCAGGCAGACAAATCCTGGGCAAAAATCAATAAGGGCCACTTTTCAACATAATTGTATAAGGGGTAAGAGCGTTGTAAAAACAAGCCTGAAGGCTTTGTGTCTCAATGCAAGGAGCATTCGTAATAAGGTGGATGAGTTGAATGTGCAGATAGCTATTAATGATTATGATATAGTTGGGATCACGGAGACATGGCTCCAGGGTGACCAAGGCTGGGAGCTGAACATCCAGGGATATTCAATATTCAGGAGGGATAGACAGAAAGGAAAAGGAGGTGGGGTAGCGTTGCTGGTTAGAGAGGAAATTAACGCAATGGAAAAGAAGGATATTAGCTTGGAGGATGTGGAATCTAAATGGGTAGAGCTACAAAACACTAAGGGGCAGAAAACGCTAGTGGGTGTTACGTACAGGCCACCTAACAGTAGTAGTGGAGTTGGGGATGGTATCAAACAGGAAATTAGAAATGCGTGCAACAAAAGTAAAACAGTGACTTCAATCTACATATAGATTGGGTGAATCAAATTGGCAGGGGTGCCGAGGAAGAGGATTTCTTGGAATGTATGCGGGATAGTTTTCTAAACCACCATGTAGAGGACCCAACGAGAGAGCAGGCTATTCTAGACTGGGTATTGAGTAATGAGGAAGGGTTAGTTAGCAGTTTTGTTGTGCATGGCCCCTTGGGCAAGAGTGACCATAATATGGTTGAGTTCTTCATTAGGATGGAGAGTGACATTGTTAATTCAGAAACAAGGGTTCTGAACATAAAGAAAGGTAACTTTGAGGGTATGAAACGTGAATTGGCCAAGATTGACTGGCAGTTGATTCTTAAAGGGTTGACGGTGGATATGCAATGGAAGGCATTTATAGACTGCATGGATGAACTACAAAAATTGTTCATCCCAGTTTGGCAAAAGAATAAATCAGGGAAGGTAGTTCATCCGTGGATAACAAGGGAAATCAGGGATAGTATCAAAACAAAAGATGAAGCGTACAAATTAGCCAGAAAAAGCAGCCTACCAGAGGACTGGGAGAAATTCAGAGTCCAGCAGAGGAGGACAATGGGCTTAATTAGGAAAGGGAAGATAGATTATGAAAGAAAACTGGCAGGGAACATAAAAACTGACTGCAAAAGTTTGTACAGATATGTGAAGAGAAAGAGATTAGTTAAAACAAATGTAGGTCCCTTGCAGTCAGAAACTGGTGAATTGATCATGGGGAACAAGGACATGGCAGACCAATTGAATAACTACTTTGGTTCTGTCTTCACTAAGGAAGACATAAATAATCTGCCGGAAATAGCAGGGGACCGCGGGTCAAATGAGATAGAGGAACTGAGTGAATTCCAGGTTAGCCGGGAAGTGGTGTTAGGTAAATTGAATGGATTAAAGGCTGATAAATCCCCAGGGCCAGATAGGCTGCATCCAAGAGTACTTAAGGAAGTAGCCCCAGAAATAGTGGATGCATTAGTGATTGTCAAGTCTTCTAATGTTTTTGTGCAGATTCCCCGCTTGAAAGTGATCTGATTCATCCACCCCGAAATGATGAACTGGATTTCACTCAATGACCAAACCACTTATTTTCTATTTTTTTTCTCCTTTTATTTTGGCAGATTCAGCAATTAATTGACAGTTTCACTGAATTTATTGCTTCAGCCATTACTTTGAAGGTCTTAAGGTATTTAACAGTTTAGTCTTTTAGCAGGTGAAAACTGGCTGCCAATCGGGTGCTGTAGATAATCAGTCCTGCATGCCTTCGCTGGCGATCGCGGCAGTTTTTAGGACAGTCTCTTAGATTATACTGTTCAAGTTTTTAGCCGCAAGTCAACTTCTGTCTTTTCCTCACTTCCGGTGCTGTGTGCCCTTTTCTAAAGCCCCGGGCGGAACTTGGCTTATCTCCGCTTCTCTGTTCACGGTCGGGCTGACTCTGCTCCCGACCGGGCTTTCTCTGCTTTCTCCCCCAGTTGGGCTGAAGACTCAGCCTCTTGTCGGTGGCTTTTCTGGACCTGTCCGTGGCCTTCACGGTACTAGGCCCCCACCCGACGTCTGTGGCTGCTGCTTGAGCTTGGCTGTGGGCACAGCCCTGGATACATTGTGTAAGCTGACACCGTGCTTGGTGACCCTTACTGCCCCTGCTTGATTTCCTAGCTCTTCCCTGAGCTATTGCTTCCTGTTCCTACCTTTTTTCTTTTTGGCGCCAATTCAAAACCATTTGGCTTGGTGCTGTTCCACTTGTTTCCAAACACTACTTCTATTTTTAACTTTTGTTTTCGATTCTTCTTGCTGGCCTTGTTTTTATCTTCGTTCTTTTATCCTCGTCGCCAATTGTTGTGTATTCGGATGCTTTGAACAGTCTTGAATAAAGGCTCGGACACGGGAGGAATCATACAAGCTTCTTTACTGCAGGACGCCACCTTGTCCTTTTTGCTCCAGCGTACTTGCCCCAGACATCACACCAATTACTTATCCTAATTATTCCATACCTAACACTCCTCCCCCTTTAACTTGGAGCCCGGTAACACCAATTATATTACACACATAATACTCCTCCCCCTTTAACTTGGAGGCAGGTAATACCTTTCATTACAGTTTGACTTGACAGTGATAATTTTTCAAAACTCCTTACATTCTGGAGTAGTTCCTGAGGATTGGAGGGTAGCTAATGTAACCCCCCTTTTTAGAAAGGGAGGGAGAGAAAAAAATGGGGAATTGCAGACCAGTTAGTCTAACATCGATAGTGGGGAAACTGCTAGAGTCAGTTATTAAAGATGGGATAGCAGCACATTTGGAAAGTGGTGAAATCATTGGACAAAGTCAGCATGGATTTACGAAAGGTAAATCATGTCTGATGAATCTTATAGAATTTTTCGAGGATGTAACTAGTAGAGTGGATAAGGGAGAACCAGTGGATGTGTTATATCTGGACTTTCAGAAGGCTTTCGACAAGGTCCCACATAAGAGATTAGTATACAAACTTAAAGCACTCGGTATTGGGGGTTCAGTATTGATGTGGATAGAGAACTGGCTGGCAAACAGGAAGCAAAGAGTAGGAGTAAACGGGTCCTTTTCAGAATGGCAGGCAGTGACTTGTGGGGTACCGCAAGGCTCAGTGCTGGGACCCCAGCTATTTACAATTTATATTAATGAGCTGGATGAGGAAATTGAAGGCAACATCTCCAAGTTTGCGGATGACACGAAGCTGGGGGGCAGTGTTAGCTGTGAGGAGGATGCTAGGAGGCTGCAAGGTGACTTGGATAGGCTGGGTGAGTGGGAAAATGCATTGCAGATGCAGTATAATGTGGATAAATGTGAGGTTATCCACTTTGGTGGCAAAAACAGGAAAGTAGACTATTATCTAAATGGTGGCCGATTAGGAAAAGGGGAGATGCAACGAGACCTGCGTGTCATGGTACACCAGTCATTGAAAGTAGGCATGCAGGTGCAGCAGGCAGTGAAGAAAGCGAATGGTATGTTAGCATTCATAGCAAAAGGATTTGAGTATCGGAGCAGGCAGGTTCTACTGCAGTTGTACAGGGTCTTGGTGAGACCACACCTGGAGTATTGCGTACAGTTTTGGTCTCTAAATCTGAGGAAAGACATTCTTACCATAGAGGGAGTACAGAGAAGGTTCACCAGATTGATTCCTGGGATGTCAGGACTTTCATATGAAGAAAGACTGGATAGACTCGGCTTGTACTCGCTAGAATTTAGAAGATTGAGGGGGGATCTTATAGAAACTTACAAAATTCTTAAGGGGTTGGACAGGCTAGATGCAGGAAGATTGTTCCCGATGTTGGGGAAGTCCAGGACAAGGGGTCACAGTTTAAGGATTAAGGGGAAATCCTTTAGGAGCGAGATGAGAAAAACATTTTTCACACAGAGAGTGGTGAATCTCTGGAACTCTCTGCCACAGAAGGCAGTTGAGGCCAGTTCATTGGCTATATTTAAGAGGGAGTTAGATGTGGCCCTCGTGGCTAAAGGGATCAGGGGGTATGGAGAGAAGGCAGGTACAGGATCCTGAGTTGGATGATCAGCCATGATCATATTGAATGGCGGTCAGGCTCGAAGGGCCGAATGGCCTACTCCTGCACCTATTTTCTATGTGTCTATGTTTTTTCTTTCTATCTCTCTTTTTCTATCTATATAAAAAAAACACTAGAAGCAGAATTAATCGACAATTGACAATTTTAATAATGTATGATTGATGTATATGAAAAGTTTTTTTTCTATTATAATATGTTACTATACTTTATAATATGTTTGCTTCTAGTAAATTTTTCTAAACCCCCCCCCCCCCCAAAAAACCCATTTCCCTCAAAGGGCTATTTCCCTCATTTTATTTCCTGTCCATGATAGTATACCCTAATTCTTGAAGGAAGAAATTGTTGCAGAATCACCATTCAAAAGTGCTAACAAGCCTTCAAAACCTCTCCACACAGTGATTATCCCCCCCCCTCACACTTTACTGAATGGTGACTACTAACAGGCTGCTATTACCAAGCTAGACCTTCTCCCAGTGCTCATGGCAGCACAAGAGAGTGATGTGACCGTGACAGAGGAGACTATTGTTTTTTGACATTGTTGAGATGTACACAGGACTGCAATTACCTCAAGAACATAGAGTACGGTTTTGAATTGTACACTTTTTCACGTTTTATGACCGCAGTCCTGGCCCTGTAGAATGTTCATTTTTCCACCAGTGGCCAGCACGTTAGGTCAAAGTTTATTTTTGTCAAATGTACTGAGGTACATTGAAAACCTTTGTCTTGCATGCTGTCCAATCAGATCAGAATATGATACATAAATAGTCAAGTCAAACTCAAGTACAATAGGTGGAGCAAAGGGTAAGAATAAGGGTTAGCGCAGAATATAGTTCTCAACATCGTAATGCACCAGTTCCATAGACAAAGTTCAATATCAGTGTTAATTCTGGCCAAATTGGAGATGCCAGGACACTAAAATTGAGTAAAGGCTTCTGAGCTGCTAGGCCATTTGGTCAATTTAAATGTGCAGAAATGGGACAAGCTGCAGAATGGTGCCAGCTTGTCTGGAGCCTAGATAAGCATTGCAGGGAAAGAATGGGACATCTGCAGATTCTTACAATTAGGTGTAAATTGCATGAAACGGATTGGGTGAATGCAAACCAGACATACACATTGTAAATATTGTTGCAAAGCTTTACTTTGCTAGATGTTGATTGGGTTAAGTGTTGAGCCTTGTCTGGGTTTCTTGAATATCTGGGCAAATGTTGCTATGTTTGCTTCAATCCAGAAGCTCCGTTTGAATACAATGTATTGGTTACTGTATTATTGGGTTAGGGAAATGTCTATCATGTACTATGTTAATCGATATCTGTTATTGGACTGTAAAGAGACCCCATATGGTTCGGCCCCTCAAGGTTCAGGGACCTATAAAAGGTAGCTCCCACGAGGTTCTGTGTTGATCTTCTGGGAGAATGCTTGGGTCTGCATGACCTTTTGGAGTGCCTTTGCTTGCACAAGGCTAGAAGGGCTTGGTCAAGCAGATACAACGATTGAACCCGCAGTGGTTAGGTATAGTAGTGGGGAACTGTTATTGTGTTTTTCCAAAATAAAGTTTAGATGCGCAAGTGCTTGACAGTATTTTATTGACTGAAACTAGACTGGAGGGAAGCTTAGAATGAGCGATCTCCATTGGGGGCTCATCCGGGATCTCAATGGATTCCCAAACACAAGTTTGCAATTAAGGGTGTTGAGCTGTTTCAATCGCGAGCGCAGAAATCGGCGCCACTGTGCAGTTTTTCGCATTGATTTTTGGCACTTCGCTAGTCGGAGCAGATCGATCATTCGCGGGCTTGGGAAAGGGTCCCAATGAGATCATAGAACAGAGTCTAGCAAGCACGGGGGGTGGATAGCACTCATTTGGGTTAGGGCCCCATAAAACCAGGGTGAGGAGTGGCCCAAAACTTGGTCGTAGTTGGCAGACTGCAGCTGATTAATGAGAGCCAAACACGCATCCTGTCCCAGATTTGGTATCCAATTGGTGGGGTATTGAAATACAAGTCTGGTTTACGTGCTAAGCGGTGAAGCATTTGACCTGTCGTTGCTGGGAGTGCTGATTGGAAAGGTGTGTTCCGAAAATCGGCATCGACTGCCAGCGCGAAGAGGCTAGGCGCTGACACCCGGTGCCAAGCATGTGTAAAGGAAGTCCTTTTGAAGAGGTAAAACCGAGGTTGGTTGGAGGCCACGCCTGTGTGAAGATATTTGAATCCCTCCCTGGAGTGATGGATGAGGAATCTCATAAAGGCACTGGGCTCGGTGGCTAGAGTATAGATTGGCTGGGAATACTCTAGTCCATTCGAGATTTCATTGGGCAATTTAATTTGAATTTGAGAGCCTGCGTATGTGGAATGGTCGGCACCAAAACTAATTGGTCCAAGATCGAGTTTAAATTTGCAGAATCAAATTTCCAAATACAGAATTTCACATTGAAGTTCTACCCATACGGTAGAATTTGAATTCTGTGTAAATAGAACTTCGGAGTTTGTGCATGTTTGAGATTGATTTTGAATAGCGGCTGATCAACAGCGAATAGTAACCCTCTGATCGATTGTTGATTAGTACCTGATAGCGAAGAGTAACTGAGAGACGGGAACCTGGTTTACTTGGTGAAAAGTACCCGGTTGTGAAAGGTACCCCTAATTCTGTAGAACTTAGAGAGGAGGGATAGAGGTCCCACTATAGAAGTCCAGTCTTAGCAGGGAAAAGTAACATTTAGGAGGAAAAGTAGTCTATTTAAGAAGTAGTACTCCTCACCAAAGAGTACCCTAGGTAGGGGAAAATTTTCGGTATCAGTGGGAGACTTTCACCGATTGATTAAAGCGCGACACAGCATTGAGATCGAGTGTTTGTAAACTGTGCGCTAGCGTGTTAAATTAATATTGTAAATTGTAAAAATCCAGCATCGTCTTTTTTAGCATCTTTATCGGATCCGAATTGTACTTTGTGTATGTAAAAATATGTAGAGCGTGTTAAGATCGCGGACCGCTACTTGTATTGTCTGTGTGAGTGCTTAAGGATGTTTGGGTGTTAGATAATTGAAGTAAATGTGCATTTGAATTGAATATTTGTATTTGTTTAAATCGGGATTGTAGTATTGTTAGAATCCACTTCGTGGTGGTTCGATCAGGGTCTGTATTCTTTCGATCGCTGTGTCGGGGGAGGAGGCGTTCCGTTGACCGAGTACGGCATGAGGAGGATTTATTAGAGTGTAATTTATCGTCGTAATAAGTGGATACTTGTAGTTTATATTGGGGTGTGTTTAGATGCGCAAGTGCTTGACTCAGTATTTTATTGAAACTAGACTGGGGGGAAGCTTAGAATGAGCAATTTACATCAGCAATGGTGCAGAGGTGAATCAGTACCCTAGATCATGGAAGGATCAGAGGCATAGTTTTAACTTGTTAACCTAATTATCATGACAAAGATTAGGGTTCTCATTGCATTTATCCCCATATTCATCTCGCATTGGCAAACAATGGTTCAAGTGCCATAATGCATTTACAGATTATTAACAACACTAATCAAGGGAAATAGTTCAATTAAATATGACAAATCTATCCTCTGCCTTTGAGCAGTACTATCCATGGAAGTGGTAATGTTCCAGATTGGTTGGGCAATTTCATTGTAGAGACAAAAAACTAAATGGGTGGAAAAGCAAGAACTCAGCAGTTTCATTGAAAATTATTATGAAATGGAAATGGGCCACCTTTAATTTTTCTAAGGAAAATATTAACTATGTAGTTAATGGACCTCAACATTAATCTGTACATAATATGCAATTGTTTATTCCCTAGAATGGCTGGCTTTCCTTTAATTGGCTGGCTTTCCTTTAATTAAACTGAGCATCCAGATAACTTTGGAACCTCTCTCGGCATTCCCAATAGCCTTATGGAATCAGACATCAACAGTGCAGGATCATCCTTTGCGAAAGCCATGGATCTGGACTTTAGCAGAGTGAGCCCTCCCGTTCATCCAACATTTCTGGTTAAAATTAACACTTCTTTGTCCGTAAACAGTTTTCAACACATTTCCTGATGAAACTGGTGACAACCGAGGTATGCTCTGAAACATGTTCCAGTTCACTGCTGTATTATTTGTTGTCGGTGTCTCGTGTGTTGGTCTGTCTGCAATCAGGCAGAAGTGGTATAGTCTGATCAGATGCTCTGAAATGAGGGCGTGGGATGGAGGAGTAGGCATACTTGATGGTGCAGTGATCAAGGGAGTTAACACACCGTGTGAGCAGGGGAGTCGCTAATGGTAGCAATGTTATTTGCAAGTCGTGATAAATAAAAGGCTTGCAATGGAACACAAACTTTGGAAATGAAACTTAAAAAGTTAATTTTTTTTTAACACTAGCGTGACCCACTTGTCGTTGGTTAATGACTGCAACATTTTTATGCTTGGAGCAAGGACAATTTTAGTGCAGCACACAACCCATCCAAAGAGCACAGTCTTTACATTTTGCTTACAGATTTTTTTAATTAAAAGAACATGGGCTACCTCAGCAACGAAGTTGAACCTAGATGGCATTTGCTGAAAAGGATTTAAGTGACTGCAAAACATACTCTATATTAGAAACCAGGAGGATTTCTAGATTAAAAGAGAAAGCATCTGCAAGACAACTTACAACTTCCCAGTTGTCTTCCAGCCAATTTTAGAAAATCTTGTTTGACATTCCAGTTCGTCTTTGTGATCTGCACCCTGCCTCTGGCACAATGACTGGCACTTGCAGCTTGCCAGTGTCATGATCATAAAGTGAACTGATGATCCTACTGTCAATCTCATTTGGCACAAGCCAGTCAGTGCATTTATTTAATGCATTATTAACTTGCGTTAGAGAAGTCATGCTATTTCAAAAACATGTTTGCTGTACTCATGCAGCTCTAAGGAGATGTCAGACGAGAGACATTTAGTTTTGTTATCATTCTTTCCAATTTACTGTAATGACCTTTTTGATGCAACCATTAAGATATCTTTACAAAAAAATACATAGGACTAGAATATAAAATATTATGTGACAACAAGTTTAAGTGTGATGCTTTGTAAAATAAAGTTCACTTTCTCTTTACAAGTCTTCCAACCTTAAATTATTATATTCTGGGAGTGTCAAACAGCTCCATGCACTAATCCCCTCAATTTAATATTATCTTTTGGCATAGTTCTCCTGCACTGTTGAAGTCTGATTCCATAAGGCTATTGGGAATGAGGTTCCAAACATTTTTTGTTAGAAACAGTGATCAGAAAACCTTACCCTGTGGTTTCAATGCCACTGACATGTTGCAACCGTGAAAAAGAACTGCCAGCTATGCAACCGGCAGCTCAAATTTTTGGCAAACATTAAGGATTGATTCCCTTTCAAATTGCAACAAGCAAGGGAGGGAGGGGGGGAGTGGGGGAGTGTGGAGGTGACATATTTGGAGAAATTCCTCGTTAACTAGCGAAGCAATGAACTGCAGATGCTGGATTACAGAAAAAGACAGCGCTGGAGTAACTCAGACAGCCAGTGAATGGATGGACGTGCAAATTAGAATGCTCGAGGTAAAAAGTATTAAATTAAAGGCAGTTCAGGCAGTGAAGCAGGTGGAGGGGCATTTTCCGATATGCGATACACTCACAATGGAAATAAAGCCAGCGGATAGGATTATATCAGCTGGGTAATTATTTTCATGGATCTGCAGAGACTAGTTTTGCATACTGTGTGGCAACATGCAATTTGACACAGCGTAATAAGGAGCACTGCCTACAGACTTACTCTTTTTCTAAGCTAATATTAGGAAGCCAGTTTAAAAAAAAAAAAAAACCATACTCCAATTACTGAAATATTCATTTGAGCAAATAACCGGTGTGCAACTCAGCCCCACTAGCAACTCGTATGAAAAGATTTTGCTCATTTCTAACTTCTTATTTTGCTCATTTATTTTTTACCCTATCCTGTCCCACCCCTTCCAAGAGGAAAGGGCTGGGAAAAAAAAACATTACTTGAAAGTTAGCTTTGATTCGAACACGAACAGCTCTACTCAGTCTTCATTTCTATGTATCTGCGTACCAAGAGGGCACATAGCCAGAGGCAGGTGTGCGAGTGTCAATGCAAACAGCCTCACATTTCATTATTAAAATGCAAAATCAGGTGCAACCTTTACCAATCTCAGAGTATGTTATCATTGAGGTGTTAGAGAAGCATCATGATGAATGACACTAATTAAGTATAATTTACATATGTACATTGGGTTAATGACAAATTAAACTTTTCCATAGAGCTACTGACCCAACCTAAAGGAAGAGGCTATACATTCTTAAAACAGATATTCCACACTGCTTTAGCCCCAGTTTCCCCCAACGTCGTCTTTTACACATCCCTTTACACATGTAAAGAAGTTTCTTTTTTTAAATGTCTATTGTACAAAGTATTATGACACTATTTCTCTGTCCCTTCAGAATTTCTGAATCTGACTCATTATATCATCTTCAGTTTGCTTGCTGTCTGCTACCCATTTCTGCACATCCACCCCAGCCAAGTTAAAGTTTCAACAGTACTATTTACCCAAGCCATATTACTCCTGCTGTTGCCAATCAGATACAATAACTTAAAGGGGTAGACAACAACACGGTCTCTCTCTCTGGGAGAGATGGCCAGATGCCTTGGTTGCTCTCACTTTGGCAGGTTTATGAAACCTACTCCAATCTTATCACTTGCTTTACAATAAATGACTTGAGCAAGGCATTTGATAAGGTTCTGCATGGTAGGGTGCTCTGGAAGGTTAGATTACACGGGGTCGAGCGCGCACTAACCAACTATATAGAGAATAGGCTTCATGAAAGGAAACAGAGTGATGTGGAAGGTTCTTTTTCAGACTGGAGGCCTGTGACAAATAGTGATTCAGAGATCAGTACTGGGCATGTTGCTGTTTGTGGTTTATATCAATAATTTGGATGAGAATGTACAGTATGATTGGTAAATTTGTAGTCGATACAAACATGGGTGGTATCAAATAAAACAAACATTCAGGCAAGGCCAATTGTTTACAGCTCATCACCAAGCAACTCAGCAAAAAGATTTGTACCCACCTCTCCATGCCCATCAGCAGTATATTTCTGTTTTCTGATACCACTTGCTGGGAAAGTTATCTACTTAGAACTTGGGTACAGTTAAGCCTTGAATACATCCCACAGCACTATTCAAATTAAATTTCAAGTTAAAAGAGTGGGAGGGATACCATTTCAATATGACTTACTCTCATTCTCAGCAACCTTCCCATCCTCAGTCAAGAAAAATCCAGGGCAACTTTAGATTTTCATTTGATCACTTTGCTGATGGATAACACCTGATTAAACATATGATCAGTTTGCTAATGGATTACACCTGATTACATTTAAAATGAGACACAATCAGAAAACCCATCCCATTAAATCCAATTTACCTGTCAATCACTTTTAAAAAGAAATCCAAATGCTCAATTGTAATTTTAACACAATTGCAGATGTTTATATTCTAACCTTCAGTCATCTACAGATATATTCTCATTTTTCAACATTACATAAATACCATATGTTAAAAAATATATACTTTTCTCAGCCTGTACTTCATCCCCTAATTTCTGATTCCAATCAGATCTGAAGGAATTAACTGGGCTGAATTGAATGAACTAGCAAGATAAAGGTTCTACACACTTATCCATTAAGAAAAAGAAGTCTCAGCTCTTGTTTCAAAATTATTAATTTTAAACCTATGCCTTTATGGTCTATTTACAATCTTAAATAAATGGTTTGTTTTCTTCAACACATACCTATCCAAATCTATTCATAACTTTTGGTTGGAGTTTTTCTTATTGAACTTAAATCCCACTAGCCTTTGTGTCAGGTGGGCTCATTAGCTACTAAGTTGCCCCTAATGTGCAGGTGAGGGGTGAAGTCTGTGAGAGTCAATAGGAAAAATAAAATAGGATCAGTATAAGATTAGTGCAAATCGATGGTCAGCACCCAGTTCTAAATTGTATTGCGCCGTAGAAATTACCACCGAATGAGAGCAGCTGCAGGAAGCTACAACAACTTATTACAATGCACTTTCCATTTCCTGGGACACATGCAAACTCTAGCTGATCCTGGCAAATGCCGCCCTGCCTAGTTGAAGTGTCATGGTGGTTCCCCTCTCTCCCTCGCCAGCTTTCAATGGCACAGAGTAATTTGCAGCATCAATAATGGATCTGTTGCAAAAACAACCAAAATATAGCTAATTCATGGAGGTTATACAGGGAAACTGGCCTTTCAGCCTACCAAATGTGTTAGGCTGAAAGGCCTGTTTCTGTGTGTCGGCACAATAAATCAGCTATATTGTGGTTATTTCTGGAACAGCCCCACTATTGAATTATTTACTTTAGCTAATTTGCAGCAAGCCCACTCTAAAAGTAATTAGTTCAATCCATTTAGCCAAAGAGATATTGCTGATGTGCTGCACTGCAGCAGATGAATTCCCACTAAGCAAATGGTCCAGTTCTATCTGTCCTCTTGAGTAGACAAGGGGAAGAGGTCCCTTACTGCCTTGGTCCATTCTTATCCCTCAACTAATATCACTAAAAATGCATTGATCTTAAACATTAATTCTGGTTCCCTTTGCACACATGCTGACTAACTGGCTCAGTATTTCCAGTTTTACTTCGGAGTCACGTGAGTGACTATGTGAAGAACCCCGCCAGTGCGCCTGCGCGTCATTACGTCAGACGCCTTGACGCAAACGGACGTGAGGAGCAGTGCTCCTCGAGTGGTTTGTAGTTTTTCAACTACAAGGTAAGTAAAAACTTTTTTACAGGTTTTCCAGGTCCGTTTACTGTGGGTCTATGGCGATTTTTTCCACAGACGCCATGGGAAAAAACGGACAGTGGGAAGAGGCGAGCGACATAGCCGACAGAAGTCGGGAAAGTCGGGAGTCCGCGGTTAGAGACCAACCGCCTCTAAACCCCGGGCAGTCGCCAGCGGTGAGCATAGCGACTGTGGACCTGGGGCTGGTGAAAACACAGTCAGCGCCTGTCGGGCAAAAGACAAAGTTTAAATCCCAACGGAGGGAGTCCCAGGCAATGAAGAAGCTCCAGGGCTAGATACTGCTTTAGAGCGTATTGCCCAAATAGAAAGCCTTTTACACAGGCTGTTGGAGCAAAGTTCACTCAGGAAGGAGTGTTCTGAAAGCCAAGCTGCTGGAAACAGCTCAAACAGCTCCTGGTACAGGGCTAGATACTGCTTTCGAGCGTATTGCCCAAATAGAAGCCTTTTTCATAGGTTGTTGGAGCAAAAGTCCACTCAGGAAGGAGTGTACTGTAATCCAAGCTGCAGGAGCAGCTTAACAGCACCTGGCTCAGGGCTGATGGAATGCACCCTCAGGAATGAGGAGCGTGCTACGGGTCATGAGATTTCAGACCCCGACTCTGACGGTGAGGCTGTACAAGGCGATGAAAGGCAGCTGCCAGATGTTC
Organism: Malacoraja senta; assembly: GCA_038087875.1. NCBI lineage: Eukaryota > Metazoa > Chordata > Chondrichthyes > Rajiformes > Rajidae > Malacoraja > Malacoraja senta. The sequence continues at coordinate 170,758,304 of CM075977.1, forward strand.
CACCCCTGGTAGTAGGATTCGCTGCCCCGTCAGGGTCAGGAGAGCCATTAGGAAGAACTGGCCTCCTTAATAAATTACTTGGTTTACCATTAGCTGGAACAGCATGAAATGGATGAGACTGCAAGAGTATCTGGAATCAGTTGCAGAGAATATTAAAGCTGCTGGGTTCTGGAATAACTGCTTTTACCAGAATAGCAGGTAACAACCAAAAGATGACGAAGTTGCATCAGCAAGCACTGGGGTTGCTATGCAGCACCCACTTCCTGAAGTGCTATACGGTCTACTATGAATCCGAAATTCGCAGCACTCTGCAAACCAAGTAATATACAAATTACCCAACTTACTCTTTGGAGAGATCTCGGGAGACATATTAAAGAGTTGGAAGATGAAGCGAAAACAGGATTGATGAAGACATCAATGGTTGTGAAGTCTGTAAAGAGGAAGTATCCTTTCAGACGTCATACGGATCCTGGACCAAGTCGCTCATCAACGCAGGGACGTAGTTGGCGGCCTGCAGCGGGAGCAAGAACCAGTGGGCGTGCTTCCGGGAGAACCCAGGAATCTCAGGGTACTCAAATGACTCAAGAGGTAGGTGGACCTGGTTCTCATGGGAACATACTAACTGGATTAAGTCCAAAAGTTGGAGGCAGGTTACATTTCTTCTATAATAATTGGAAGAAAATTACTTCAGATGTGGTAATCCTGAATAATATACAAGGATTTCGAATTGAATTCAATCCAAATTATGATTTGCCTGTTCAGCATGTTCCTAGCCGAACTCTGCACTTTGTACAAAAAGAAGTGATGGAGGTTCAGGTTGCAATTGAAACCCTATATAAAAAAGGGGTTATTGAAAAATCAGTCTACCAAAGTCACCAATTTGTGTCAAATATATTCCCTCGATCAAAAAAGGATGGAGGATGTAGGATTCTTGTAGATTTGATAAATCTGAATCCTTTTGTGCAATTTAGACATTTTAAAATGGAAACATTTGTGACTGCCAAACAGCTTATTTCAGAAGCATGTTATATGGCAACTATAGACTTGAAAGATGCATATTATTCAGTGTCTGTTCATTCAGAAGATAGGAAGTATCTTAAATTTAAATGGATGAACCAGTTGTGGCAGTTCAAAGCTCTGCCTAATGGGTTAATATCTGCACCCAGAATATTCACAAAATTGTTAAAACCAATTCTGGGCTTGCTGAGTAGCCAGGGGCATGTACTAATGGCATATTTGGATGATGTCTTGTTTATAGGAAAGACAAAACAGTCAACAGAAGTATCTGTTGCAGTTGTGAAATCAACTTTTGAAAATTTGGAGTTTCTAATTCATCCACAGAAATCTAGGTTAACACCATGTACCTCTATTAATTATTTGGGGTTCACAATTGATTCAGTCAAAATGAATATTACTTTGCCCAGGGAAAAGGGTGGATTTGATTAAAGATTGCAGTAATCTCCTAAACGAGCAAAAACCTTCAATTAGACAGGTGGCTCGTGTACTGGGAAAATTAGTTGCAGCATTCCCAGCAGTCCAATTCGGACCATTACATTATCAACAGCTGCAGAGACTTAAAGAACAGGCACTGAGAATGCATGTTGGTCATTTTGATAGAACCATGCAACTAACAACAAATGCTGTTTCTGATCTGCAGTGGTGGATTCTACATGTCTCAAGCAGTTCCAGCAAAGTGCTGATTGAACAACCTTCCATGATATTACAAACTGATGCCAGTGCACCAGGATGGGGTGCAACTGACTTAACATCTAGCTGAGAAGGCAGATGGAATCAGGAAGAGTCATTGTTACTGCAGACATGGGGAATTAACTATTTGGAGCTTCTAGGATGTTTCTATGGGCTCCAAGCTTATTGTTCTAACACAACTAATTAGCATGTTCAAGTTCAAATTGATAACACAACAGTAGTTGTTTATATTAATGATATGGAATTAAGTCGGTGTCTTGTGACAAAATGGTTAATCAACTTTGGGCTTGGTGTATTGAAAAGAACATTTGGATTTCAGCTATCTATCTACCAGGTAGAATGAACGATAGCAGACACCAGGTCACGAAAAGTTCCATGATAATAAAGAACGGATGTTGAATCAAGAGGTATTCAATGATATAGTCATCAGATTTGGAATGACCGACATCGACTTGAATCATCAGCTATCGAGATATGTCTCATGGAAACCAGATCCAGGAGCAGTGGCGATTGATGCTTTCTCGCTACATTGGGGTGGTATGTTTTCATATATATTTCCACCTTTCTGCCTCATAAGCCAATGTTTGCTTAAAATCAGGCAAGATGCTGCTTCAAGGGTATTGGTAGTACCAGATTGGCCTACACAGCCATGGTATCCGTTGATATTAGAATTAACAACACAAATGTTGATGAAAGTCCCAAAAAAGAGTAATTTATTGCTGCACCCTGTACAGGGGAACAACATCCATTATATGATCGTTTGGATTTGTTGATTTGCAGGTTTTAAGAATGCCTTTTCTGGGACGAGGACTGTCTGAGCATACTGTGGACATGCTTACGGCAGCCTGGAGGAAGAGCACTCAAAAACAGTACCTTTCTTATATTAAGAAATGGGAAGAGTTCTGGGTACAAAAGAATGTGCAATAAAGTACTGCAGATATTTCAAATGTTTAGAATTTCTGTCAAAACTTTATTATGATGAAGGTCTGAGTTGTAGTGCAATTAATTCAGCCAGAAGTGCATTGTCCTCATATTTGGTTCTGGATTCAGAAAGAAACTCAATTGGATCACACCCAATTGTTTCCAGACTAATGAAAGGAATCTTTAATTCCAAACCACCGAAACCTAGGTACGTGACAATCTGGGATGTAAGTGTGGTACTGAAACTACTTCGTGATGGTCATCAAGTGTGTCTTTACCTTTGGTCAAGCTCAGTATGAAAGTATTCATGTTTATGGCATGAGTGACAGCACAACGAGTGCAAACACTTGGAAAATTACAAATAGACAGTATGGAAGTAACTGAAGACAAGGTTACATTCTATATCTATGACCTACTAAAGCAAATTAGGCCAGGTGTGACAGGATTTAAAATTATGCTGGCAGCATATCCAAATGATCCATGTCTCTGTATTAAGACATATTTATTACAATACATTGAGGTCACAAAGAATTCCTACATTGAGGTCACAGCCACTTCCTACCGGAGTCCGCGGCTCCCGAAATCCACAGGTGGCCCTCGGCAAAGGGCCCCATGGCACCGCGATGTTGAAGTCAGCGCCGCCCGTGCTGGAAGCTCTTGAAACCACAGCCCCGCGATGTTGTTGCAGCAGGCCCAGCACTCCGGAGCTTCAAACTGGCGATCCCAGGTGAGGCATCGCCCGCTCCGCGATGTATCCAGCGCTGCGCCTCCGCTGCTGGAGCTCTGGTCCGGTCCCCGGCAGGAAAGGCTGCGCCAATCCAGTTGGTAGGTCGCGAGGAGGGGGGTGTGGACGCGACTCAGAGAATAGTCGCATCCTCGCCAGGAGGCGACTGGGAGACGGTTTCCCCCTTACCCTACCCCCCTCCCCCACATAGAAAAACTAAAGAAACCTCCTCAACATACTTTTAAACAAACTAAAAAATTAAAAAAGATGGAAGAAACGGACAGACTGTAGGCAGAGGCAGCCTTAATGCGGCACCCCTAGTGGCCAGCTTAGATCCACAACTGTCACAACATCTAGGATACCAGCCCTGTTCTCAATCCCTCACGACATACATGATGACATTGCTGATCCTTATCCCATAGAACATCCATAATTTCAGTCCAGATACTGCCATTGTTTGGCCACTGTTCTGCTCTTGACCAGCTGGACCTGCAGAGAATGGTGACCACAGCCCAGGCCATCACCTCGTCACTTCCTTCCATCCAGTCCATCTTCATGGTGCGTTGCATCAAGAAGGCTGCAAGTACTGTCAACTATGCCTTTCACCTTGTCCGTCCCATTTTCTCTCTACTACCTTCTGTGAGAAGATACAGGAGCTTGAAAGATGAGACATCCAGATCTAAGAACAGCTTTTTCCTCATTGCTATGAGATTCCTGAACCAATCACCACTTTCACTCCCCATTCCAAGAGGTGCTGCCACATACTCTTTACTCCATTTGGTTATTCTGTTATTGTAATTTAATGTTTTTTCGAAGACTTTGGACTCCACCACAATTTTGCACTACTCTGCCTTTTTACACTTGTCATTGTATGTATTGTTGTATTTATCACTACTGTATGTTTATTGTCTACTCTGTGAGCCTCATGCATACAAGAAATTTTATCGCACCCTAGTGTATGTAACAATAAACTAATCTGAATCAGAATTTGATTGATACTCATGGGGATGTCTAGCATAGACTCAGTGGACAGAATGGCTGACATCTGTGTTATAATGAATAAGGATTTGAACATGGTTGTGTGTTTTTAATTGTTGGCCTTAATTAAGATGCACCAGAGTTTCTTGGCAAGTATCAGTTATTACATCATTAATGTTTGTGAGATTCTGTTGTGCATGAACTGCCTCTTGTTTATTCATATATAACAAATTAAAGTACACTTTAAAGGTAAAAGAATAAAGCACTTTGGATCGCTCTGCAGTTGTTAAAGGTACTATGGAAATGTAAGGTCATTCTCTCTCAAGTTACTAAAATTTAATGTACCCAAACCACTGTGCTTTTGAAAACTTGGCTTCGCCCCTAATCATTGCAAATGATTACAGATGCTCTAAATCACAGCGGATTCTAATGTAGCTGAAACTAGATGGGACATTTATGATTGTCATTAATCATCAAACACAAGAGCTATAAAGGTTGAAATCTGTTTTCTGTAAGTAAATATTCGGTGCACATAAAATATAGAAATATTATAGATTGGTTTATTTGAACGGACTACACTTAATAATTAGTTTATTTTTGCACTAAACCATTTGGACATTCAGGATATGTTTAATTCAATGTGGAAAATGTAGACAAGCAGTCATGACACACAATAGAAATTGTTGTCAAAGGAAGCATATAGTTCTAAACAGAAGGATACGATTACAAGATGTATAAGGATGATGAATGATATTCGGTTCAGCTCACCCATCTAGAAAGACCCTACGGTTCTCTCATCAGATGCTAAATGTTTCTTGTCTGTATGACTGGCTTACAGATGTTCCAACAACTATTTATCATATTGGGTTATTACTGAGAGGATGGTTTTGCATTTTGACTGAGAAAATAATGGTGCTAAATGTTAGACTGTAAATGATCACTGTTCCTCGTTTCCAATTGTAAAATCATTGACTTTGTTGTGAAGGTATTGTCCTCATCAATACCCGGAAAACCCCCCAAAGATTTCTGTGACATGTTACATCAGTAAATTATGCATTTGCGACAGGTTATAATCAAACTTACCGATGAGGTTTGTGAAGCAATTAATTTCCTAAAAGCTAAGTAGCTCCACAACAAATGGTGAAACATGCGCAAAGGGAGACAAAAAGAAACCTGATGGTTAGAAGGCATTTATGCAAAGGGAGGACAGGAGTGAAGAGATAGAGGCTCTGAGGTGTTGACTGTTATTGTGAATACTATTGCAGGAAATAATGGTCAAGGGTTTATTTGTGTGTGTTATTTCAATGAAAAACATACCGGAATCTCCTGCAATATTCTTGTGCTCATTTTGCTTGGATTGCTCTCCTTGGATTGCTCTCCTCCAGGGTATAAGGGAGCTACTTAAAACCAATATCCTCTTCCAATAAGTGTTCAGTTAATAACTTGGTCTATCCAGTGCCTGATTCCCCATATGATAAACTTGCAAAAGAACTTCAGTTTCCAACTGCAAGAACCGTTCAAATGTTTAACAGGCTCTCCCACTTCATAGACTTTAACAATAAAATGCCAGAACCAATTGGAAAGTCAGGCGGTGTGTACGGAGATGCAGAACAAAACAGTTCACTTTCCAGGGTGATGATTGTTTCTTCAGATGCAGGATCAGCAATACAAATTGTTGAATCTGCCTTACTCTCTGCCGATGCTACCTGGCCCACTGAGTATGTCCAATGCTTTCCGATTTTGGTTTAATAATCCCTCCAATCTCTCATGTGTAACCTGTCTAAATGTCTCTTAAACTTTTTGCTATTGTATCTCCTTCCAGCACTATCCCTGGCAGCATCTGGCAGATGCCCACCACTCTCTGTGTAAAAATCTTGCCTCCTTGAAATTTTCTCCCTATCACCTTAAAGCTAAGAATTCTCTAGAATTTGATATTTCCACTCTGTGGACTTAGTTCTTACTCTTTTGTATTTTAAGGGTTGTGGTCTCTATGGAACATTAGATGCTGCTTTACAAAAAAAAAAAGCACAAAGTGTTGGAGAACTTAGCAAGTCAGGCTGCATCTGCGGAAGATGTTTTTTGGTATGTTTTGGGTTAGGACATTTCCCGACCTCTGCTGAAAACACATTGACGTTGCTGATCTACTTTTCTCTGTCTTTGGAACAGTTTTACTGCCACGAAGCCTGTCTTTTCTCAGCAATTTTAGACATAATATTGCAAATATAGATTTAGAGAAATACTTGACATTGGAGGTGTGGTTTCCAAAGCACCCCTTCACTGAGATTTACTCTTGTCATTTCTGTGAATGCAGTAAATTATTTGATAGAGAATGATTATTGTCAATGTTCATTATTACATCACATGTACAGCAGAAAACTGAGTAAGGAATAGGCACTGAAGGATACAGGCTTAATGCAGGCAAATGGGATTAGCGCAGATGCGTAAAAAGGTCAACACAGATTTGTTGAATGCACAGTCTTTTACCTAGTAGGGGAATAAAGAACCAGAGGACATAGCACTAAGGTGAGAGGGGAAAGATTTAATAGAAAGCTGATGGGCAATTTTTTCACTCAGAGGGTGGTGGGAATATGGAACGAGCTACCAGTGAAGGTAGTTGAGGCAGGTATTATAACAGCATTTAAAATACACTTGGACAGGTACATGGACGTGAACGATTTCGAGGAATATGGTCTAAAACTGGGCAAATGGGATTAGCTTGGGTTGGGCATCTTGGTCGGTGTGCGTGGGCTGGGCCATAAGGCCTGCTTGTGTGATGTATGACTCGAAAGCAGATGGACTTTGGACCTTCCTACTCTAACAATTCATTAGTTTCTGAAACCATGTAAACCTGTGGGATGGATTACCACATAATAATCATCACCATCATTATAACAGTTGTTCAGTTATCATTCAGTCATGTGAATGCAGGGGAGAAGATCCCGTCTGCCAAATCCCTTAGTTGTTTTGAGAGAATAGATTAAGGAAAGCTTTGGCTTCCAGAAAACAGACACTAGACTAAAAGGTTGTTCATTAAACTTAATGTGCTGTGGATTCAAAGTAAAACCTGAATGTTAATGAGAAATGAACAGAAGAATAAAAGTAACTTACTCAAGGTGTGAGGATGGAAGATTGTGGTGAGGAGAGTGACACATCTCTGAAAGGAGGTAACTTAAAAATGACCCATATCAATGAGTCTTTCCTAGTCAGAAAATCATGTTTGTAGGCTAACCAAGAGATCTACACTACAAAACAAGAGCGTGCTTTTCTGTCTGAGCTGCTATGCTTGCCTGAAAAACTCAACAACATATAGTCTTGTCAGAGCAATGTGAGAGATCCCTCCACCATAATTGGCTCTGGTATTCCGATCGATATTTATCCCATTCTCACTAAAACAGGTGAAAATGAAAATACTGGAAACATTCAGTGGATCAGGCAGCATCACAAACACCTCTTGCACTACCATAGTTTTGTTTCTGTTTTTCTTTTTGTATTTAGTTTAGTTTAGTTTAGATATACAGCATCATAGTCCATCAAGTCTTTCAGCCCATCAAGTCCATGCTGTTCACTGATCACCCATTCACACTAGTTCTAAGTTGTCCCACTTTTGCATCCACTAAATCCTCTACACTCTAGAGGCAATTTACAGAGACCAATTAACCTACCAACCCTCATGTATTTGGGATGTGGGAGGAAACCTAATGGGCCTGTCCCACTTAGGTGATTTTTCAAGTGACTGCCGGCGACTGTCAAGTTGCTGGCAGTCACCTGAAAAAACGGCAACTGGAACGGCGACTGTCAGAGTGGAACACACACACTCACACACAAACACTTCACAGGCAGGGGACAGGGCAAGCGGTGGGAGCGCTGTCTGAAATTCACACGGTCCAAAGCCAAGGTGATACAGACACACACCGCGATGAACAGGAAGGTTGGCGCTGTAATTAAGACGGCTAAAGCACAGTGTACGGTAAGTCCTTTAAAAGAGGGGGGGAAAGGGGGGGAAAGGGGGGAGAAGGAGTGGAGACAACTTTTAAGAAGCCAGACATCTTTTAAGAAGCCAGAGATACATGGCTGTGAAGTTCGGCGGACATTTAACATTGCTGGTCGGTTATCCTTGGTTCTGAAATCTACTGCTTACGTCTTTCCTCAATGACCAATGAAATTCACCGGCTCACCGCCGGCTACAACCTACAAGAACCTACGAGAACCTTCGACCTCCTGGCAACCCATTAGGACCCTCTGGCGACCCAATTATGGCACGAGAATTCTTGCTACTCTCCATGGCGGGTTTATTCTAGTCGCCGCTAATTTTACATGTTGAAAAATTTGCGGCAACCATAATGAGGCCGCGACTAGTTCCCAGAATGCGGGAATTCCTCACAACCATGAAGGCGACTACCCGGTAACCACCCGCGAACATGTGGCGACCATGTGGTGACCGCATAGTCTCCTGCAGTCACCTAAAAAGTCGCCTAAGTGGGACAGGCCCATTACCATCCAGGCGAAACCCATGTGGCCACAGTGAGAACATGCACAATCTACACCGACATCAGCCAAGGTCAGGATCAGACCCGGATCTCTGACGATGTGAGACAGCAGCTCTACCAGCTACGCCACTATGCTTCATTAATTGAAACAAATGTCTTGTTATTTTGAACAGTCTTCCCCCTTTTAGAAATGTATGTGTAATTTATGTATAATTTATTTAGGTACTGCCTGAGCCTGTGTGCCTGTGATGCTGCTGCAAGCAGGATGTTTAATTGTCCTTCTATCTCACAATACTGGTGTGTATGGCAATAAACTCCACTCAACTCAATCTGCAGGAAGAGAAACCGTCAATGTTTCAGGTCAGGGACCCTTCATCTTAATTAAAAAGCAGCTTCACACGACTGTCTGTCTGTCTGTATGTCTGTCTGTCTGTCCGGTCCGTCCGTCCGTCCGTCCGTCCGTCCGTCCATCTATCTATCTATCTATCTATCTATCTATCTATCTATCTATCTATCTATGTCTGCTTGACTTGTGCCAGCGCCAGCCTTTGATACCGCGCTACGCCAACACCGCACGCAGAAACGCCGAGATTTTTTCCATTTCGGTAGAGATTTCACTTTTCTTTACGAAATGTTTTTAAAAACTACAAAATGTTTAAAAAAACAGCTCTCACCCATAGAATGTTGGTGAAGGTTCCATCGTGTGATGTCACAATGCCCAATGCTCACAGATGTCCAATCGGAATGGATCCATTTACATATGCCTTTTTAGCAGCCCCAGCCCCAGCCCCTCCCCCCACCCCCGCAGCCTGTGTCGAAGCGCGTCATCACGTGTGTGGGAATAGAGAAAGAGGTTTGGGGTTGATAGATGGACTGTCCCTACCCTCCCCCTTCCACTCTCCCTCCCCACTATTTCTCCTCTCTCCCCCCAACACTCTCCCCTTCCAACCACACTCTTCCCCACTCCCCTCCCCTCTCCCCCTTTCCTTCCCAACCCCTTCCCTCTCTCCCCACCCCCTTCCCTCCCCACCCCCTTCCATCTCCTCCCCACTCTTCCCCCTCCATCCACACTCTTCCCCCTCTACCCCCTACCCCATCTCCCTCCTCGCCTCCCTCCCCCCTCCCCACACCTCTCTCCCCCTCCCCTCTCTCCTCGCCTCCCCCACCCCCTCTCTCCTCCCCCTCTCC